>OX451217.1:42835777-43435777 GCA_949628195.1 Phasia obesa
ATTGTTTTCGTATTTTACTTCTTTATTACTTTTTTGTGGGCAATGAAAGAACCAATACTAACTTTTTAATTCGCACACTCGCCGGCGTCATTGGACGATCGTACGGTCTTTGCACCTGGCAACCATAGGTGCTCTTCTACTACTTATTGTTGTTTATATTAATAGTCATAGATTACATTCGAATTTTTCGTCAAATATTTAATATTCGTGCTCCTATCCATAAAGCCGACGGCGATATTTCTTTCGCCCTTAGACAAGTTTGCGCCGCCTTCAACTGCCCTTGAGGCGGCTCTGGTACACTCAGTACAAAATACTAAATATAGCTCAAGTTGATCCCCCGGGGGTTCCAATTGTCACTGCAGGAATGGCAAATGCTTTGACGCGGTTCACTCGGGGAAAATAGGGGCACCAGACGCTAGGGTTCCTAGAGCCTAAATCTGGAAGAAAAGGTCTGCGATAAACATTGCGGGTCCTCTTCGAGGCCCGACCAGTGCCCAAAGGACTGGTACCACGGGAATCGGTGGCCCCACAGAGAGCCTATCCTCTCTGTGACCGGTTATTGGTGAGGTCTCCTTCGAGGGTACACGTGGTGGTTGTGGTTTAAGATCGATTGTATGTAGGTAAGGTGCAAGGTCGATCAAGTGTGCTGTTGCACTCTCAGCAGACGGAGTTTGGATAGTCTCCAAACCCCTAAGCAAGAGGTTATAATGTGGATCTAGGCTTGCCTTGGAAAGGCTTGCCATATTATATAAATTGCTACTCATTGTGACTGTATCACACACGATTGGTGGCAATCGTAAAGTGTTGTTATGCTACACAATGGGGGCGCTAGTCTACACCTAAGTTTCACTCGGTGGTAAGACCACCGTGAGGTTAGGCCGACAAGGCAGGTAGTCACGTTAATCTTGTTCCACAATATAGCTCAAGTGGATTGCTGTAATCTTGAAAAATTCTTATTATCTGGTCGTCCCGCAGTAGTCATTTTTTATCGTAATATTTTTTATATTTTATAAAAATGCAATAACTTTTAATATTATTTGAACAAAAACAATTATTTTGTCAAAAAATAAACATTAAAATGAATGGTGAACAAACGTACAAGTACCAAACAATTCGAATATCGGTTGTATTTCCATTCGAAAATAACCAAACCGACTTGGTTTCATGATACTAAATAAAACCAATATTGGTTTGCAAATCCGATAAAAAGCAAAACCGACTTGGATTATGTGACAGGACTGATTGGACCTTTTATATTAATAAGATGTCAAATTTACCGCTATAATTACATGCAATTGTAATTAACAAATTACAAAATAATAATTACATGTAATGGTAAATTGGTGAGAATTTAATTGTATTTTGTTCAATTTCAAGTAATGATCATTGCCTAATTACACTTTCTTGTAATTTGCAATTACAATTACATTACAAGAAACCAATTATATTAAATAAAAAATATATATTGATTTTTGATAATATAAAAAGTATCGATATATCTTAATTCAAAATATCGACAAAGTTCACCTATATTTTTATTAATAACTAGCTGTGCCCGTCACATCCCAGGATCAAATTGTAAAATTTATAAAAAATTTTAAAATTATTGCAAAGCTGTTTAACTTATTTAAATAACGTTGTAATTCCATTAAGTAAAAATACAAATCAAATACAAATTTTATTCAATTACATAATAGTGTTTAAAATAACCCTGTTTTAAACCGAAAATTTCAGTACCTTTAAACCGGAAATTGCGTTTATTCACTGCTTTTTCTCCACTCTCTTGGAAATGGGATATTTTTACGAAAAAAAGGCATCCTTTATTGGAATCAGGATGCTATGTGGTACCTCCTCACAAAATTTTGTTCAAATCCAAACAGTAGTTCTTACGTGCTGCGAACACAAATGAAAAGCAGACAGACAGACAGAAATGAGTTACTATTTTATTATATGTATAAATATAGATTTCGTTACTTTGATTAATTTATATTTTTACCCAACTTCAGTTCTGTCGAACCTTTGTAGAATATTGTTACAAAAAACATGTTGGAGTCGTCGTGACCCTCTCACTACTATCATCTTCATCAGCGTTTACTTACAGTTGCGAACAACGCTTGGTCTTTTTTTTAGGTAACGGTATCTAACTACTCGTATGTAATTTATTGTGTTTCTGTTGATTCTTTTAATTAAGATCATATACGACAACATTTCATTTTAGCACGAAGTTGAATATTTTTGGTTATATTTATTAAGTGAACAAATTGAGCCAGCAAACAAAATATAATAAATTAAAAGTAAAATTCACTTATTTGCTGCATTTTAAGTAAACGAACGTTTACGATTGGCAAATGCTACTGTAAAAGAAAATATCTGATCTGAAAGTTATCTCTCTCTTCGGTAAAGACGCAAATTTAAGTAAGCAAAGCCGATAAAGTTTTGAAAGTTCTGACAGATTTGGGCAAGTTCTATTCCCAACCAAAGGTCGGCAATATGAAAAACTGAAGTAATGGCGAACCTACCGAAGAAGGGGAAACTTTGTTTGTGGAATTTACTTAACTATAAAAATCTTTCATTTTTCTATATATTACATGTTACAATACAATTACAATTTATATTCTAACTTAAATTATCGCGCATAATAACAAAGACCTTTCTTCACTTGTTTAATTCTGAATCTTTATTGGGAACCGAACCCACAACCCACAGATAGACAGGCTAGCAAACTATCTACTAGGCTTCGGGGCGCTCCCCAAAATCTTAAAAACTGCATTTATTTTATAGCAAAGTATTATATCTAACTTCTAAGTTATAAATGAAGTAACCCATTTGTAGGAAAAGCCGCCAAGAGTTTTTTTTTTATTTCGCAGTATTTAAGAAAAATTATAATTTTTTTCGGTTCCAGTTAACAATTTGATTGACGTTAATTCTTAGTATGTATCTACCCAAATAGAGAAAAACTCGGCTTCCTTCTTAGGTGCATGCTAGTATATCGGGCTTTAGGGGACCGCAAAAAACTCGGGTGTTTTGGGCAATGGCGCCTTGGTAAAGCTGGAACTGTTTATAAGAACTTTTACCAGTATGTGAAGATCTAATCGACGACCTCATGTACTATTTTATAACATTTTGGATATATAAACCATACTGAAATCATAATAGGAAGATAAGATTATTCTTAATAGGAAGTATAAAGAATTGGGTATGCATTTTATAAGCGAGGAAATGTCATCAAGAACGACTCTCCTGCAAACATTCATAACAGTTTTTCAAAGTGATTCAAAAAAAAGTAAAAATCTATCGAATAGTAAGAAATATTTAAACATGTGTTCGCATTGTAATGAGTATAAATAATATAATTAGAAATAAAAAAATATTTAACTTTTTCATAGGTAGGTACCTATACGGCAAAATTGCACCCACTAATACCAACATTCTATTTTTGAAGTGCAGAATAAGTATTTAATCACATTTTATGTTCCTATAAGTAGTAAAATTCCAAAACATAAAAAATTCAGCTTTACTTCATGTTCACACATTCATTATAAATAATTTCTAAATTAAATCTGGTTTTTTAACAAATTGACAATAACATGATGAAATGAAAAAGATATTTATCAGACTTACAATTATCAACAACTGGCGGATTAAAACACTGTGTGCGAAAGTAATTTCTAAATATGGCCGCATTAATGAAATCCAAACAAGCATTTGTACACCTTTGCCAAACCACTAATAAAACATAAACAGCTGCCAATAAAACCAAACAACAAAAAAAAAACTTATTCAACATCCACCAAAAACAAAAAAAAAATTAATTTAATAGCGTCAAATAATTTGTACACTATACCTACGAGTATATATGTATGTACATATACCTATATATATTTTGTTTTGTTTTTGTAACAACATAAATAGTGAATTTTTAAACACTCTCTTGGATTAATTGCCACATTTTGGCTATAAATGTTTTTAAATCCACCTGCCAAACATGACGAAGCTAATACTCACTCGTATAGTTTGAAAACAACGCCTAAGAATGTAATAAATACACACAATATGAACACCATGGTAAAAACGCCATTAAACCGATAGCAGGAGGCAGCAAGCATATGTTCCATATAAATGATAAAACATAGTTTCAACGTGATGATCATGCACCTCATCATGATCGTTGTTTCGAAACCCTGCCACTTGCAATCATGGAAGCCTGAGTACTTTTGTTTTAATAGAAAATAATAAAGACGATTTACAGCAAGAAAAAAAAACAGACCACCATCATTGAAGATGATAATTTCAAAATTATATAAAATAAAAAAATTCAGATTAACAAAACAACAGGCAGACAACCAAAAAAGGAAAACTGAAATATGAACGAACATTCAGACACTAAACCAAAAAGGGTTTTCTTGTTGAAAAAAAGAAAAAAAAAACTCTGCTGAAAACCGGATACTGAAGAAACACAACTAACGCCATTGAGCGTTAATTTTTTTCTTAAATAAAACTAGCAGAAGGAGGAGCTAAAAAAACAGAAGCGTGTTGGAAGTCAACAGCCACAAGCGTCAAGATCAGCACTTCACAATGAGTGTGATTTTCAAAATGGAGATTTAAAAAAGAGACACAAAATATCGTAGAGTAAGAGAATATTTTCCAAACAAGATTTTTAATTGTTTTGAGAGCCAGAGAAATGCAACTGAGTGAAAAAGTTACTACAAAATGTAAAAAAGTACTTTTTTATTAGTTTATAAGTACCTAGTATATCTGTTTATACTTATATTTGTATGTGATACAATGTCAAAATGTAAATTTGATAAATGATTATGAAATGATAAAATTTTAGATATGATCGTGTCTGGATCTAATAAAAAATTAAAGAAAAAAATAATAATTATCATTCGGTTTCAATTTAGAGGGAAAAAAGTGTAAAACTTGTTTCAATTTTAATATCCCAGTCAAAAATTATTGGGTTTTGGTTAGCAGTAAAATAAATCCCATGTCTTTCAAAAGCGGTTCTCATAAGCGCATCTAATAAGCTCATTCGAGAATACTATAATTTTAAGACAACGATAACAAACTGCATCCTCTCTCCCTTACAAGGATGCAGGTATGTAAGCGAATAAGTTTTTATAAAGAATTTGGTGAAGCAAAGCGATTTACCAAGTGGGACATCGCAAACAAAAATCATGCCTTCCTAAAGCAGGTTGGACGGGACACTCTATTTCTCTCTCCCTTGCAAACCTGCTTCCAAATAAACTTAATTTTTTGCTGGGATATAAATCAATCAGTAGTAAAGATTTTTAGAAAATTCATTCCAATCGGAAGACGAAATCCATAACTGTATGGATCTAGAATATATTTTATGGGCTCTTTTTCAAATTTCCTGAAATCATTGTTTTAATCAGGGATCGTAACAGTTATAATTTTTATTAAGAAAATTACTTTTTAATGATTGTTTTTCAAATTTTTAATTTTTGCTTTAAAAATAACTTATTTTTCAAGTTTTATTTTTCGCATATTAGAAATTATTCTTAAAAAATATCTTATTTTCCAAGAAAAAAATTAAACTTAAAAAATAACTGTTAATTTTCAATAAAAAATTAAACCTTGAAAAATAACTATTATTTTCCTAGCTGAAAAAAAAACTGGAAAATAACGTATTTGGTAAGCAAAAAATAAAACTTAATAAATAATTTTTAGATTAAATTTCTTTATAAAACTCAAATAAGTAGACAAAGGTAATAACGACTATGTTAATGTATTTGTTGATCGATAACATTTTTTCTCCTTTATGATTTTTTTGGTTAAAATTTATAAAATAATATGTAATTATTTTTGATCCCTGTTTTTTTTTTAACTTAGGGTATTTGTGCCTAGCAAAAAATATAGAATTTCTTAAAAAAAAATCGATATTTATCGATAAAATATAAATAATCAATGACTGCAATTTAAACTCTGTTGTATCAGAGACACTAAATCTATCTGGTGTAAAAAGTAAGCTTTAGATTATATCAACAGTTATATACAGCGAAGTAATTCATCAGGATTGCGACAGACGAGTCACTGAACTAGTATGTGATCACGCTAGTGCTCGATTGGGAGCAAGTATGTTGCCCAACTAGTTTACTTGCATGATAATCAGATCAAAAAACACATTTTTTCATTCGATTATCTTTCATCAGTAAAATGGACTTCGTGATTTTGCTGACACAGACGGACTCTTTTGTTTATAACTTTTATGTGTTCATTTGGCATGCATGTGTTCCATTTCCTACATCATTGCACTACACGCAAAGAAAAAACATGGTTGAAGTAACCATAATCTAACAGCAACATATTATAGTGTAATTATATGGTTGTAGTTAAACCATATTATTGTTTAATATAATAATATTGTGGTTAAATTAAACGATTTTTTAGCCATACTATAGGCTAAAAAATATGAAATGTAATATAAAAATTTTTTTCATTTTTTTCTTTAATTTATTGTGAAATATACATTTTATTATCCTTCTCGTAGTATTTGTCAGCCCAACGTTGATCACGACGATGGTTTACGTGCTTTTTAGCAGTGCGGAGACATTTTTAATAAAATTTTATTATCACAAAGATTACAGTTTTGCTAATTTATGTATCAAAGAAATCGACATGACGATTTTACTGATACATAAATTAGCAAAACTAGCAAAATATACCACTTACTTTATATTGTAAATATAAGATTCTACGAATGATCACAGTTGCTCCCTGGTATATCAAAAACTCTAGTATCCACAAAGATCTAAACGTGCCAACAGTTAAATCAGAAATAGCGAAACATGCGGTATCGTATTTGAAGACTCATCCAAATCCTTTGGCCTGTAACATTCTTAATGCTTCTGGTTACGTTCGACTCAAAAAAAAGAGATACTGCTTTTCTTGGCCGTATATTAGAGGGATGACGACAAATAATTTCAACAATCGTGAAACATACATTATTTTTGTCTAGTACTGGCTGGACTTATTATTATTATTTTTTTTATTTTAGACTTAAGATATGAGTAATTATTGTTAGTGCTAAATATTGAAGATACAATAAATAAATTATGAAAAAAATATTATAAATATTAATTAAATATTTATTATTGTATAATTTTTTTATAAAATAAATTTTCACATTTTATTACTATTTTTATTTTTTTTTTTAAGAAACCAAGAAGTTGTCCAACCTGATCAATAAAAACAAAAAATGTTTGGTTACATATGAATATTTTTTAATATTTATAAAACTTTAGTTGTGGTTTTAAGTTTATCAAAATTTGTAGAATAAAAACCAGGTAATATGAAAAGTTTCGTTAATTTTACTGCGTCATTCCATGTCAAATCTAACAAAAAAAAATTGTTTTCAAATCTTGCATTCCAATTTTTATTGATTTTTTTTTATTTATATTCTTTGACCGCCCGTTTGCAAAAATCATTAAAAGAAATTCTATCCTATTAAAGGTTTTAATTAGTTTCAGACAGAAATTTACTTTAATGTTTTAATTATTTAATTATCTATTTAATTCGAATTTTATTTTGTTCTTTCTTAATTAAGAATATAATTGAAACAATTAAACAATTAATTAAAACGGTATCTGAAAATAATTAAGACCTTTAATTGGTAGATTAGAGGTCTGATCTGCGAACGCAGACAGACAGGAAATAAGTTACTTTTTTATTACATGTATTGATTTAAAAGTCATAAAGCTTATTTAATCTCTCAATCTTCCTTATCGCAGAGTCTATGTTAACAGCTAATATTTGCTTAAGGCTAAGGCCTTCATAGCATCTCCCGTGGTCCAAAGCCTTTTTATGTTAGCCTTTTTCCTGGCACATTCTGCAAGTATCGTCTTACCTCGATTTTCAACTTGGCCAGGTAAAAATTGACAGTCCGTGACCTGTCACTAACGCAGTTAACCATTTGTAGGCACCCAGATTATATCAAAGATCCTTCTTGCTCTTTCTGTCAACTTGTAGGGAAAAATTCCAGAGCCTTTGGTGGAAATCAAACCAACAACACCGGAATGATAGACTATCACACAACCTATCATCCCACCGAGGGACCCCTATAAAAGTTTTATAACTATTTCTATTATATAAAATAAATTAAAATACATGTGCTGGTACTATTCAATTGCTTTACCCAAAAGTAGATGGACAAAATATAAAATATAAGTACTCATCACCGCACAAACCCTTAACTCAAGAGAATCTTAAATACTACAAAAAAAACTCTCATCCTAATTTGGAATACTACTACTTCAACCAATCACAAGCTCTGAAGTGATCTTAAAAACTCTCCATGGATGATAAGAATTCATTGATACATATGTACATATGTATATTTATTGAAATGCAGCTGGTTTGGTAACAAAAACAACAACACTTAAGTAAGAAACAAATCTTATAAGAGTTGTAGGCCAGCAGGTAGAGTTAAATCTATCTACTTACTCAATAAACAATGATCTTTCCGATCATTTAACAGAAACAGCACCAGCCATCCAGCCAGTCAAACAAACCAACCAACCTTAAAAATCGATCGATCGTTTTTCTGTTCAGTTTTTATTTTTTTTTTTCTTTTGCTTTAATTTTATTTTGCTGGTTTCCTACCTAGCAGATGATGATGGTAATGATGATCATTCATATAAATGAATAAATTTTTGTCGCAACCATAAAAAAATATAAACTCAGTTGAAATACAAACTTTGCAAAGCCAGCACCATAAAACTTTTAAATAACAAAGTTAAAGCCGTCGGTGAATTTCTATGGTTTTTCTCACTCGCTTCTTGTGCCACAACTTCTACTACTAGAAAGACGTAGTGTCAAGAAATACAAACGTACTGTTAGCGATACAAATTACCAACGATTTAATTCAATTAACACCCACTCATTATTGTAAAAAATAACAAATTAAAAAATATAAATTGAAAAAAATTAATTTAAGTCGACAACAGCACAAACCGAAAAAAGAAAGCAAACAACAAAATAAAATTAATTAATAAAAAATATGCAAAGTCTTTGTTATAAAAATTAATTAACATAAACATTTTCATCTTTTAATTGATAGGGAAAAGTAACACAAGTCAATAATCATTATTCATGGCGTGACTGACTAGAAATCGTAAATCATAAATTTAAAAAAGAAATAAAAATTTAAAAAAAGTTTTTTGTGAAGTGCGTTGGTTGCAATAAATGATTAAGTGATTGACAAATTTAACTCTTCCGACGCCAACGTTGTTAGACGACGAAATGAAACAAACTGTCAGTTGGCTTAAACTATTGTTCGTTATCTTTTTTTAAACGACTTCTTGTAATTAAATACATACATATGTTGATCGTGTTTATATTCCTTGTTGTTGCTGTTTATTATTATTAAATTATCGTTGAAAAGAAAAAAAATCCGAAAAATAAAAGCAGTTTTCAAAATGATAACTATGAATGAACTGGTGGACTTGCGTATGCAGCAGCATATTGCTCATGAAATCTATCGTCAACAGATCATGCAGAGAATACCGGGTAGGTAAAGCTCTTTGATTAATAATAAATTATTTTAAGGCCCATTATAACTTTCCAATAGCTAAAGTTAGGCTTTTGTCGTCGATATAAGTAGATTTTCGTAGTAATAATGCGTATTGCTATAACTTGCCTTTGTAGGTAGTACGCGATAGTTAAAGGTTGTTTCGATCTTACTTATAATAACGTAAAACTAATTATGCTCCGATAAAATCCTATCTTTAGCTATTGGAAAATTAAAATAATGGGCCTTAGTCTTACACCTACTTATATTTAACGTGACCTGATATCACGATTTGGCGGGATTACCTTTCTTTTTTAAAGGTGATTCCGCTTAAAATGTATCTCCCGCTTTTTAAACTAAAATCCCGCTTTTATAGTGTAAGAGAGAGAAGAAGAAGAAGGCATTATTTACGCAGCGAAAAAACATGGTTAAGGTAATCTAAGAGAAACATATTATGATTGAATTATATGGTTGTAGTCAAACCAGACTATTACAAACATAATAATAATATTGTTATGTTAGAACCATATTATTGTCTAACTTAAAAATAACATTGTAAAATATAAAATTTTATTATGAAATAAATTAAATAAATATAGTGTGAGATGCGCGTATAAGTAAAATACATACCTTATTTGTTTATTATATAAACATACTCGTATATACATACATGTGTTTAACTATTTTCCAGTCTGTTTGTCTGTCTGTCTGTCTGTCTGTCTATGTGCGCATCACGTAAAAACTACTGGATGGATTTTAATAAAATTTTGTGAGTAGGTATCATTATTTTGGTTCAAATATAGTATATTTATTTGCTCCTAAATATCTCATTCCGAAGATAAATTAGAAAAAATAGTGAAAGTAGGCTATTTTACCGATTTAAAGGTACTGCAAACTTGACAGCAACTTTTATTTTTGAAAGCGGGATATTTTAAAAACTATTTACATAACTCTACAATAATTTTAGAATGTGGGATGGGTACCTCTATATAAAGAAAATACATAAACCATAACTGAAGAACTATAGAAGTAAAATTTAGTATGGATTACTTTCGCAGCAAAATCGACGCTGTCGAAGTGGCGGGCAGAGCTAGTACCTTATAATAAAACACACAATTATTTATTAGATAAATTTTTAAGCTCATATCGATACGACTCAATTCATACCAGCAAACTTATCATAATTTGATTACTAATAATATATTATTTATATTATTTTGGATTTCTAAAAATGTTGGTTGTGGTTTCAAAATTGTATAGTGTCATTTTTTAGCTGTAGTAACCATTTAATGATCCAGTAGTAACAAATACTTGTTTGTCGTGACCATGGTAATGATTAAAACAACTATAAATTGTTCATCGTTACCATATATTGTTACAGAGAACATAGGATGGTTCTTGTGACCATACCACAACCATTTTTTCTTTCTTTGCGTGTTTGGTTTATATCATAGTGCTGTTTATGAAGGTATTCAATCAGCAAATCTTATAGAAAATTTGAAAATGTAGACTTAGGTAGTTCATGAACGAGTTCAATGGAATGATTAAACA
Source organism: Phasia obesa (assembly GCA_949628195.1). NCBI lineage: Eukaryota > Metazoa > Arthropoda > Insecta > Diptera > Tachinidae > Phasia > Phasia obesa. The sequence goes on from OX451217.1 coordinate 42,846,858, forward strand.
ATAATGATAGAATGATAGATTTCGCCATGCGCATGTTTTTCTGTTAGATGACGTTGTTCGGCCAATGTGTAATCAACAAGTCTGTAATCAACAAATAGACACAAACAAACTCTCATAATTTATAGTTATACTCTCTGTCGGAATTATTAGCCAAGAAGAAGATAGTTTTGTGACGTCATTAGGCCGACATGCGAGATTTCAATTTTATTTTCGGGATGGCGTAACCTTGTCTTCTATCATCCTTGCGATTAAATCAATTGAACTTAATGAACTGTTTAAAATTTTTAATTCTACATAGTTAAATTTTAGGACTATACTTTGTGTTTGAACTAACGCGAATACAGACCAGGTGCACGCAAAGAAAAAACATGGTTGAGGTAACCATAATCTAAGAGCAACATGTTATGATTGAATTATATGTTTATATATAAAAATAATATTGTTGTCGTTGGAACATATTATAGTCTTACATAAAAATAACATTGTAAAATACAACCATAGTTATGTTTGTAATATATACATACTATAATATAATTTGAAACATGTAAATGGTTATATGTGACAACGTATGAATATATTTATAAATAACAAAAAACAAATACACGAATATTTCCATTTAGACTTACATACATAGTTTGATATTTTCTGCTTACCTTTTTATGTGTTTGATATTATTAATTTAAAACTATCATTTATAATAAAAAACAAATTTATTTGTTGACAACAAATATGTATTTAATGTTTTTACGGTTTTAGATGAACCGATAGCTTACACACATATTTCTGAACTGAAAAACTGTCAAAACCAAAATATGTATTTTTAAAACCAAACATTATTTGTTTATTTTTAGTCGAACTTAACATACTATGTTTAATAATAATATATTATGGTTATAATTTTTAAATATTAAAAATAAATTGGTTGTGGTTTGAATTTTAATATGTTTTAAATCAACCATGTTGCTTTTTTGGTGCGTATAACCATTGAATGATTAACTGTTAACAAAAAACTTGTTTATCGTGAACAAAGTATTGTTTTAAATAACTATAATTTGTTCACAGCAAACATCTATTGTTACAGAGAACATAGTGAGATTGCCGTGCGTGTGGAGGCGTTGGCTCAGATGACTGTTTTTTGCTCTACTTTTCTTGCTAATGTCTTGTCAAAAATACATTGTTTTATATCTTCTAGTAGAATGTCAAAGTGTTGTTTTGTTGTTGTTGTTGCTGTAATGCTCAGACCTGGTATGAATTCGCCTTGGTTTTAACAAATAATAAATAAAATGAACTAAAGTGCAAGTATGTGAGTGTAAACATTTTAAGAATGTTTGAGTTGATTATTTGTGTAAATTATATATATGTACATATACATACTTATGGTACATATGATATGTTATTGAAAAAACTGGAGTGGCCTATACTCAACTTTACCTCATGGACACATATATTTTGTATTAATATATTACACTGAACCAAATTTCGTAGTTAGTATTAACGAAACAAATTAGTTAAACCTTAACTACAAAAATAGTTAAATCAACTAAATTTTTAATCAAAATATGTACAAAATATTAACTAATTTTATTCAATTTAACAAATTTCTTTTGTTAACAACATATTTCGATAAAACTTGAAAAAGCTTATAAAAATTTAATAAAAAATCTGTAAAATTAAAAAAAATTTTGTTTAAACAGTAGTAAAATATTCTAAAAAAAAACAACCTATAAAAATAGTTAAATTTACATCCCTAAAAGAAGTTAATGTGACTAATTTATTCGTTGACTTTACAAAATTTTCGTTTATTTTACTAAGTTTTTATTTTATTTTTAAAGAAACTTTAAAAATTTTTGTAATTTTTTCAATTTATATAGTTTTTTAAACATTTTCAATCAAATGCCTGCAAGAGGAACTGAGCGCTTTATTAGCTTATTCCTCTTAAAAGACGAAGAAAAGCTAAAAAGGCATTAATAATGTGCAATTTTGTTTTCAGATTATGCTGCATATTTTTAACTAATGATGTTAAAGATCTTATAAAGATAAAAACTTAATAAAAAACTAATATTTTAGTTAATTTAACTTATTTTTTATCATATTTACACCCTATTAAATAACGAAAAGAAATAGTCATATTGAAGAAATTTCTTCAATATAAGGATTTTTTTACGAAAATAGTCTGTAGATTTCATTAAAAAATTTGTCAGTTGTATAATAACCTACTTTTCTTCAATTCTACACCCTATTTTACATTATTGAGTTAACTTTTTGGTTCAGTGTACATAAATACTAAAAGTTCAAACTACATATATTAGAATCAAAAAATATTTATTTTCTGTTGGGGTGACAAGGCACATACTGAATTTCATTTTGATATTTCAAACGATATGACCTGAAAAGCCTTAACAAAAATAGTGGCACATGTTTTATTATATTTTTAGATGACGCCCTACAACTTTTAAGTCAACTTGGAAGAAGTCAATAAGTCTCCACAAAAACTATTTAAGTTGGTTTTCCAACTCTTAACATGGTCAACTTAGCTTTTCATAAAATTAGGTGTCGCAAGATCTTTAAAATGAGCTCTTGTAGCATTGTAAACCTTTACTTCACCTGAGCTACTTCCTTTGAAATCCAGAAAATTATGCTGAGATCCAAATTTGGTAACTAACTTGAATCGAATTGCTTTACGTATTCAGGGAGAATTGTTTTTTAGCCGAATAATTTGGATATGAAGGTAAACAGCATAGCACTCCCCAGATTGCACGAAAAAAAACAGAGTTGAGGTAGCCATAATCTAAGAGCAACATGTTATGGTTGCAATTAAACCATATTATTATTAACATAATCATAATATTATTATGTTAGAACCATATTATTGTCTAACTTAAAAATAACATTGTAAAATATAAAATTTTATCATGAAATATATATAAATATAAGAACAAACCTTTTCTTAAATATACCTTATAATAAAACACACAATTATTTATTAGCATTGAATATGGGTAACGATTCAATGCTTAATTATTATACTAGGAAAGAAATCAACAAATTCTAAAAATTTTACAAATCTAAATACAAAACTTAAAAAAACTATACATACTAGCAAAAGTATCATAATTTGTTTACTAATAATATATTATGGTTATAAGTACAATATTATTTTGAAACACTAATAAAGCTTTGGTTGTGGTTTGAAAATTATATATCAAATCAAACATGTTGCATTTTTTCGGAGCGGTAACCATTTATTGATTAAATAGTAACAAAAACTTGTTTGCCGTGACCATGTAAGTAATGATTACTTCAGTATGTTGTTTTCCGACAACATATATTGTTACAGAGAACATAGGATGGTTTTTGTGACCATACCATAACAATGTTTTTTCTCTGCGTGTGGCCTTTCTACACCCATGAGCACAACAATGGTTGATTCTATGCTTTCCAGATAATAATCGGTAAATATTAATAATGGCCAGGTAGCTAAATATTACTTTCAAATATCGCACTGATTTTATTAAATAGCAAAAAAATTATTTTATACAATACATGGGCTCTAAAAACAATTTACTACAAATTGTAGAAATTATAACACAAAAAAGTCAATTAGATACCGCTGTTATTAAAGAGACACACTAAAGTATCATATAATCTATCGTTGAATTTTTTGTGTTCGCTCTCGTACTGCATATAATAAATTGCCGTGACTATGCTTTCTTTCTGCGTGTACCTAACATTTTTTTTCATTTCACTTTTTCAGACCCATTTCCCTCAATGCTGCCAATGTCCATGCCCAGACATGTTATAATGCCACCACGAGTTACACTGCCTGGTGTTGAAGTAACACTTCAAAACGACGATCTATGGAAGCAATTTCATCAAATTGGAACGGAAATGATTATAACTAAGAGTGGAAGGTAAGCTTTCTTATCGATCTCCCATTTTGAACATCTCTTTCGGTTCATCTAACACCTACATACATATATTTTAACAGCCAGGTATAAATTTATGAGTTCTTATTGCTTGTAGGTATTTGTAAAACGAAAGAAACTGTTGTTGTTTTAAAATCAATTATCCTAAATAAGCCTTGTTAACGAGGCGCCAGTATCCTTTTGTTTGCCAATACTTAAGCGCACTCAGCATTTACAGGTCTATTATTTAAAACTCGAAAAATATCGCGCCTGTGTAAGACAGCGCAGTTGTTTGGTTGACTGGCCTTGTCTATGTGTTGATATGTAAACTCAATTGTGTATACGAGTATGTGTTTTCTTTGGCGAAATGGCATAAAGGAAAAACAGTAGAAAAATACTAAATGAGTTGGCAGATAGATTTTATGATTGCATTAACACATCCTCGCACACACAAAAGCATTTACAAAAACTAAAGTGACGTTTTTAACAGCGTGGCGGATATTGTTTTTGAAGATGGTTACATTTTTCAAAATAATGGTCATTAGGCAACGGCGCCTAAAAAAATGGGCAACAGAAATATTAACAACGTCGCGACTAAATTTTCACACACAGATATGAGATAGAGAGACAGTAAGAGCAGTAACTTAACTACAAAATGAAATAGAGAAATCTCTAAAAATATTCCAGCATAAAGTGTTGTAAATACAAAGGAACAAAGCGAATTTACATGCAGAGAGATAAGGCCATGATTCACTATCATACTCCGTCATACACATGTGTGCTAAAAAAGTGTGATAGTGTGGATTAGGATGTGTGTGACTGACTTAAAACAAAAATTAATAAAATATTTTTTTCCATGCGATCAAAGTTGCAAAATCTTTTTTGTATGATAGTGTGTCACCTAAAGCGCCATTTTGAAACGATTTTTTTGTGATAGTCATCGTACGATTGAGAGTCTCTCTACGAGACACTGATACTACCCGTGCTATTATGGTACTTACTATCCGACGCATGGGTACTTGCGAATGAAGATGATGCAGTACTTGGAGTGTTCGTGCGTTGGCGGAGAATATCGGTGTCGTATGAACCATGAGCTGTATGCCGATATTGACATACAGAAACATATCAAATTACAACGATTGCGTTGGCTAGGTCATGTTGTGAGAATGAATGAAGATGCTACAGGTAGAACGTCATTTGAATACGAACCTGGTGACGGTTCACGCAGAAGGAGAAGACCGAAACTTCGATGGAAAAATCAAGTTGAGGAAGACATCTCAAAACTAGGTGTCAGAAATTGGAGACGAACAGCAGAAGATCAAGGAACTTGAAATAGCCTCCTAAGAAGAAGCAGAAGATCGTACGATTGATCGTGTAGGGTAGTGAATCCTGGCCTTTAGTAAGCAAAAAGAACACTAAATTCAAGAGCTTGTTTTGAATCAGTGAAAATCTCTAGTTAGATATTTTTTATATCTATACTCGTAGTATGGCTTTTTTTAATTTACATTTCACCTGTTACATACTAAAAAAAACTCTAACAAGTTCTCAAAATTTATGTTCACACATTAAAAGAAAAAAACTTGAACCGAAAAGATTTTAAATGGACGATAAAATCTCCTTTCGCTTCATAATCATTACAATCGCCAACAACAGCAGCAGTTTCAGTGTCACGATCATCATCGTAATTGTGAGTTGTTTTTTTTTTTTTTTTGAGAAAACGCTTTTTGTATGTGTGTGCATGTTATGTGGCGTCTTTGTTATTTACGACTTGAGAACTCAGTAGGATACTCTATGGTGACGTGACTCAACATGTTACATGTTGTAAATGTACAATCACAGTCACACACACTGTATACGGTTGCAGTTATATTGAACATCCTTCACATTGTTGTATTTTTTTTTTCATTTGTATCCCATAAATTTATTTTTTATTTGAAGCGGTAAATTTGTTTTGAAATCTTACGTTTTTCATTTGTCCAGTTGCTAAATTTTCGCTCATAAATCTTGTAAGTCAAGGATGTTTTTGTACATCTTTACATTGATAGAGTTTTGTAGCATTAAAGGCACGTTACATAAACTAAGTATGTAACACCTAAATACAAAAAAAAGAGTGTTAAATTTTAACTGGCTTTGAAGACACATCCTCTCGGAGCAAAAAATCATCTTCAATTTTTTCTTTCATTCATTTTGGTTCAGGAATATTTTGAAATCTATGGCGCCAGTCAATATTATTGATGGCTTTCAGTTCACCAAGGTATTGCCAAGTTTTCGAAAATTACAAAAAATATTCATTTCATTATACACTTAGCTTAATTAATTAATCGTCTTCGTAAACCCTTTTTAGTGTAATTAATAGATTGTCCACTCGATCAATCGTCACTTTCAAAATAGGTATTAAACCTTTCTGAGGAGTTTTATTTTTCCCGTCAGAAAATAAAACTCATTTTGTTTATTTACATAATTTTTTTGTGGACAAATTTGAAAGCAGGGCATTTAATACCAATTGGAAAGATGATTATATGCTCTTTCCAATCCTCCCTGGGTTTTGACTTTTTTGTCAATTTATGTATGTAAGTATGGATTATGTATTGTTTTCCTCCCAGAGAAAAAATTACCAATTTCCAAGAAAACTTTTTTTCTACCTCATTTTTTTTGTGGAACAAGATAAACGTGAGTACCTGCCATACTCGGCCTAACCTCACGGTGGTCTTACCACCGAGTGAAACTTAGGCGTAGACTAGCGCCCCCATTGTGTAGTATAACAACACTTTACGATTGCCACCAATCCCTTTTTGTGTGTGATACAGTCACAATGAGTAGCAATTTATATAATATGGCAAGCCTTTCCAAGGCAAGCCTAGATCCATATTATAACCTCTTGCTTAGGGGTTTGGAGACTATCCAAACTCCGTCTGTTGAGAGTGCAACAGCACACTTGATCGACCTTGCACCTTACCTACTTAATCGATCTTAAACCACAACCACCACGTGTAGCCCCGAAGGGGACCTCACCAATAACCGGTCACAGAGAGGATAGGCTCTCTGTGGGGCCACCGATTCCCGTGGTACCAGTCCTTTGGGCACTGGTCGGGCCTCGAAGAGGACCCGTGTTATAAAACAACAGACCTTTTCTTCCAGATTTAGGCTCTAGGAACCCTAGCGTCTGGTGCCCCTATTTTCCCCGAGTGGACCGCGTCAAAGCATTTGCCATATTCCTGCAGTGACATTTGGAACCCCCGGGGGTTTTTCTACCTCATAATCATTTTCTTCGCTTTCTTGTTCTGTTCTAAAAGCGATGTATGAGATGTATCGCAAAAATCCGGTGAAAGCGGGAAAACATCCGCTGAAGATCGTTGATCAAAAATAAACAAATTAAAAAACTACATTACTTTAGTTTCTATATATTCAATAGAAATGGAAGTTGATTGTATTGGTTGTTAATTTAAATAAAATGAGTTTTATTTTCGGACGAAAATAATAAAACTCCTAAAAAAGCTTTATTTTTTTACGGCAAAATAAAATTATTTTTTTAAAACTTTCATTTTAGTTTTAGGTTGAAAAATAACTGTTTTAGATTTAGGACGAATGGATTTATTTAATTCACAAAATAACTGTTATGAAATGATATTTTGATATCGATAACGGTCCCTGGTTTATGAATATCGTATTAAAAATTAAGACCATACTTACAGGGTGTTTTTTAACATTTTTACTAACTATATTTATATACATAATTGAAATCTTTTTAGTAGTGTATAGTTTATCTTAATATATCAATCGTAAACTGTCATGTGTCTAAGTATCAGTTAAAGCATGTTTCAGAATTCCTCTTACACTTCATGAAGAGTATTATGTTCGCAAATGTTTCACAAAACGACAAAATCATAGTATTTATGAAATAATTCATAGTTTTATTTTAATGTCACCATACAATTACAAATTAAATACAAACTAAATTCACTCGTTGTAGTAAACACCTTTTGAGAATGGAACTTACAACCCCCAGACTCATAGACGGTAGTCCAGTGAGACATCCCAAATCCTATTTTAGTTATTATTTTAGTATTTATTTTTCTAAAACTAAAATTTTTAAAATAATTGCCCTATTCACAAGCCCCCTAGTACGTGCTAAGTGCTAACAAAATACAACGGTGCTAGCGGTGTTGTTGGTAATTTTCATGCAAACATGCTATACAACACTTAGTACTTTTTTTCATATGTTTTTCAAACGTTGTATTTTGTTTCTGTGCTATTAATAGTATGTATGTAGTATGTAGTATGTATGTAGTATTCAATACTACCTACACCTTAGCAGAGCTTGTGAATAGGGCAAATGTATCAAAAAAGTTTGTCATTATCTCTAGCTCACCTTGTGTAAAACTAGATGAATATAATATTTGCATGTGAAAAGTTGCTCACATAAGTTGCAGAAATGAGGCTCCTTCCCATGTTGGCATAACTTAAAAATAGTAATAATGAAGCGATTTAATTTTTTATGTTTTTATTTTAATTATTATTTAGTTGCTAACAAAAATGATTTTAAACCAAAACAAAAAACTGCATCAGTCAAGGAAAAAATTAAAATAAAAACAAAAAAATAAAATATGTTGTATTTTTATTGCTGGTCCATAGCCCTTTATATTATAGTAAACGATTTATGCCTTTGGGCAAATTCTCAACAATTGTTTTGAAAATTTTATCTTGAATTTTCTGGCACTTCAGTTGTACACGTTGCCATAACTCAATTAAGTTAGATGGAGCTGTTCGATATGATATTGTCGAAACCGTGTTTTCACAATTGAGTACAAATTCTCAATTAAGGTCGGGACTTTACGGAGGGGACTGCATCAATCGAAAATTTTTACCAGTCAGCCATTCCCTAACGAGGTGTGTTTCGAGTCTCCATCTTGCTCAGTATAGGCGCTCATATTCACAAAATCGGGATGATTGGTGTGCAATATTTTTAAATAGTCTTCCTTTCTCATGATGTCATCAATTTTTTTTTCAATGGACCAACAGGACACTATGTAACACAACCTCACACTATGATGGTGATGATGCTTGAGCGATTGTTGAATATGGTGTCGTTGACTGGTGCCTGCTTTCGGCGAGGGGTAATACTGTTTACCATTATACTGATATATTGATATCGGTTGAATTTGTACTCATCTGACCATATTACTCGCTTCCAGTCATCAATAGTATTGCCTGGCGTATTTTAGCCGTGTCAACACATTTGTATGTGATAATGAAGCTGCGAAGCATACCATATTGTGTAGCACTCTTCTTGCTGTCCATCGGCTAACATTTTTATTTATTGCTGCAGAACTTCCTTTGGGGTTGAAGACGTATCCGCTCTCAGCTGTCTTAGCATATCGCTTAACTATTACCAGTTTTATGCACCTAGCAAAAGAAGAAATACAAACATGTACTTAGCTCTACTCCCCACTGTATATTAATTTATAAAAATACAAAACACGGTTTGCAAAATTATTGAGTTTACTGTAAATAATCCCCTAACCTGACCACCTGTCCAACGGGGGAATAACATTAAAAACAAAGCCGCTGTCGTTGTGTTTCCCAGGTTTACTCTGTTAATTGTTACGGTTTGATGAAACGAAATTTCTAATTATCCGCATTTAAAACCTAAATTTTTCGATAAAAAGCAATATAAAGTTAAAAAAGACCCCTAAAAATGCTAGTAAGCAAAACTGCTAAGTAAGCAACATTATTAAATATAAAAATATGGCAACTCTTAAACAACTAAGAACCTCAACGGTATATGAAAAGATTATTGCCTAAAAGCTGATGATGATCGGTGATCGTTGACAATACACACAGCATGTGATCTCGTTACGTTAAATACGAGCAATTTCACACTTTAAAACAAAAAAAAAAACGTTACGAAAAAAATCAACTCGAACAAATTTTTTATCATTCTCAGAAGATAATATTTAAACAAAAATGTTCGTTCATCTTGATCATGATGCCACAGAAACAAAACAATGTTGTTTCCCTTTAGTCAGTTTTCTTTCGTATCTCTGCTCCATAATTTACAAACTAAATGGCAAAAAAGGTAGCTTTTTTGTGTTGTTGGCTGTTGGCTGCTGAAATACAATTCTATCAGATTTCAGATTCAAAACTTAAATTATCTTTTGGGTTTATTGTAATTTTTCATTTTCAAAATACTTTCTCACACACCAAATAGAGAGAAAAAAATAACAAAATCAAATACAAAAACAAAAATCTAAAAAGCAACCAAAAACAAAAACAAAAAGTTGTAAAAACAACCAACGTCTTAAAGCGTCTCATGACTTTTTCAGCTCAGCTCATTTCAGTTCAGTTCAGATCAGTTAAGTTGTTTATGATCATGCATTATTCATGTTTTCACTTTGACTCTGGCTCTAAGTTACTAATTCCGATTGTAACTTTGTTCTGTGATTCCGTGTGTTTTTTGTATGATGTGTGATCAAAGGCATCTTATTGTTGTGATCTGTGAAATAAATCTTCTTTTAGCCATTATTTAGCTTTGAGAGTATCGTTTACATTTTACTACCTTCTCAATTTATAACACATTTTGTTTATCTTATTTTTTTTCTTCTCGATTATATTAGATTTTGTTTTTGGAGACTGGCAGTAGAATACAAGTGTCTTTTTAGCGATTTTAATGGGTTTTTTTTTTAATTTAAATTTTTAATTAAGCAAATTTGTTACTATTGACAAGATAGCCGAAAAGTGAAAAATATATAAAAAAAAAAAACTAAAACAAATATATAACAAAACAGCTACACATGTTAAATCTTATTAATTTATAAGATCACACAGTACAGTGAGACCAAACCTGTCCCCTATAAATTTAAGTATTATTTTATAACACTATTTTTCAAATTTAGAAATAAAACAAATTCAAATAAAAAAACACACATAAAAATAAATAATAATTTTTTTTTAATTTTTATAGATTCAAATCAATTTGGAGATTATTTAAAGTTCAACTCTTCGCTTTTATTATTAAGAAATTAACAGAGATTATTTATACTTTAAAACGAGTGTTTAAAAAACATGAAACTGAGTTATAAATTCAGAAAATAACTTATGTTTGTTAATTAAAAGATTAAGTTTAATTTAAATTCGTTAAAGATATTATTATGATAAATTCAATTTCTTCTTCAATTTAGAAATCTGGTTAAAGCCTGTCAGTGATTGATAGTTTAGCGATAAGTGGGGTTGCATATTCGATACGTTAATTTTAACTTTGCAAATTAAAAAAAAAAATTTTGCTGTCAATAAAATCCTCTTTGTGCTATATAACGGGCGGAACTTGGTGTGTATATTACCCTAACCCATTCTTCCTGCTTTTACCCCCTTAGAACTTTATTTCTCTTTATCGTAAAATGGTACAACTTAAAACACAAAGACGTAGGATCATATTATATTTATTATGTTAGAGACCAACGAATCTACACTCTCTAAATATTTTAAATTATTCATCCAGGAAAGTTAACGTAAGCATTAATGTGTCACTCCATAACTCATATTCAATGGCGTAGAAAGGCCATTCTGGGTGTACAATGCCCCCTACAAAATTACTACATCTATGTGTGTGTCTGCGTTTAAACTGTGCGTATTTCTGCATGTCGGTCTGATTGCTTTGCTAACCATTAGAGCAGCTGGATACTTTTTATAGAGGAAGAGATAATACATTAAAAAAAAATTATAAAAAAATTTTGGAAACTTCTCGTTGGGCTACTAGGTAGTGTGTCAATCAATCTGAAGTTTTGGGTTCGATTCCCACCAAAGACTCTAAAATTTTTCACTACAAGTTGACAGGAAGACCAAGAAGGAGCTTGGATATTATATGTGGGCCTACAAATTAGTGACGGACTCTCAAGTATTATCTGGCAAAGTGAAAAATCGACTAAAGCCGCTACTTGCAGACTGTGCCTGGTAAAAAGGCTAACAAGAAGGCTTTGAACCACGGGCAGACACATATTATATGGAGATGCTTTGGAGACATAGCTTTAAGCAAATGTTAGCAATTACCAAAGACTCTGTGAAGAGGAGGAATGTCGACATGCATCAGTCGCCAGTCTGGGATCACTACAGTTTATCAACCGTTGCGGGCTTATTCCTATAGACATAAGCCTTAATACAGCCCCTGAAAAATTTGTCTTAAATCGCACGATCTAGGCGGCAAATTGACCGAACTCGTCTCTTAATTGCGCAATTGTTTTGCATGTGGCAACCGACGTAGTCAAAATTTAACGTCAGTATCTGCCTGACGGTGGTCTTACCACCATTGTGTAGTACAGCACACTATAGGTATAATAGCACCTGATATCGCAATCGCATGTACCATGCAGTCACAAGTAGAAATTTAAAGAACACGAAAAGCCTTGACCCATGCTCTTCTTGAAACCACATGTCAGCCAAGCCCAGCTCTTACATTTTGGGCAAAAAAAAAAATTGTAATCATTGCACGGTAGCACTCGCCACTCACAGTAACGATCCTGCCTTCGTCGTCTTTGATAAATTTGATAATGCCACCGGCCAATAATTCTCACCAAACAGTGCATTTTTCTGGATGCAGTTGCAGAAATGAACACAATTTTCCGATAAGAAAGTGGACCCATTTGAAATGGGTCGTGTGGCTTCAATTCTTGCAGCAGCTTTATTTTAAAAGGTTTCACACTCCTACCGCGTAAGTTTCCATGTAATGAAGAAACACGGTCATCAACAACAGTGCCGGATACAGCTGCAATATTTTCATCTGTCCGCACTCTACGTATTATTGTTGGTGGTTTAATGTCCAACAATGTAAATTTGGTGCGAAATTTAGTCACAAGATTCCAAATAACCGACTCAGAAGGTCTCCTCAACTGACCTAAAATGAAAGAAGTTTACGAGTACAATGCATTTTCTTAACAACCGAGCATGAATTTTGATAATAAAATTCAGTAATCTGTCGATTTAAGTCGATTCATTGCTAATTGCTAAAGACAAAACTGAACATGTTTAATAGTAACAAGTTACACGAAAATAACTAAGCTGCCAAAAACAGTGTTGCCAAAAAGAAGTAACAACCCAGAAATATTAAAAGAGTCTAAATAGAATACACTTACATGTTGGAGCAACAGGAATAAAAACAAATTCTTATCCAGTTCTCATTTTCTTCAAAGGCAAAAAATGAAATCAGCATTTTAACAATTCAATTAATTAATCATTTATGAGTCCTCAAGCGTAAAATCTAAAAAAAAAGAAATAAATCTAAAACCACAATCACATGCATATTTATAAATATATAATTTAAATTGGCGCCAAGGCTCGTGACCACCTGCTGTTCAACACTGAATCCTTGTTAGCATTGCAAACCTCAAATTTTGAAAATCAAACCCAATAACAACAACTAAATGAATGCGTAAAATTCCAAAACACACACAAGAACTAAAACAATTCCAAACAGTTTTTGAGAACCGAAACTAAAACATTTGTTTGTTTGTTTTTTTAATATTTTGTGTTCATTTCATTTCAATTCAATTCGTTTAATTTTTTTTTTGTTTTTTTTTTTTTTTTTTTTTTTGTTAAAGATTATTTATTTAGGTCCTTGATTTTAAAACGAGGTTGGAGACGAAGGAATGTTACAATTTTGTTTGATAATTTAGATCTTTTTTTCGTATTTTCTTGTTAGATTTGACGGGTACACAGTGCGCCTAAATGCTTAAATATTTAAAAGTTAGTAAACATATTTTATTTTTTCCTTATAAAGTAAACACTACACTATAAAGTAAACACTTAATTACACACTACGAAATGGTTCTCCTACACAATCCAGAAAAAAAAGTAAAAAACAAACGTTAAACGCACAATTAAATATTTGTTACGCCCTCTCTCTCCCTTTCTTTTCCTTTCTCAGTTTATTACAGTCTCCTTAACTTTTGCCATTGAATAAATATCAACAGTCGAGCAACATTATATCTTGATTAAAAGGTTTCAGGATCTTAAAACTGCTCTTTATAAAAGGTCTTTGTTATTCGAGGGATATTTTTATTTATTTCCACTTCAAACATTTGTCTTTCTAATTGTGTGTAAAACGAATATCAACAAAAGCAACAACAAATTTTCCTTATTTAATTGTTTATTTTATTTATATTTATAATTTTTTTTTATAGACGCATGTTTCCATCCATGAGACTGTCACTGTCTGGCCTTGAAGATGAAAGCAACTATTGCATATTATTGGAGATGGTACCAATTGGTGATTGTCGTTATAAATTTTCTGGGTCACAATGGGTACCAGCTGGTGGCGCTGAACCTCAATCACCACAACGCATGTGTTTACATCCTGATAGTCCGGCGACGGGTGCACATTGGCAAGCTCAGCCGATATTGTTTAATAAAGTCAAGCTGACAAATAATACGCTGGATAATAATGGACATGTAAGTAATAAATCGAAGTATAAACTACAAAACTACAGAACTAACCGAACGTACAAATTCTGACATAAAGTGACGATTTACTTGAAAAACGGTAAAACGTGGCGCTTGTTTACAGTTTGAGAATAACATGTTATAAAGAAATTTCTGAATACCCACTAGAAAAGAAACTGACTAAATTTCAAAAAGTTCGTCGGCGTTTATTGTTTTAATTTGATGGTCTTTAACCTAAAGGCCGAGTTGGATGCTGTTCTTTAATTTAAAACAGCAAACTTTTCTGTGGCAGGCTTTCAAACAGGCTGCCAGTTATCGAACAATTGAGGTAGTCACACTATAAATATTGAAAAAAAAAAAAAATAAATAAATAAAAAAGCACATTGTCAAAATAAAGCTTATTGCTTCAGTTTCATTGTAACATGCGACCTTGGTGTAGATCCAACCTGTGTTCAGTCTAAGGCTAAAAATATGCACCATTACTGACATGCTCCTTCTGATCATTAAAAATAGAGAGACAGTAATTTACAATCTTAACAAAAGGGCAAAGTTGTCTTGCAATACTGCTATCTCGTCACTTAAGTTTTAAGACAAACTTTGAGCCTACCAGAGAGCATTGGCACACATAAGGTAGTACGAAGTCTGGTAAGCTTATCCACTTTAATGTTACCCTTTATATTTATCGTGCCTCGTTACCCATTCTTATATTTATCTACTTTACATATGGCTGTTCGTATTTGGGAAAAAGAACTTTAAGGCTGCAAAGGCGATTCAACTCCCGGAGTCTATGTTAGAGGTGGTAATCGAAATGACGTTGTCCATTTACAAAATCGCCAGAATGATTATTTCAAATAGCTTCACGGATCAGGATATCTCTTGGATGAAAGGAGTTCCATATGGAGCCATCTGCTCTACTTCACTAAGTCCATAGAAGGTAAATGTCGTATATCCAACGCCTCCACAGATATAGTGAAAAGGGCACTGGTAATATATATCAAATCTCTCTACTCTTCTGAAAATCAGGCTATCAAACGATAGTTAACGACGAGATAACCCTAACTATTGCTATATGGACTTATCGAACACTATTGGGGAATAGTGCCCAACTTCTTTTAATAATCCTTTTGCTGGAGTAGAGCCTCACAGTTGCCTTCTCTTCAATTTCAATGACAATCAACTTAAAGTTCAATTTGCTGTCGAGAATGAAACCAATACTGTTTGTTGTGTTGATCGAGTAGTTGTGGTTCTCACTAGGCCCCCGTCATTTACATTTAAAACACGTGGAGAAATCAATAATTCTTAGAAAAATATAGAAAAACTCAGATTTTTTAATTGATGCGTATATTTTTCAATAAAGTCTCCTTTTAGTTGGATACACTTCATATACCGATTCTATTACATACTTTTGGCCCTCCGCAAAGTAAGATTTCGGAAGATAGGCGTTTTGTCAATGTATATAATTCTCTCCACATTCCGAAAACCCTAGCCATAACTTTTACAGCGGTTTTAACTGTATTGCTCTCTTTGGGAAGACTTGATCTGCTAAAAATCCATTACATTGACTTGCTTCATTTCTGAACTACAGCTACTAATTGCTGTTTTGTCAGGAGTTATTTATAAGTGTGGAAATTAAGCAGGCTTGGGCAGGAAAAGGCCCAAACAAAATAATAAATTAGTCATACAATTGGTTTTATTTCCGATTATGAGCTAATCGATCCTGACGATAGCTTTGTCACACCCACCCTACTTTTGATGCGAAGTTAAAATCACCAAACTCTGTGATTTGCGTACTTTTATCCGTCAGCTATTAGTTATTCATATCGAAAGTAATAATATCAGGTAGAAGGCCTGAGAGTGGTTGATAATTTTTTAAATATGAGGTCACGTTTAAATGAATTAACCCATTTGTAGAGAGCTTTAAGATTTGCTTTAAACTTGGTCTAACGTATCTTTTTTATTTAACCATAAAAAACATATGACTGACTTTCATATAACTTAGTCAGATGTCTTTAAAACTTTAAATTTCTTAGAATCGTTTCCTAAATTCTTATTGCTCCTTGATCGTTTTTGTAAAGACCTATTGACGTACCCTCCTACGTTACGTCACTAAAATACCAATTTTAAATTTTATTTAGCAAACAAAAAAATTCTTACACACCGAGTGTAAGAATGTAGAGGTTTGATTTCCCCCAAAGCCTCCCGATGTTTCACTAAAACAAGTGATGATCTCATTTACTATGCTCGATAATTTAAGCAATTCGTTAATTGCAATATTTTCTTGTATTGTAATATTTAATAAATAAAAATAAAAACATATCAGTTACAACTAAATTTCTTTTTAACATAAATTTCAGATCGTTTTGGCCAGCATGCACAAGTATCAACCACGCATTCATGTAATACGAACATCCGATTTGGCACAAATACCCTGGGCACCTCAGCAAGCATTTGTTTTTCCCGAAACGGAATTTGTTGCTGTTACCGCTTATCAGGTAAAAAAAAACTTTTTTTTGAACTTTAAGAATAAAATTTGGTTAACAAAATTTAATTTAATGATTGGTAACAAATTAAAGCTTATGAAATCCACTTTAAAATTAGCTGTTACTCAACTGGAATTAGAATATATTTTAGACTCGAACGTATATGCAAAAAAAAGCGATAGTTCTCTATTTTTATTAATTTATAGTTAAAAAACTGTAAGAGATAGAATTTTTTAAAATTACATTTGGATTTAAGGAGTTAAGGAGTTAAGGATAATAAATAAAAATTTATTTAAAATAAGCGAGTCAGGGTTCCAGATTTAATTCATTAACAAAATTTTCGCATTTTTTATATATTTTTTAACTGCAAAAAGTAGATGGGGAACAATGTAAATTAACTACACTGAACAAAATTTCGTACGTGATATTAACGAAAAAAATTAAATCAAATTTATGTATATATGAAGCCTTATTTTCGAACCGAAATGAGTAGGCATTTTAAATCTATAAAAAGTTGTCCTCTATATAAAGTAAAAAAATTAAACCAAAAATTAAAAAGTGTTTCGATAGTGACACTATTTTGCATAAATAACCTTATAATTGAACATTAATAGGCTGACACTAAAAATTTACAGAGATTATATTTTACTATATCTACTGTACCGAAAGAACCCGAAAATTAAATTAATAAAAATGAAAGCGCGTGCCCTAAATATCGCGAATTTGAAGAACTTGGCCTTCTCCTCTAAACGTTATAGGTAGGCACTTGATATTTGCACAGGGTATTTAGTACTATGATCTAGTATAAAAAATAATTAATACTTAAAGGGTACTTTGAGACCACATAGCGCAACTCCTGTTAAGTGGATGGTATCCAGCGTCAAAACTTAAGCTTAGATAATCCACTGATATTTTTGTCTCGAATTTTGGATCTATCGGCCTAGTCTATACCTAGTGGATGAGTTATTTCAAAAATATTTTGATTCTACCTCACTGTGCAGAATCAAAATATTTTTTGGGATTTCGAAGGAGTTAAATTGTTTAGCATATTTCTAGTTTCAATATAAAGTCTCGTTATTACGAGATATTTCTTGCAAAACTTTTTCCTAGGAGTTACATTTTGAGTCTATAATTTGATTTTCTCTAGAAGGACTAAAACAGAGCTTCCTTGAGAAGGAATCTCAGTATATACGAAAGCGCGTTTTAAGTTTTCCTGCTTCTAAAGTTTGGTTAGTGATTCCTATAACAATAAATTACACTGTGCTAGTTCAAAAACGTAACAAGCGGGGCACCTAGCGGGTAAAGTTAATTCGAGTACGCTGAATCCAGTGGTGCTAACCGTTTTTTAGGTTAGCTCTCGTTTAAAAAATAATTAAGATTGAAAATTATGGTTCCAATCAATATATATTGGTTGAAAAATCATCTCATTGGTGAACATGCGTTCAAAAGAAATTACATTCTTTTTGGTTTTGGATGATTTTTTATACTTTTTACGCAATACATCTCCATTTTTTAAAATTTTTTAATGTTGAATCTATTCTAATTGAAAAAATGTGTGAAATTGACAACATTTTATGAAACAACATCAATTTTCATTTCCTGATTCTTCTATATCGTCATCTTCCTCTTGCAAATTCCAACAAATGTCACCTAAAAGTGAATGTAGCTTTTTGCTACTATACCAATGTTCGAGCCTTGCAGTCACTTAATGAAAACGTTCGCCATGTTCATCGGATTCAGCTGGTGATTGTTCGGCGAATTTTTCTATATGGTGATGCAAAAAATGAATTTTTAATGACATTCGAACGTTTAATCGGTGAAATGCATTCAGCATGTCTTCACTTAGTATACGCCAATTCTCTAATCGATGAATTCCGAGAACATTCTCAATAACCGCTTTCACGCAATCCCATGCCACAAGTTCCACATCACTCAGTGCATTATTAAATGCCTGGTCCTTCGTCAATCGACGAATATCCGGACCATTAAGTATTCCTGTAAATAACCATAATAGGATATGAAATATCAATTGGTCAACATTAAAAATAAAATGGATTGGAATTTAAACCTTCTTTTATTTTCATGCCACTTATTCGTGGAAAAATACGACACAATTCGTAGAATGCATTTCTATCTGGGTTCAATGCTTTTATAAAATTTTTAACAATTCCTAGTTTGATGTGGAGATTTGAAAGCACAACCTTTTCGATTGGCACTAGTGAAATCTGTATAATATTGTTTCATCGTAATCTGATTTGTTCACGTAATGGCCAGTTCCGTGTATTATATTGGTTACCAACAAAACGCGTATCCCATAGACACATAAAACACATATTTTTGGTGTAGCCCAATTGCATTCCTCGTAAAAATTCCACCATTTTAAGTCAACGCATATTTTCCACATATGGTCTTCATATTTTACTAAGTCGAGCATTTTTTTTAGTGATGCATATGTTGCTTTTGTATTGGTGCTCAGCGCAATCGGAACGGAATTTTTTGAATTGGTGACTTTTTGACGAATCGATAAATCCGCGGATATCAATGCAATAAGCTAGTGAATTATTCTCAATTTTTTTTTTTAGTTAAACCCCCTACAAATGCAGTGCATTGTGTTGATCATTAAAATAAGAGAGGACACTTGGGGTATAAGTTTTCCCTCATTAAAAAAGTCCAAAAATCCCGATATTATTAACATATAAATTCATAAATTATGTTTTTATCATTATTTTTACAGTTTTTAATGACCACGCCCACTAAAAAAGGGCGAAAAAACATTTTCATTGGTGAGATGTTTTTTTGATCGATTCAAGATGTTTTTTTCGATGGATATATATGGATTTAAAATCAATAATTGGTAAAAAGAATTGGTTTTTCAGGTACTTGAAACCATAATTTTCAATCTTAATTATCTTTTAAACAAGAGCTAACCTCAAAAAAACGGTTAGCACCACAGGATTCAGCGTACTCGAATTAGGTTTACCAACCGGGTGCCCCGTTTGTTACCAAAAAAAAGTGTCCGATTCGAGCACAGTATTATTAAACGATTTTTGTCATTTTGTTTGCCTTAATTTATTGCTTCCCGGAAGCATTTAACAAATCCTTATGCGAGATTCCTTCGAAATTACAAAAATTTTTTGCTGGAATATTATTGTAGAAAGAAATTGAAATAAATCATATGTGTAATTCTATAAATAAGTACATAGTGCAACAGTTAAAAGGTGAACGGATTTAACAGCATAGCTATGCAATAAAATCGAAGCTATGCATAGGTTATATTCTACTACCAAAGGGTAATAAAACTACCCAATAATCGGTTTGGTAAATTTAGTTAGGTGTAAGTCTTCAGGCGAAAGCGAAAAGCCTCCTCGAAGGCAGTATAAGAATATCGACACAATGTAGAAGGGCTGTTTCGTTGCTTTTTCGCTACTTCAATGGAATGTGCTCGTTTTCTTGGAATAACAGTTCGCTTGTGTCTTATATAGCTTTTCTTTCGCTCTCATTGTGGCAAGGCTTCAATCGGATATCCACAAAAACTAGTGTCACTGTATTTCTTCTACGAAGTAACATTCTGCACAATGTATTGCGTAAGTGGGTATCATCCACTGAGTGATGGTCTGATTAAACAAAAATATAGAAAACTACCTACAGAAGACTTTCAAGAGAAACTCCCTCCCACTCACAGAAAACAAACTATAAAAATCAATCCATAGTATTTTTTTACTTGAATATCCTTCATGATCCCATGTACGAGTATCAGTCATTCAGTTAGTAAAAAATGTCTCTCCCTCCCTCTATCTCTCTTAGTTTTCTTATTATAAGTTTTAAATGACATCCATGCAAATCAGAACCATGGGAGTTCAGTTTAGCAAAAAACCACTTCAGCTAAGTTAATTATTTAATTTGTTTTAGTCTGCAAACGAGAAATATACAAAAAATCAAAATAGTAATAAAAGTCAAAAATAGTAAAACACACTGAAGACAAAGACACAGCAGTTGTTCTTACAACCAAATTAGCTCGGTACGCCCAAAATATCGTCCTTTTTTTAAATGGATACTTCTTGATAGATGATGTAGGCAAATATACTATATTGTAAAAGGAAGTTGTTTATAGTTGTATATGACTTTTGCCAAAAAAAAAAAAGAACTACAAATTTTACAAAATGCCATGGAAAAAATTACTTAGTCATGCTGCTTATTAGTAACTGAACACGCGTAGTACAAGTGAGTGGAATGTAGCAATAACATTTTGTGTTTTGCAGCAGACAGACTCCTTCCTCACTTTGTGATTTTCAGTTTCCTTAACATTTAACATCTTCAAAATGAATCACTAAACTTGAGAATGAAGTGGCATAATTTGATCTCTTGCTGTGTTTTTGTTTTTCTTGCCATAATTTTGGTTAAACTATGTCCGTTTTTCAGTCCTTCCCAGTGTTTGTCTGTCTGATTGACTGAATGATTATTTAATGCTCTTTGAATGAATACGCTTTAAGACGCCAGTCTGATGATGACGAGTTTTTTATTCGTTTGTCTAATAAGCCAGATTTGTGCTGAAAACGGAAAAGTATCATGTCGTAGGGTTTACCTACATTTAAGTTTTTGAAGTGTCATGTTTAGCAGGGAATTAAGGAAGAAATTCAATTTTTAGGCCGTTTTCTCTGCAGTAATTGATTTTCTGCTGTGACGATAAATACGTTACAACAGTTAATTTTATTTGCAGAATTTTTTTTTATATTGAAAGTTAAAGGTACATTAATTTTGAGAATTTAATATTTAGAACTACTTGTCAAGAAAATAGGGAATTTTCTCTAAAAATTATAATTTATAAAAAACTAGCTGTGCCCGCCACTTCGTCAGCGTCCTTCAATATTTTGTTCGATTTTGCTTTGAAAGTTTTTTTTTTTTTTTAAAGAGAAGTAACACTCAGGCAATTAATGCCTATATTAACTGTGTTACTTCCTTTAGAAGGGGATAGATGGTTAGTGCGATAGTAAAGCTTCGCAAGCGCTTCTGGTGTTCTTTAGGCGAATTAGTTTGACGCAAGCATAGCCAATTTATAATTATTTTACTTCGCCGGCGATTTAGTGCTATGTGGTAATACCGGCGTTTTTAGTTCATCCTTAAGATATGCTACGTATCAGTTTATGTATTTTTTTACTTTATAAAAAGTAAAGTATTCATATCCGGTTAGTTTAACTGCGTACTTTTACTGCTTTTTCTCAACTTTCTAAGATATTTTTGCGGAAAAAAAGTATCCTATATTGAAACTTAAATACCACAAAATTTTGTTAAAATCCATCTTGTAGTTTTTACGTGATGTGAACGTAAAAAAAGCAGACAGAAAGACAGACGGACGGATATGAGTTACTATTTTATTATATGAATAGATGTATTGATGTTTTGTCTTAATCGCTACTGAAAATAAGAAATTTATTTTTCCATTTCTGAGCTGAAATTATTCACAGCTTAGTGCATGCAGAGCTCGTTTATTACTAAAGGCCTTATAACAAAGAAACGTTAAACATATATATAGTATTATTAAAATATCAAAATATTTTCATTTATACACAGAAAAAAAAATTTGTGCAACAATCAAAGGTTTTAATTAGTTTCAGATACAAATTTATTTCAATTTTTGATTGATTAAATTATTTACTAAATAAAAATAGTAGCGTTTTTCTTTATCAATTAATTATAAAATTGAATTAATTAAAAAATTAATTGACAAAGTTGTTGGCGAACTTGAAGAGCGACGTAATTTAAGAAGACCTAAAGCCAACCTAAGTTTAAATTACTTCAAAATAGTTTTTCCTTAATTGCGGCAGCACGATTGCCATAGCCAAGTTGCAGGCAAAAGGTTCAAAAAAAGGTTCTTCGATAGAAGAAAATTTCTAAAATTTGAGTGCTTTAAAGTGTTTTTCGTTATTTTTGCAGATGATTCGTAATTTTACTATGTGACTCGGATGACATATTATTTGTGTATAATGAAAAAAAAAAACTTAATGGCAGCAGTAAATCGTGTCGATGCCTGTCCCATAGTGGGTGTCTGTATGCCAACTACTGATATTATGTCAGATCTTAAAAGACAATTTCTTGCAGATCATGATGCAAACCACGTAAGATAATCAGAATAAAAACTAAAAGAAAATTAGAATAAAGACATTGAAAAACAAAATGCCGAACATAAAACCAGCTGAAAAAAGAAAAAAATTTTCAATTTTTAAATTATTTAAATTTAAAAAATTAAGGTTTTTTATATGAAAAAGTTTTTTCTCTTTGGATTCTCTTCAAATCCCCCGTTGTTTTGTTGTTAAAATGCCTTTAATCGAAATGTATGCGCTGCGTACAATCAACTAGGAGGAACTGTATAAGTAACGATGTAGTTTAAATTTATTTCAGCTTAGAAAAGTGTTTGTTTAATAAACAAAAAAAAGAAAAACGTTTTAATTATTAGACTCTAGCGTTTTTCTATGCAGGTTTGTGTCTTAAGTCTTTCGATTTCTATATATAAATATAAAGTTTGTGCTTTAATTCTTTATGCCCTTATTCATAAATAAATAAAGTTTACTTTAAGCATACTTTATGACAAATTTTGAATGAATACCTCTAGTAAACTTATTTTTTTATAAATATGGGCATATACTTTTAAAATGCTCTAACTTAAAGAAACAAATTTTAAAGAACAAAATAATTTTTCGTTTTGTTTAATTTTTTATTGTGCAGTGGTATAGACTTTATCGCAGAATTACACTGGCCAACAAAAAGGGCTTCTTTAAAAAAAATAACATACAAACTAAGTATTAATGTCTGAATTTTTTAAAGTTGTCCCTGAAACCATAATCCAATTGATTTTGCTACAATATCTCTCCGCCTTTCATAGGAATTTTCACTATGTGTGTGTCCCAATAGTGACGTGCTTTTTACGAATATGGAATTATTTTTTCCACCGCACTAAGCAGACAATTAAAATTTATACAGAGTATGAATTAAAGTTAAAGGATGTTTCCATACAGACCACAATTTTTCTTATCGGTTATAGGCATTCGCCTTACTTTTACACAGAATATGTAGACTATATCCGCCGTAACAACCTTAAAACAAGTAATAAAAACTTAATATTGGAACTTTAAGGTCGCTCCATGCAATACGTGAAAAAAGTATGGACTTTTTTCAGCTATAAATTAAACCTTAGTATGTTACTCCGACTAGCACTTGACTAATTTATTGTTGTTTTATTGCTACAATTTTGACATTTTCTAGAAACTCAGATGCAATTTAGAAGTCAGGCTGGATTTCGTTTAATTCTCTTTAAATTGAAAGAATATTTTTTTATTACAAATAATGTGATGAATTTTAAAGTAAAAATAGGAAAATTTTATTTAAGACACTAGCAGAATGTAGTGCATTTTCTGGATTGATACATCCGTCTTCAGCATTCTTCGTATCTATCTACTTTGGGTGGAGTTAGTTGTAAACATAATCTATTAAATCAACCAAACTCAGATAAAATCGAGTAAAGTTTCCCTCTTGTTTGATATTTTTTTTAATATTTACCACCTTGTTGCTTCAGTCAGTCTTCGGTTAGCAATGAGAGCAACTTTTTTTTAATTTTGTTTTACCCCAATATTATATTTTAGTTAATACTAATCTAGTATCAAACCAAACTTTATTCGCTAAACATGTTTGCGCGCTGCCCTGCAATTTTTATTAATAAATATTTTAAATTTAATCATTCGAACTATTTATTAACATACAGATTAAATCTTCAAGGCAATTAATGCATGTATTAATCGTGTTACTTCCTTTGGAAAGGGATAGTAGTAGATAAGTCAGATGGTTGGTGATAGAAAATTTTCACTTACTGTGTGATTAATTTTAAAGAAAAAATGAGAAAAATGTATAATTATTTAATGTTATGCTAATTACCCATAACGTTTTATAATAAAATGCAATTTATGTGTTGGGGGAAAAGAGCTAGTTCCTATAGGTATTTCACTGGTTGCTCAGGCCAGATCATCAGGAAACCTTTTTCCTAATTTTTACACATTAGCAGAATCTAGAAATATTCAAATTCTTTTCAGCGTTTATTAACCTCAAAATGCGCAAATTAACTTTATCTATTTGGTGCGTTGTGCATTGTGAAGAATTTATAATATTGCAACAAATATCAAGCTTATAAAGAGAAAACTGCACTTTCTTGCAGCTTAGGGATGATCTCCTGCAACTAATATTAACAATATCATTAATAATCAATCAAAAATGTTCAATTGAAAATTGCACAAAATAACGTAGAGAAAAAACAAATTGATACAAATTTAGGACATTTATAACCGCATTTCCATATTAATGTTTCAGCTGAGCAACGTTGCTCTAACAATATAAATCAAAAATATTTTAAAATTCTTTAAACTCATAGAAAATGCTGTGTTAAAATAGAAAATTGCTTTCTTTATATTTTTTCATATTTTATCGTTGCGATGAACAACTTATAGTTGTTTTAATCATTACTATGATCACAACAAACAAGTTGTTGTTACTATTTGATGATTAAATGGTAACTAACCCCAGAAAAAGCAACACATAGTTGGTTTGAACTACATAATTTTCAAACCCCAAACAAAGTTTTAGTAGCATTCCAAAATAATATTGTATTTATAACGATAATACATACAGTGGCTCACAGCTTATTTTATGCAGTAGTTTTTTTTTTCTTTTCAATGCTCTATAAAAACAAAACTAGCAGGAATTTAATAAAGAATTAGGCGTCATTCAATAGAAAATATTCTGGTTTCAAATCATTTTTGTTTGAAATTTTTGTGTTTTCTTATGTTAATTTCTAATATTGACCATCAATTTTCTATATCGTTAAGATCGGGCGACTGTGGTGGAGGTGTCATTAAATGTGGACAGTTATATATTAACCAAGTTTGGACAATAGCTGATTTGTGCTTTGGGTCGTTATCCTGGTAATATCAAAAATTTGACTTTATACCCAATTTCTCTGCACTCTCCAATAAATTATCCTTTAGGATCTCAAGGTACCTACATTTGTCCATTGTTGTTTCAATTAATGTTAAATTCCCATTACCAGCTGTCGACATACAGGCCCAAACCATAACACTGCCACCACCATGTTTCACTGTAGCTTTTAGGTTTTCTTTATTGAGCTCCGTATTTGGTTTCCGCCATACATAAGACTGCCATCTGAAACGATTATGTTAAATTTTGATTCGTCGGCAAAGATAAACGAATTCCGAAATTCCAAATCCTTGGTAGAATGTTCTTTGGTGAAATTTAATCTGCAAAGTCTCTTTTTCGGGTTAATAAAAGGTTTCTTACGTGCGACTCGGCCATGAAAATAATGTTGGCGCAATACACGGTGCAACTTCGGCAGTCAGTTTTGGAGCTGAAACCTTTGGATTCGTTTTTATTTTTCTTAAAATATATCGCTCGTCGTGTTCAGTGAAAATTTTACTTGGTGCATTTCTGCCTTTGTTATGGACTCTATTTTCATGATGATGATTTGCACTGTGGAAGCATTTATGTTAACTATTTCTGCTATTTTTCGCTGTGAGTGACCGTTTTTGAAAAGGTTTAAGACCAAATCCCGTTGTTTTATCGTTGTGCGCGGACCCATTTGAATTTTTTAAACTGACACTTCAAGTAAAAAAATTAGACTGAATATTCAACGCCAGACATTGCCAAAAGTAGAATACAGAAAAATTCAAAAACAATAACCCTCCATTGAGGTACCGTTACAGTCACAAACGGCTGCATAATTTAAGCTGTGAGATGGAAAAATGGGGTATTTTTTTCTTTTAATACCTTTCAATTATTTAAATGCAGATTTTTGCAGTGAATGATTTTTGATTGTTTATCCTGAATATTTTCTCTTTTAAATTGTGCAAAATTTTGAAATTTGTATACAACAATGTAGTCAAAAATTTTGATGAACTAATTGTTTTATAAACTTGCCAACATATGTATGTATATTCAAACGTTGAAACATAGCCTTCTTCACTTTGTAAAATCAATTTGCACAACTTTTTCACTCATCACCTTTTTTAACCGTTTTTCATTTTCCCTTCTTTTGTGTTCATTACAGAATGATCGCATAACTAAATTAAAGATTGATAATAATCCTTTTGCCAAAGGGTTTCGTGAAACTGGTCAATCACGTTGCAAACGCAAAATGTCTTCATCACCTACTGCTGAGGATCAGTCTCACCATCATCATCACCATCAGCAGCAACAACACGAACAACAACAACTTGATATCATGTCTCCAACAAAATCGCTGACTACCGCAATCAGTGAGTCGGGATCATCAATTTGTTCGGATAAACCAGTGACGGCATTCTATAATGAACATAATTCTCAACATCACAATCTCGTGGATGCAGTAGATGCAACATCACATTCAACAGTAACATCGCAACAAATTAAACGATTACGTACAAATGAAACGTATGAAACCAGTTTAGGAGGCAACATGTCATCATCGGATTATGTTAACAGTGCAAGCAACATATTTCAACAACAACAAGAACTAACACCACCACCAGTACCAATACCAATACCAATTGCTGCTAGTAGCAATGGTGACGCTAGTCATTGTAATGCAACATCCGTTGCTTTCATGCATCATTTCCAGCAAAACATGCAATCGTTGTTACGACCTTCACTGGTCGATTTAGCATGTTCATATTTTACCCGTCCCCAGCCTTTGTATCCTCAGCATGTGTATGCTGTGGCAGCACAACATGAAGCCTTAGGTTTGGCTGGTTTACCGCAGCCACCATCATCAACACTAAAGCCGCTGCCACCTCATAATATGGGCGATATGCCGCAACATTTTTCTCTGGCAAGTAGCGATAGCAGTGCAAGTGTTGTTAGTGGAGGTTGTAGAGGTGAATTGCCAAATCGTGTTATGGCCATTAACTCAAATACCACCTTAGAATGCATAACAAACGATGCCGATCTTTCTTCATCCGATTCGTCATTAATACAAGATGATTCTGCAACACCGGTTACAACACCAACACCAGCAATGTCTGCTACTTGCAATTCAAATGATGATACATTACCCCAATCACCATCAGGCAACAGTAAAAACAACAACCACAATAGAAGCAGAAACAGCAACGGCAAGGGCAATAACACCAACCATAAAAGGAAAGGCTTTAGTATCTCGGCCATTTTAGGTGGTGGCAGTTAGTTAAGAATAAATATCCATTATTAGCCTCAGCCTATTCAGCATCTAATAGTTTGTCTGTCAATCTACAATGTAATTATGGCCTTTTAGCTTTAACAGTTTGTAATCATTGTGTACTTATTTATATTTAATTAATGCTGTGCTTTTTTTTTATTTTGTCTCATAAATACATAGGTTATTTTTAATTAGATAAGCAATAATTATATTAAATTGAATTGAATAAAATAAAATAACATAAAATAAAATAAAATAAAATAAAATAAAATAAAATAAATTAAAATAAACAAAACAGATTTATGTAATGATAAATGTTAGTTTTTTAAAATGAGATCCGGTAATATTTGTACAACCAGTGATAAATATATGGATGGTTCAAAATCAATATAACTTTTGAAGGTGTTCCGATTCGGGAGTCCATATTAGATTATTAAAAAACATAATTAAAAAAAGTAAATCTTAATTACCAAATAGTTTTCCTGACTAAATATGATGCAATAGTCATAATTTTCGATGACATTTCGGCGAAGCGCACGTGCTATGTCAAGTATTATGCGTCGTATCTTCCGTTTCAGGGTTTTTAGTTTGGGCTTTTACGACCCTTCTTGCTTTTTAATTAGCCCCAGAAGAAAAAACCGGGAGTTGTTAAATTACACTTTCCGGGAGGCCAATTAATGATGCCGTGTCTTGAAGAGGAAATTGTACCTGGAAATTAGATATGTATGCAGTAGTGCCAATGTTTTTGTTGAGGTGTGTCTTTGAGCCTACTTCTATGCGAAAATGGGCGACTTCTTTTTCACGCATCTATTCGACAAGCACTTGCAGTTATTATAGCCTCTGGACAGCAATTCCTGAGTAATTTTATTCTTGTATAAATTAAACCAAATAATATATCCACCTTCTACCATGTTATCACATAAAAATTCTAGACCAAACTTCAAATTGTGGGCTACGAAGGCCGACTCATTCAGTTGAACAGTTTTTCCTAGCCTTTTTATACACAACTTTGATCATTGTGTCAGTTTTCTTCAAGCGGAGACATATGATAAGAACCGAAGCGTTTGAAATGAGAATTTCTTATATGTCAAAATTTTTCATGTACCCAAGGTTACTTTCTTCCAAGTAACGTGGCGACGCACAGTGCTTTAATGATGGGACAAAAATATAAGGAGTTCACTGAGACTTCTGAAATTTGGTAAAACAGTTATATTTACCAAGATTAAGAAAACTTAAATATTTGGAAAAAACAGGCAAGTGATACGCCTACCGCCCATTTTTGCCATGTTTGAGAAAAGTTCTTTTGGAAAAAATATTATAAGTCTAATAAAAATTATCAAAATTTCATGAAACTTAGTATACTTATGAGTATCTATTAGTACAGAAGAGCATGTGATTACTTTTGAGTAATGGTCATGTACAATCGGGTAAAGAATATATATTTAGCCACGCATGTTCAAGTGTAATTGATTTATTTTTATTTATTTATTAAATGTTACAATACAATTACAAATTATATTCTAACTTAAATTATCGAACATAGTAACGAAGACTTTCACTTGTTGTAGTGAAACACCTAGAGTCATTGTTGGGAATCGAACCCACAACCCTTAGACTGCTAGATTAGCACACTACTCACTAGCCTACCACTACCACTAGCCAGTAATAAATTTATTTTAGTATTTTGCTTTAAATACACAATTATCTAATTTTAGCGCTCACTTTTGCCATCAATAGGAGCTAAAGCCTAAAAATTCTTCCACTTTGGTTCGAATTCTGCTGTTATCTTTCGAACAACAGGAGGTTTGTTGCAATATATTTTTAGAGTTATTTTTTGTATTTATGTCTGGAACAAAACACTGTGCACTGCTTTCCTAAAGACTATGAGGTCCAAATTCAAAGCAAAATATTGTGCGGATTTTCTACGTCGCATTGTGGCAAATTTCGCAAGAAGATGGAAAGTCTTTAATTTTTGACAGACAGACGGGATTTAGACAATGATTTAAAAACATGTCTTTTTGGTCAGGATGGAGATGGGGTACCATTTTTTTTTCGTTAGTAGGAGACACATTAGAGTAGAAATAAAATAACTTAAAGAACACTTATAAGACCTTATTTTTTTTTTAAATAAGTCATTTACCGGTATTATTTGTTATAAACAGTAATTCGCATTCAAACAACTTAAAATAATTTAATAATCACATTTTTTAAATCTTGAAGACGTCTGAGTTCGTTTCATTCTGATCGTTCGAATAATTTATATTATCCATTGAAAGAAATCTAGAGTCAGCAATCTTCAAGATAATGTACGAATTTTTGCTATGACGGTCTTTTATCAGCAATGGCCCAGACTTACGAAATTTTGTGAAAATCGATTTTAAATTTATTAAAGTCCCAATACAGATATATCTTTAAAGCTCATAAATGCTCTAGAGAGGCATTAAATATGTATATTTTATATCAAATAATGTATAATTTATTTTACCAAAATTTTACCAAAATAAATTATACATTCCATTCAATGAATTCCGGTATCCGACTGGTAATTTACGGCTACCTTACTTTCACTGAGTCTCGCACGGTGACTAACCTTTTACTCCAGACTGTATTGATTTCAGACCAGGCGACTCTAATAGCAGAGTCTATGGTAAGTGCTAGCATTTACCAATAATACTAAGGTCGTCATAGCATCTACATTTAATATGTGACTGTCCGTGGTCCAAAGCGTTTATGTTAGCCAGTCTGCTGGACATCCACACAAAATATGGTCTTCCTTTTTTCCTTTTTCCAGACACAGTCTGCAAATCAGTGCACCTGATTTGACCGGACAGTTTTATCAAGTGTGCAATAAATATGCTGAGCATTTCATATTGTTTACTAGTTCATTTTACTTAAATTTTCTTGAGAGTAAAATCTGTGATTTTTGAGAGAAAAAATTAAATTCGATTTTTTTATTCATCAATAAAAGTTAAAAAAAAATCACGCTACTACAGTTTTCTATTTTCAACCACTCAACGCGCAAATTAATATAAAATAACTAAAATACAAAGTACAAACCCTTGCTTTTAACATCATACATTTACATACATGTTGTCTGCTATAACAGTATTTCATATCAAGAGACACTATTGAAACAAAATATTCACTACTGAAATTTAGTTTCAAACAACAACAAATATTGCATTGGTTGGAAGAAGAGCAAATGCTATTGTATGTTTTTATTTAAGAGCACAACAATATTTGTATACACATGAAATCAAGTGCAAGAATAATTCTTGCAAAAAAATCCGACTACAAAATAAATATATGTGCATCAATTCTAAACTAAAAATTTAAAAGGAAGTAATCTGTAAGAAATAGTACTCAAATTAAATACTTCTATACTTTTTGCTCTAAAGGACAAGTAATATACGTTCTGTACATTCAAATGTCTATCCATATCGACAAATTACGTCAGATATGAGGCCACCCTTTATTTTTGTACAGTTATTATTACTGACACAGTAATAAAAATTAAGGGTTAAGATATGGCAATATAGCTTAAACAATATCACCTAGGGGACACCCTTTAATGTATAATTTTAAATTAAACACTTATTTTAAAGGACAGATGCTTTGTTAATTTCAAATGTCTGTCTAAAGCGGTTTTAAAGTTTGGCCATACGCATCAATTTACATCAACTATTGATACACCCTTTAAAATTTTAAATATTTATAAATGTTATTATACGGGACATAGTATTGGAGATTCTGTCTAATTTTCAAGTGATTGTCCACAATGGTTCAAATGGCTCATATATTTAAATTGACGTCACTTATGGGGACACCCTTTAATTTTTAAGTATATTTTTTATTATTTTCTGTTATTGGCAGCTATAGTGATATGCAGTTTGTTAAAATTTTAAAAGGGTGGCCTTTACGGTTCATAATACACGTAAAAAACACGTATGTTGTATGGGGACACCCTTTAATTTTAAATTTCTCAACTTCTTTTAAAATGGGACCAATCTGTAAGCATTCTTACAGAATCTTTAATACATTTTGTTTTTGAAAAATAGATCCTCATTTCTTAAGTCATAGAAGTCGACTTTATATAAATATGGGCCATCAATATTAAGTTGTCTTTCGTCAGAGCAATATATATATTAAACCACGTTTTTAACCATTTCGTGGTGTCCTTGACCCATAGAAGACGCCAATTAAAAATTTTAATTAGTTTTAAATTAAAATTCAAATTCAATTAATGTTTTAATTGATTCAAATATATAGTTGTTTAAAACGAAACAAAAAAATTTCCTAATTAAACAAATGAATCAACTAAATATATAATTAAATTTTAGTCTGAATAGAACTAAAATCTTTAATTGTTAAAAATGTTTTTTCTGTGAATTCAAATATTTTTTTTTTTTGTTTTTTCGTCTAATTCGAAACCTGACACCTGACAGAATTTAAGCAAATTTTACAAATTGTACTCCTTTCTCGTGATTTACCATATTTTTAAATGATATTTAAATATTTACCAATAACTGTCTTCCCTCTTTAGCTTTTTGCAATTTAATCATTTATTGTTTGGTCTTCTTTTCGGAGGTTCTTAAGATTTAACTTTAGCTTCTGTAAACAAGCTTCTCAATTTTACCTGTTACTGGCAGTCCTCGCGACGTTATCAGCGTCCTCGCAATATTTTGTTGAAATATTCCATATAACGAGTGATTTTTTAAGAGCTTGAGAACTTTTTTTTAAAAAAAAACGCATAAAATTTGCAAAATCTCATCGGTTCTTTATTTGAAACGTTAGATTGGTCCATGACATTTACTTTTTGAAGATAATTTCATTTAAATGTTGACCGCGGCTGCGTCTTAGGTGGTCCATTCGGAAAGTCCAATTTTGGGCAACTTTTTCGAGCATTTCGGCCGGAATAGCCCGAATTTCTTCGGAAATGTTGTCTTCCAAAGCTGGAATAGTTGCTGGCTTATTTCTGTAGACTTTAGACTTGACGTAGCCCCACAAAAAATAGTCTAAAGGCGTCAAATCGCATGATCTTGGTGGCCAACTTACCGGTCCATTTCTTGAGATGAATTGTTCTCCGAAGTTTTCCCTCAAAATGGCCATAGAATCGCGAGCTGTGTGGCATGTAGCGCCATCTTGTTGAAACCACATGTCAACCAAGTTCAGTTGTTCCATTTTTGACAACAAAAAGTTTGTTAGCATCGAACGATAGCGATCGCCATTCACCGTAACGTTGCGTCCAACAGCATCTTTGAAAAAATACGGTCCAATGATTCCACCAGCGTACAAACCACACCAAACAGTGCATTTTTCGGGATGCATGGGCAGTTCTTGAACGGCTTCTGGTTGCTCTTCACTCCAAATGCGGCAATTTTGCTTATTTACGTAGCCATTCAACCAGAAATGAGCCTCATCGCTGAACAAAATTTGTCACATTTGAACATTTCGAACCGAACACTGATTTTGGTAATAAAATTCAATGATTTGCAAGCGTTGCTCGTTAGTAAGTCTATTCATGATGAAATGTCAAAGCATACTGAGCATCTTTCTCTTTGGCACCATGTCTGAAATCTCACGTGATCTGTCAAATACTAATGCATGAAAATCCTAACCTCAAAAAAATCACCCATTATTTTTAAAGCATTTGTTTTGGAGGTGACCTAGCCCTTCCCACACTATCTAATCTAGCTAATGTAAGTGAGACACCGTTTTCTAAAACAGATTGTCGAACACATGCAAGAATTTAGTGTCAAGCGTTTTGGTTTTGTGTGGCCTATACAATTTTAGGCTTTCAAAAAAAGTAACTAAAAATCACTAGAAATTTTTGAAATGTACTCTTAAACCAAGGTCAAAGCAAAGTTTTAGAATCTTTCATTTTGAGAGACTTGCTAGTGAATGTATTGAAGAGCTGTGGAAATCCATATTAATATACTACCGTTTATAGTTGGGGTCTAAAAAAAACATGGTTTGTAAGACCTCCTCCCCTAAACCAAATTGTTATAAAATTTTACATAAAATTCTCACAAATTAAATATTTCTGTTTAGAAATTTTGTTCATGCTTGACTTTGCTTGTTTCAAATTACAAGCCAAATAAATTGACAAATGAGAGTGAAACCACTATCGAAATATTATTTTAAAAGCAACTCAAATGGAACGTAACAACTAAAATAGTACTAAAATTACCCAACAACAAAAGAAATAAAAAAATAACATGTGGCATGTGCGGTTAAAAATTTAACTCATTAACACTTCCTCTGCCCCTAATTCGAAAACAATTAACGTTTCCACTGTTGTTGCAACAGTGTTAAAAATATTTAGTATTTTAGAATGAACACTCTATTTCGAAGAGCAAGGAGGGGGAGCAAAAATTAAAATAAAAAAAAACAAAAGTACATAAATTTTTAAGATCGAATTACAGAACAATAAATAAATAAAAAAGACAACAAAATAACAAACTAACAACACTAATAAGTAATAAAAACAAATCAAGCAACAAAACGTCATATGGATGGATATCTGTCTGTCTATGTACATATCTTTCTGCCACAGAGAGCTGTCGCGTAGTGGTTAAAGGTGGTTGTAATCATTAATCGAGGGTGTGCATTGCTGCAATGTAAACGCATAAATTTTCAAAATTTATTTTTATTTTCTATTGGAAAGTCGTATTGAACAAAAATGTCTCAACATGTTATACGCACATTACATGCATGCAACTGTCAATTGGCTTTAGCAAATAACGCATTAACCGAAGAAAAATGAAGGCCCACCACCACCACCAACAGCAACAACATCTGTGTTGAAAGGTGTACGGTGTACGGGTATGTAGAAACAATTATGGATATTTTTTAAACTCAACCTCATAGGGATACACACAGAGAAAAAGCGAAATAGTAGCATGGTCACTATAGCCATAGCAATACATACATACATATATGGTTGTGGCAAACAAATTATAGTTGTTTTTAAATATATTAAACTTAACTTAGTTTTAATCAAACAATTGTTCATCTAATAATTAATTTAAAAAATATTTAAACTTGATTGGGTTTAGCTATAAACATTTTGTTTATATTGTTACCGTTATCAAAAATTTGGTAACAGAAATAATGAAATATTTATAACCATAATTTGGTTAAAAAATAATACATTTGTTTTGTTTTACAAAATTCTATATTCTCCCTTTTTTATTCTATCGCTTTCAAGTTGTTTGTAAGAATTTTTTAAACTTGTAAATTTATATATATAATTTAATTATAGCTTCAATTGTTGCAGTTAAGAGAAAAATTAACTTCTTTATGTAAAAACCACATTCTTATTATTACAATTATGATGAAAAAACAAAAAAAAAGGAATGCTAATAAAGAGAGTATAAACAAAACAATAAAAACTCATTTATATTTGCTCACAAGTTAAATGATGCATTGTAATAAACCGTTACTTAAGACATTAAAAACATCAATTTCTGCAGGTTTTTTTATATAGATGAGTAAAAGGATCATTTTGAAGTGATATTTGAAGAAAGAAGTTTATTTAAAATAAATTAGGTCACATTATTTTTAAATGGGAAAACGAACATCAATAGAAAAGAGGGAGGACGTGATTCGGCATTTCCGAGGAGGTAAAAGCCAACGAAAAATTGGAGAAATTGTTGCATTAAGTCCTTCAACTGTCCAGCACATCATTGAAAGGTTTCGCCGCGAAAATAGGGTGCACAACAAGGGTAGATCTGCACCAAATAAAATATTTAATGACACAGATAAACGGTGGATTGTGCGACAGATTAAGGAAACGCCAGATCTTAGTGCTCCAAAGTTGGCAACTAAAGCCGAAAAATACCTGGGAAAGACATGCAATCCAGAAACAATACGAAGAATTTTGAGAGAAGCAAATTTCCATGGCCGGACTGCCCGAAATAAGCCACTGAAAACGTAGAATAGAGTTTTCTAAAGAGCCTTTAAATAAAGATATTTCCTTCTGGAAAACAGTTATTTTTGCTGATGAAAGCAAATTTAATTTGTTTCGATCAGATGGCAAGTCCTATGTTTGGAGAAAACCAAACACAGCTCTAAATCCACGTAATTTGCGCAGTACGGTTAAACACGGCGGTGGTAGTGTAATGGTTTGGGGATGCATGTCGTACGCAGGAGTCGGAAATATAACGTTTATCGAGGAAAATATGGACAAGAATATGTATTTGAACCTGCTTAAGGATTACCTTCTACAAAGTGCGGAAAAACTTGGAATTAAGGACTCGTTTAGGTTCTACCAAGATAACGACCCTAAACATGCATCTGGTATTGTGAAGACTTGGCTCATTTGGAACTGCCCTCATGTTGTACAGACAGACATCTGCTCAAAGTCCAGATCTCAACGTCATAGAGAACCTGTGTGGTCGGAGCTTGAAAAAAAAATACGTAATCATGACATTTCCAATGCTCCCGACCTAAAACGTGCGCTACTTGTGGAATGGAATAAAATTAGCCCTGAGTATACAAAAAAGTTAGTAGAATCTATGAACTCTCGATTGAAAGCTGTCCTACATCAAAAAGGATTCCCGACAAAATATTAGAAATAATAAAATGTTACAATCCCGTAATTGTTGCCATTTTTAAGCAAGACTTAATAATGTGCATCATTTAAGCTGTGGCATGGAATATAAGAAATAATTTTTAATTTCATCAAATCTTTTTTATAAATGAGTATTTTTTTGTTGTTAATTTTTGTTAATATACATAATCTGTAGTTAAATAAATATACCAGAGTCACTGTATGTATGCCAATATTGTGAATATTGTATTTCACCATAATACGCTACTTTTATTTTATAGACACTTTAATATTTTTTCTTTGTGTGTACTTTTGTATCTTAACATTTTAACATTGTTCTCCTATTTTGCTTATATATTTGTTGTTGTTGTTGTTGTTTTTTTTTTTTGTTTTATTAATTGGAAGTACATATTTGGTTGTCGTTGTTGCAAACAGAAACAAAGATCATCATAAATTGTTAAATGAGAATCACTATTAAATGAAATGTTTTATGATCATTTTTTTATTCAATTCAATTTTTTTAATTTGTACTATTAGAGTTATAGTACACATATTGTTGTTATTGGAGTTGTTGAAGGGAGACAGTATCCCAATATTAACAGTACGAAATAAGGATGATAGAAGACAAGGTTACGCCATCCCGAAAATAAAATCAAAAATTTATGTGCATGTCGGCCTAATCAAGAATGATAGAAGACAAGATTACGCCATGCACATGTTTTCCCGTTAGATGACGTTGTTCGGCCAATTTAAAGTTGCCAAGTCTATAATCAACAAATTACTTCAAATAAATACGTACAAAAAATCTAAGTTATAGACAAAAATTGGCAACCCTGCAAATAAACTCTCAACATTTTTATTGAGAACTCTCATAATTTATAGTTAATTATTCTCTCAGTCAGAATTATTAGCCAATACGAAGACAGTTTCGTAACGTCATTAGGCCGACATGCGCAGAAAATTTCAATTTTATTTTCGTGATGGCGTAACCTTGTCTTCCATCATACTTGGGCCTAATGACGTCACGAAACTGTCTTCCTATTGGTTAATAATTCTGACTGAGAGTATAACTATAAATTATGAAAGTTTTTAATATAAATTATGAGAGTTTATTCGCATGGTTGCCAATTTTTACCTATTATTCAGATTTATTTGTACGCATTTACTTGAACCAATTTGTTACATTGGGCGAACAACGTCATCGAAGGGGAAAAGATGCGCATGGCATAATCTTGTATTATATCATTCTTGGTACAAAATATGTTTAGTAATTTGTTTATGTTAATAAGGATATGGACTTGGTTTCGGTAATAAGGGTTTCCCTCGTTTTACTTGAGGGAAAACATAATAAACAAACTAACTTCCCTAAGCACAGATTGCATACTTACTCCCCGTCTACATTATCCATCAATTTGTCTTAACCTTAAACCTCATATAAAAAAACTAGTATTAAAAATAACATTTTTTTTATGAAGTTTGACTTATGTTAAGATAAATTCATGGCTAACGCCCCGGAATTAATTTGTGCATGTTGTTATAGGAATACGTTTTTATGTCATTGTCTGTTTGAACATAATTTTCAATTTTCCAACAATATTGTTTGAAATTAGAACGGTTGAGCAACAGATGAAGCTATTAAAAAAAACTGTGAAATAAAAATATAACAACAACATGAAAAACAGATTTTATAACAAATGTTTTCAAAACCATGTTAAGACGTGGAAAAACATTAACATGAACCGTCTACACTTAACACTAACATTATGTTAGTGTTAATGATTATCATTTTATGTCTAATGTTGATGAGGGGTGAAGGACGAGGCACATCGAATCAGTCGTACGTAACGAAGGACGAGAACTTTGTTGACGGATATTAAATCAGGGTACGAAAAACTTCAATAAGTTTCTTTTCCATTTTATTACTTTACCGTAATTTATATTATTTTGTTGTATTTTTGCTGCTACTCAGCACAAAAACTTAATCAAATCAAAGAAAAAATCAATTGATAGTTATCAAACTGCTAAACTGCTTAACGTCAAAATATAAAAGTTGCGGAGACGTACTGATTGGGACAACGTTCATAAGAGAACCTGTCTTTCAATTTACTTCTCAGTTAAAAAGACGACGTATGACGGATTTTATGTGTCCCGGCCTATATACTCTTGAATTCGATTCTTAAACCAATACGGTATTATGGAATCCCATTATGAGGCACTGAAGCAGCTACAAACTTTGATGAAAGCGAAAGACGCCAAAATGAGTTTAACATTTTTTTCTTAATTATACTTTAAGAGAAATCGAAATATGTTGTTTAAAATTAAAACTTTCTATAAGTAGTTGCAATCAGCAAGTAAAGATATACTTCCCATCACAATAATGTTTTTGTTCAGCAATAAATACACCACATTGTTAAATTTGCTGTTGCACCATCAACAACTCATCATCATTCAAACAGAGGAGTTTCTTCTAGTTAAGTTGCTTGTCTTCATGTTGCAACATAATTTTTTATTTAGTATTATTGTTGTTTCTATGCTCAGACAATATTTTTTTCGAAATCTTTAGGTTGTTTGTTTTTATTTTTACTTATGTTTTTTTTTTTTGTTTTTTCTTTAAAACGTCCGTCTGTCTTTGGGTTATTTTTTCAACGCCTCCAGCTCGTTTCAGTTTCATTTAGTTGGCGTCTTAAACATCAACTCAATGCTGAATGGATGAGTAGTGCGTTGAACATTTCATCTTGGAAGGTGGTAACGCATGTCATCGTAAGTTTCTGTCTGTCTAGTTTTTTATTTTTCATCCATTCGTCCGTCCATCTAGATAATGTGTGTAATAGTACAACAACTACATATTTAAAAATACGAACTTGCCACAGTTTAGCTGTCTATACTATTTTAATCCTATTTTAGTGCTATAATTTACATGCTTTTTGTAATTTGCTGGCTTGAGCTGTAAAAAGAGAGATATTTTCTATAAAATAATTTGTATAAAATTAAAAAACTCAACTCCTTTGGGACTTTGGCAGAATTGTAGATATTTTCATTGGAATTTTGTGTGGTTTGGTTTTGGTTCGTACACATGTTTGTAGAAACACAGATCCCAAGGGAAAATTGGTTTGCTTTAGGCAAAAATATCTTGCTTATTATGGTTGTTAGACAATTTGGACTACTGTTTGTTTAATACTTTTTTATTTAAGGTTGCGTAAGATTAGTATGCCGTGTATTTGAAAATTATTATGTTAAGATTTTAATTTACCTGATATCAATATCTTTTGTCCATAGATGGCTTATCAGAAATTTTTGATGTTACTTTTGGATCACGCAATTTGGAATTAGAATTAAGATGTTTTCAGATGATTTACGAAGGGTTTAACATTTTTTCCTAAATTTTAATTGAAGAAAAATGTCTGCTTAGTTTGTAAAATATAATCCTGACACAGTTGGCGGTAAAGAGAAAGGCCGTTATGGAAGGAAGTGCCCCTTAAGATTTTTTTTGATCTCTCAGAATAAAAAATTGCTTATTTTTAAAAAATATGTGGCTACTTTAGCTTTAATCTTTAAAAAAAATTCTTAAAAAATACCTTTGACATTATGATGCAACACTGAAAATACCATATACCATACCATATACCGTTAAACAAAATTTAAAAATTAAGTATACCAGGGCTTTCGAAAAAATGGTCATTACAATAAAAAAAATAAAAACTAAAACACATTTTAATAATCAAGTTTTTAAAGTCTTGCACTTTTAAAGTTGTCTATTGGGTAACCCGGTACGCTAATAGGTAGTGTACTAGTCTATCTGGGGGTTGTGGGTTCAATTCCCACCTAAGGCTCTGTGGTGTTTACAATAAGACGAGAGAAAGTCTGCGATATTTTTTAATTTATTTTAATATAGGGGGAATATTGAAGCAGACCACTTCATTAACGGGTGTGTTTTCGACCCCCTTCCGTCCTCTATGACAACCGAAATTTAATTTACGGCAACCTACTTTCATTGAGTCACGTACTACAACCAGCGTTTAATCTTGACTAGTGATTTCTGACTGTCGACTGGTAACTCTCGGTCTTCTTTCTCATCACGTAGTCTCTAGTAATTGCTAGCATATGTTCAAGGCTCACATTTAACAAGCATCTTCTTCACACACAATGTACGCTACCGTCTCAGCCTCCTCCAGGCACAGTCTGCAAGTATCATCTTCGATTTTCATCTTGGCTATATGATACTTGAAGTTTCCGTAACCTGTCACCAATGTAGTTATCCAGCTTAGAGTACCTCTATTGTATCTGAGTAGCTACTGGGCTTCCTCCCCATAGAATCTTTGAGCACTATTCAAGCCCGCCTACACGTAGTGATCTCCCTCCACCTTTTCAGGTTTAATGAGTTCACCCATTGTAGGACCTTAGGTCGCATTATGCCATTACCCAACGCCACTCTGGGTTCTGGTCCACAGAAATTCACAGCAGATACGCCTTTTGCTGGAAGGTCTTCGTTACTATGCTCGGTAAATTAAGTTAGAATATATTTTGTACAGTCTAAGGGGATATCAATTGCAGTTTGTAATTAATTACACATGCAATTACGCAACTATATGTAATTGCAATTTTTCAATTACAAATACATTTAAATATTTGTAATTGTAATTTTAATTGAGATTTTTTAATTACACATTACATGTACATAGTTTGTAATTGAAACGTTACAATTGCAATTACTTTTTTGGTTTATGGAAATTTTCAATTACATGTAATTGTAATTGAAAAAATCTATTATAATTATATGTAATGGAAAATTTTAAGGAACATATAATATAATTTTGTTTAACTAAAAGAAATGATTATTGACTAATTACAATTGTTATTTGTAATTGAAAACTTTCAATTACAAGTAGTTCTAATTGACTTGTACTTAATTTAAATTACAATTACTTATGTCTAATTGAGAATTCCGGATTCAAATTGCAATTACTTATGTGTAATTGAAAATATCCAATTACACATTACCTGTAATTTTAGTTGTAATTGAATTGTAATTGAATTTACCAATGTCTGATTTTGTAATTGTAATTGTATTGCAGCATTTAATAAATAAAGTTGTATACTGAACTTCTTACATAATCCAATATTGTGAATCTGACACTTGACTTATTTATTTAATTTTTATTACAGACAAATAATTATCCTTTAGGATAATATATCAAATAAAGTCGCAGTGTGGTCTAACCTACATACATATGAGACGCAAGGCAAAAATCTTAGAAATTGACGACGTTATGGCGTTTTGAAGTTTTTAGTTTAAAAGTATAATTTTGAGATAATTGAGGTTAAAGTTGGACAAGTAATTTGTGCAACTTTTCTTTCTTTCAGTTGTTAAGACTGCCTAATTAAATAAAGATAATTTTACCTTGGCAAGATTAGGCCCCTTTCATCAGCTTGCGTCACATACATATGTATGTATGTGGAAAGTTGTAACAGTCGTTGTATGTATGATCACTGACCATTGCGCCATTAGCACAAAAACCAGTAGATAGGTTACATCGGTACATCGGATATCTTTAGGATATGAGAAGATGAGGAATTATAAACTGTCGAACTCATAATGTGTTACTGCCCGGTATTGTAAAGTAGCAGGCTTAGATGGACAGGCGAAAGATTTCATGAAGGGCTAAGCGCCATTGCTGGGTGTTATCACTAAACTCAGGTTGCTAAGTGATAGTCTACTAAATTGGTAGAGAGTGCCCGTTGTTTTTTTTTTAAATTTTGAAGTTTTTTAGTAAATTAAGTTACTTTTTATATACAGAATTGGTTTTGTCTTTATTTATAGGATACAATTCAAATAAAGTTTTTTTAAATATCCTCAACTTAAATAAAATGATCAAGCTTGAGGATATTTGAAAAAAGTATGAACAAAATTTTACAATTTTCTAATATGGTCACCCTATCAACTGCTAAATGTAACAAAATTGTATTTATAAATTAATTAAGTTGTGCGATTTTATAATTATATAGAAATGGATATAAGTTAGGAGTAAGTGAAAAACAATGAATGTTGATATAATCTTGTACCAGGGAATATAAAAATGTCTAGAGAAAAGGAGACAAAGTTTTGAACTTTAATAAATTTTCTTCGTACTCATTGTGTTACAGTGGACGAATTTACGCACCGAATTTTGTCGACGAATTCGTTGTACTGTGCGAAGAAGTTCATGATTCGTCTCAGTTGTGTTTATACTATAACTTTACGAAGACATAAAATCCAATTGAATATTATAAAGCAAAGGACCCCAACCAAAAAAAGAGGATAAAATAAAAATGCATTGGTTTGCTTAATATTTAGCAAAGTGACACAAACCTACCTTGTTGAAAGCTGGTATGCTACTGATTTTAAATTTTTACATGTTTTGTTCTCTTTGTAATATTCTGGTTGATATTGTGTATGTGCTCACATACCCTAAGGGGTTTGCGTGGGGTTCTTGTTCTAAACTAAACAAAAATTAGTAATAGTTTTGTATAAAATATTTCAAAGATTTCAATCATCTTTATACGAGGCATTGCAACGTAAAAGCTACTATATGTTCAATTCACGTTCCTTTAGCGGGATTTACCTTTGACGACTTTAATGACAAGTTCACACATAAAAAACGCCAACGATGAAAATAAAAATATTAGCCCATTTCATCAAATAGCTGCTCTTTCACACAGCCCAGCTATTGTAAACATTTGCATGTCTAAATTTTGCCAACCACAACTTTTAGTGTCGCTAAAGCGGAAAGGCAAAGTGCTAAGCATGAGTTAAAATGAACACTTATGAGTGGGTGTTTAAATATTTGGAATTAATTCTGTTAAGCAGCAGACTAAATGTGCAAGCGCACACACCACACTTTCAAAAGTACGAACATACAAGTGGATTATTTAAGCAAAGCTCAGGCGCACACGCTTAAATTATTAAAATGAATATTTAAAGCAGGTGTTTTACGACGCGAAACGGCACAACTAACAGACACGCAAACACATACATACGAAGAGTGAAACAAAAAAATTATATGCGTGTGAAGACAAAGGAAATCCCCGTATTACTTCATTCATCGGTTTTTATAAGATTTTCCATAAGCCACAATCAATGTGCTCAGGGCATGTAACCCACAAATCCAAACCGTGCTACAGGAATGTCTAGTATCTGAACGCTAATGAACAAAAATAAAGTTGGTTACTTTGTCAAATGAGTAGGAGATCAAATAAAAAGATTCGAGTGATTATCATTAAGATACGTATGTACGTATGTATGTCTGTATGTATGTATGTATGTATGTATGTATGTATGTATGTATGTATGTATGTATGTATGTATGTATGTATGTATGTATGTATGTATGTATGTATGTAGGTAAATAGTTGCTACATACTACGAGAACTACCTGCTAATAATTATACAGAATGTAGTTAATAGTGGATTTATGTTAACGATGGCAAGAACATACTTACATATGCACATACATATGCATGTATGGCATGTATAGCAAAAGGAAGCAATATATTTTAGAACTCGATACAAAAGCAATGTAGGACCGCCGGCGTTAGCAAGTAGTTAAACACAAATAGTTTATTTTTATTACAAACAATGCCAATGTGAAATGGGTACTTGAGGTTTTTATTGTTTGCCATGCAAATAAATCGTCCGTATTCTTACATAGAATAGCCAAAAACCAAATGAATTGAAACAAAGAAGATGGCAATAAATGAATACAAAGACTATGCGCTAGACTTAAAATTGTATATGTATATGTATATACATATACATATGTATATGCATGAATGTACAGTTGAGAGCAAAATAAAGACAACGCTCGGTCATATGATTATTTGTTTGCGTCTGTTTATAAATAAAGATATCAATTTTACACCATTACTATGGTGTATTAGCTTGATAAATGAAATTTAAATATTTTTTTAACAAATTAAAAAATTCGAAAATTTTAACAAGTTAAAAATGCAACTTAATAAATAAACTTTTGGGGTAAAAGGTATGCAAGGTATTGTCATAATATACTAATATTTTACAATCATTTTAAAATATTGTTGTTGTGTTTTAAACCTAAAAACGTCCCAAAATATTAAAATTTTGTGTTCTAAGGGGTGATCCATTGGAAGGTTCCCTACTTTAAAAAAAAAAACAAACACAGAAAATTCAAATTTAATGAAGAATGTTTATTATGAATATTCTTTGGCATTTATTTTTTGAAGATTATGTCTATCAAATGTTGTCCGTTGCTACGTCGCAGATGGTTCATCCGTTGAGTCCAATTTTCGATGACTCGTTCGAGTATTTCGACTGGTAACTGGCGAATGACACG
Source organism: Phasia obesa (assembly GCA_949628195.1). Taxonomy (NCBI): domain Eukaryota; kingdom Metazoa; phylum Arthropoda; class Insecta; order Diptera; family Tachinidae; genus Phasia; species Phasia obesa. Next base: position 42,891,776 of record OX451217.1, read on the forward strand.
CGTGATGTTTTCCTCCAAGGCCTGAATCGAAGCGGGATTGTCCGCATAAACTTTAGACTTTACATATCCCCAGAGGAAAAAGTCTAACAGTGTAATATCACACGATCTTGGTGGCCAATCAACCGGCCCAAAACGTTAAATTATGTGCTCACCGAAATCTTCTCTTAATAAATCCATTGATTGATGCGATGTGTGAGAAGTGTCGCCGAGATCACGAGCTTTAATTTCAGGCATCAAATAGTCGGCTATCATGGCACAATAACGGTTGCCATTGACGGTTACGTTCGCACCGGCATAATTTTTAAAGAAATATGGACCGATGATTCCATCGGCCCACAAACAACACACCAAACCGTTGTTTTTTCTGGATAAAGTGGCAGCTCTTGAAACTCTTAAGGTTACTCTTCGTCCCAAATGCAGCAATTTTTTTGTTCACATACCCATTGAGCCAGAAATGGGCCTCATCGCTAAAAAAAATTTGCCTCGAAAACGTCGGATCTTCTTGGAACTTTTCAAGAGCCCATAAGCCGCTGCAATTAAATCACAGCTGTTAAATTTCGATTACGATTAGGAATCAATTAGATTACATTTTAAAAAAGAATTGTACTGATTATATAATATTCTTTTAAACAATTTCTGATAAGTAGTTGATTATGATTACTAGTAATCGTTTCAACGATTACTTTTGATTCTTTTTGATTATTAAAAGTAATCTTTGAAAGTAGTCGAATTATTTTTTGATTACTTTTGATTTTGAAATTTGTGGCAATTTCAAGTAATTCAGATTACTATTCCATTATTAGTAATCGTAATCAATTAGTAATCGTGCGAAACTAAATATAATCTTAATTTCATCATTACTTCACCTTTCAAAAAAAAGTAATCAAATTACTAATTACACTGACCAACAAATTAGGCAAAAACTTTTGACTGTGGAAACGAAGCATGTTTTTTACTTAATCTGGGTGCGCTCAATTCGAATGTGGCAACAAAGTTGGGCCTTCACGTTCAGTTCGTTTTTTATCGAATGCTGGCAATACCGTAAAATACTGCTGTGACTATGAGATAGTCGCGCTACATTTCATCATTACGTCAGAACAGAGTGGCCAAAACGGATTGAATATTCATCAGGAAAACAAAATATTTCAAATAAACCGTTAATTGATCCAAATGACGCTGCACATAAAATTGGGCCATTTTAAGAACTTTGTCAAGGCTCTGGACAAAGATAGTGAGGCATTTAAATATTTGTTAAAAGTTTTTCCTAAAATTTCATATGCTAAACTCAAAGAAGGGATATTTGTTGGCCCTCAGATCAGGAAGCTTATGAATGATCATAATTTTTCGCAATGTTTATCGGAGAAAGAATATGCAGCCTGGGAGTATTTTAAGTGCATCGTGAAAAGTTTTCTTGGAAACAATAAGTGTGAAAACTACAGACAAATTGTTGCTGAATTATTGAAAAATTATCATGAATTGGGTGCACGAATGTCACTCAAAATACATTTTCTTCATTCGCATTTAGATTTTTTCCCACAAAACCTAGGTGCTGTTAGCGATGAACAAGGGGAGCGCGCCCATCAAGATTTAATAAAAATTGAAAGAAACTATCAAGGATTTTGAGATAAAAGTATGCTGGGAGACTATTGCTGGACTCTAATACGTTAAACTGAACCAACGAAATACAAACGACAATCATATAACGCTATTCACTTTTGAAAGCTCATTGATTTTTAAATAAAATAATATTTTTTTATGGAAAAATCCAACAAACGCTTTTCTTATATCTCGAAAACCTGACGTGATAGAGAAAAACCATTTACAGATTCGAATTCAGCGCACCAAATTACACTAGGAACGGTATTTGGTTGCTCCAGTCAAAAACTTTGTTGGCTAGTGTTATTAGGATTAGTAATCATAACTTAACAACTATCCCTTAAATTAATTACATTGGAAAAACACATAGCTAATTTACACTATTTGATTAAATCGGCTATAGTCACTCAATTCGCGACTTGATAGAAAGCCTATGGCAGCTTAAAGATCGGGAAGTTAAAAAGAAAAATTCGTATAATCTAAAAAATAAGAATAAATTTAAAAATTAGAGCAGAACAAAATATCAGTTTACACAGATTACATCACTGGTCCATTCTTTATCTTCCAAACAGCAAGTGATAACAGAAATTCATAATTTTGTAACCATTTTCATAATTTTACAACTTTATTTGCTCACAACTGTATGTACGTTTGAGATCATAAATATGTATTTATATGTTTCTACTATTGAAATTATTTTTCACTGTCTACGCCAGTAGAAATACAATCTCAATAACAATTAACTAATATAACAAAAGCAAGCGCCTACAAAAACTAAAAAATTTCAAATATTTACACTTAGAAAAATTTGAAACCATAATAAGTATATATATAAAGTATAATTAAGCGAACAGATACATCGAGAAAAGCTGTCGCAATGACTCATTTAAAAAAAAAATAAGAAATATGTCTTTGAGCCGAAACAATTTAGCACGTGTTGGCAATGACGAATTCATTAATTTGCAGGGCCTGGAAAATAAATTTTTCTAGAATTGAATGGTTTTAAATTCTGCAATTTTTTTTTTTTTTTTTTTTGGATTATATAGTTTTTCGGATATTTAAAACAAGTTGCGGCATCAATCAACAATACAAATAATAAAAAGTTATTATTTTCACGTTTAATATAGAATAAAATTTGTAATTTTTGTGGAAAATTTAATTAGAGTTGTGCTTGTTAGTTCATTAAAGTGACCGTTCAGATCACTTTAGGGAACTAGCTCTGTCTTTTAGTTCCTTCGCTCAATAGGTCAGTGCAATATTTGTGAATTTAATGTTTACTTATTTCAAACACTTGTTAAAAATGAGGCAAATAAAAATTTAGAATAAAGTCATTCGGTATTGATGCTGTAATGCTGAAATAAATTCAACAACAGTATAGGTTCATTTCTACTATCAAAGGGTAGTAAAACCATATACTCAGTTCTGAAAATTTTGTGACCAATGTTCATTTATGGACCTCGAAAGATTCGGCAAATCAGTGGCCTCTTCAAAAAAATTGTCAACAGTTTTTGTTTAATATTTCATTCAAACTAGGTGATAGCGCTTAACTTTGTAATATAATGTAGCCGCGGATTCGTTTAATAAATTCTATATACATTTTATGTAAAAAAAATAATTTATTCCTGCACTTTTTTGCAACTTTACTTTCCCACGGGAAAATTGTAGCCACTGTAAAACTGAACAACTTTTCGGAACATACCAATACAATCTTATCGTATCTAGGCATAACTTTTGAAAATTTTATAAAATTTTTAAGCTTTTAAATTCTTAAGTTTATCCTTGTCAACCCGGATTATTATAGGTACACCCTTTAACTTTTAAGTATTTTTATAATTTTTAATATAGCGAGCCTTGTACTACATACCCTGTATAAATTTCAAATGTTTACTTATGTAAACTGTTTACAAGATAAGTCCGAATTCGTTTAGCTTGCGACTTCTAGGGAACATCTTTTTTAGTAATTATTATAGTAACGATAGTAAAGACATCTTCTGTGAAAATTTTTAGAGTCTACTTATTATGGTTCGAAAATAGTGCGCTCAAGTGAGCTAATGAGCTGAACTGAACTAAGGAGCTGACTCAACTAGTACGCTGACTGAACGGTTGAGCAAATTGAATTAGTGAGCTGACTGAACTAGTTAGCTGAAGTGAACAAAAAAGCAGAATTGAACTGAGGAGTGATTAGTTCAACTGAATCAGGTCGTTCATGAACTGCACAACTTTACATTTAATACAAACAATTATTCAAAAAGAAACTAGTTTCTCTGTAAATTTACGTTATAGCTAAAAAAAATTAGAATTAATAGTTCAACAAAAAAACAAAAGATTATTACAATAAAAATAAAATTTTGTATTAAATTATTTCTTAATTAAAAAATTAATTAAAAAATTAAATTAAATTTTGCTGTGTTAAAAATTTTATTCTAAACAAATATTGGCCATACTTCCCTTTACACTAAACAATATGTTTAAGCGAACTTGAACCTTTATGCAGATATGTTTGTGCATCACAATCTGCCAGAAAATGTGTTTTTCCTTGATTAACTAAAAAAATGCAATACTTTTTTAATTAGTAAATTGCATATTTTTTTATATTTGGATATGGTCACAAAAACCATCTTATTTTCTCTGTAACAACATATAGTTGCGATAAATAAATTATAGTTGTTTTAATCATTAATATGATCACGACAAATCAGTTTTTGTTACTACTAGATCATTAAATGGTTACTACACCCAAAAAATGCAACATGGATGGTTTGAAATATATAATTTCCAAAACTTAACCAACTTTTTATTAGAGTTCCAAAATAATATTGTATTTATTATAAGTGAACATATTATGATAATTTTGCTTGTTTGACTAAAAAAAAATTGTTTTTTTTTTTAAGTTTTGTATGTGCCGAATTACATTGTGCAACTTTTGTCTCTGCAATCTTTCTCTTTTCTTCTTTAATATTGAATTTGTGTTTATATCGTGCAATTTTTATTGCAGCAATTTGTTTGTAAGGGATATTTCTTTAAATTTTAAACTTCAAAATTAAAAATAATGAATGAGAGGACAAAACGAATTTCAAGAGTACATGTACAGCCAGCTTAAAACATCAAACACATATTTTTCAAATCAATCTTTTGACCACTTCCATGTGTGTTTCGGGTCATTGTCTTGCTGAAATACAAATTTAAGCGGCACCCATTCTTTCTTCGAATCGTATGATAGGCCCTGCTCCATAATATGAGAAACATCCCCACACCATAATATTTCCGCCACCGTCTTTAATGGTCTTTATAGTGGTCTTTATATTGAGGAAGAAATTTAGGAGGTTTTGTTGTTTGGTGGTCTTCGTACACAGTAGCTGCTTCTGTCAGAGTTAAATAAATTTATTTTTGATTCGTCAGGCCATCGTCAGCCTATCATACGGGTGGAAGAAAGAATTGATGCTATTTTTTACACAAATCTGCTTAACAGTTATGCGATGCCTTACCCAGAATGGAAAAGGCCGCTTAAATTTGTGTTTCAGCAAGACAATCGAAGTGGTCAAAATATTGGTTTGAAAAATATGTGGTTGATGTTTTAAGCTGGCCTGCTCAGTTGCCAGTCTTAAACCCATTGAGAACTTGTAGCGAATAGCTAAATTAGCTCTTAAGGGAAAACATGAAAATAATAAAGATCACCTGTGGGCATTAGAAAAAGGTGCATGGAGTCGTATTCCGACTAAGACTTGACAAAAACTTTTTGACCCTATGCCAAAACGGTGCTCAGCCGTTATCAAAAATAAATTATATTCCACTAAGTACTGAGGTAATAAAGATAATTAAAGTGTATTATTTTACTTATTCTTGGAATTATGTGCTTTTTAGATAATTGAAGTGGATGGCTGTAATTTTTTGAACACCTAAGATCCTGAATTTCGAATGTTTTTACGTATATATTTCATTTTACGTTTCTTTTTTTTTTAAGAGTAGCACCACTCGGGCAGTTAATGCCTACATTAACTGTGGTGCTTCCTTTGGAAAGGGATAGTAGTAGATAAGACAGATGGTTAGTGATAGTAAAGCTTCGATTCTGGCAACACTGCAATTGCACTATATGATTATTTTTAGAACAGTATTTCAGCGCCTCTGGTGTTTTTTAGGCGAATTAGTTTGAAGCTAGCATAACCAATTTATAATTTTTTTACTTCGCCGGCGATTTAGTGCTATGTGATAATACCGGCGAAGGAGGGCGCTGTGATATGCATTATTATAAAGAAAAATTAATAAATATCAGAAAAATTGATGTTGCCACGGCTGAGATTTGAACTCGTGACCATTGCTTAGTAGTCAACGTGCTAACCAAAAGCTACTTAAGCTACAGCACCATCTTATCAAAACAGGGCTATAGTAATTTAGTGGGTCAGTTGTTCGGTTGCAAAAAAATAAAAACCTTAAAATTTATTATGAAGATTTAGTATGTTTTTTTCTTTTTCGAAATATGTAGTAAAAGGTGGCTCTGTTTTATGGAACACCACTGTTTGTAATTCGCCTTTTTAATTCCCCTCTCCCCTCTCGCCAACTACTGAAGTATTGCAGCGGCATTATTTAGTTTTTTTTTTAATTATTAGAGTCTGTTTTTAAAAAATAAATATATCATGAATTGAGTCATTTTTCATATTGAATGCTTAAAAAATAAATAAATAATTGTGCTAATATAAGGTATGTTCGTATAAACAATTAAGGTATGTTTTTATAAATATATATTTGGCTATATTAACTTTACTTATTTCATAATAAATCTTTATATTTTACAATGTTATATTAAATTATATAAAAATAATTATATTAAACAATAATATAGTTCTAACATAATATTATTTTGTTAATAGTAATACTATGGTTTAACAACAACCATATAATTCAATCATAATATATTGCTCTTCTTTCTCTATATGCATAAAACCCAGAAGGTATTTTTATTTTGAAAAAAAAAATATAAAATCTTATGCTAACATTATAACATAATTTTATTTAAGTATGAAAGTACAGAACCTTAAAATAATTTTTAGTTAAAACTTTGAATTGTTAAATTGAAAAAACTTTCTCACAGTGCATCAACAAAACTATATAGTAAACAGTCGTTATGAATAGAGATGACTATGATTTAAAAGACTTAACATATTGTAGGTATTGTATTCAGGAAAGGATATTAAACAGACAATAAAACATCAAGTGGTTTTATTGTGGAGAGCCTAAATTTAAACTGAGCAAAAAGAAGATACACTTGCTTTTTCAATTGTCACAAAACTGAAAAGAAAACAATATGGAACAAAAAGTCTACCTACGGTTTTAATTTAGAGCAAATTTATTTAACTAAACTCTTAATCATAGATTTAGCCGTCTTGGGCAAAAAAGAAGAACAAAATAAAATAAAATACAATATACTCGTAAAGAATGCAAAATACTTAAAATAAATCTACAACAATTAACTAAAATATCATGGCTCTGTTGTCTACGTGTCTCGATTGTTGTTAAAAAGGACTTAAGGAGCGTGTTAGTTTTCAGACCATATCGTGTGAACAATGGCAAACAATTAGGGGATAATGAAAATCCTTCCATAGTTATTATTTTATTTTGCTGCTAACAAAAGCCCACTTGAGTTCTAGCCTAAACTCTTTTAAAGAGTCGCGCCCAAAAAAGCAGATTGTTGGCATTCTTTCTTTTACTTTAGTTTTTTCTTTATCTTTATCTTACTCTATTCTTTTTTTTTTTGTTGTGCGGCAAACAAGAATGCAAACTGTTTATAATTTCTAATATAAACATTTTTTCAAACGTTTTTGTACTTAAATATTGTTTGCGAATTTTGTTTTTGTGTACATACACACACGCATAAATAAATGCACATGTGTGTTGGTATGTGTATTAATCCGGCATATGAATACGAATAACTATAAAAAGAATATTTTCTTTTTGCAAAAAAAAAGCATGTGTGTGTAGGAGTTACCTGTTTTAAAATAATTTACTTAAAATGAGATTTGCCCCCTTTTTTCAAATTACACCACACAGGGTGATTAATTCAAATCTCATCTCATCTATTTATATTTTCTATTGTAATTGAGCCTTATTATTTTTTTGTTGTCGTCTATATTGTGGTTTTGGAATTGCAAAATGTTTTCTTTTGGAATTGTTTATTGGCAACAAACAACATGTGAACAAATAAAACAATTTAAGGATCATATTATTTAAGGTTATGTTGTATTATCAAGGATATGTTGTTAATTCTTCAAGCAATTACTGAAGTAAATTAAAATTTTCGTTAAATATTTTAGTGCAATTTAATTTGATTGGTTAAATGTAATAGAATTTTAATTTCCTATTCTATAATGTATGTGATCTATAAATATTTTCAAAACATTTCAGTATTTCCTTAAGCATATTTCAGGCTAAACAAATATTGGATGACATTGACGTAAGGACTAGACAAAAAAAATCTGTGATGTAAAGACAAACAAAACAAATTTATATTTGTCAAATTTGTCAATTTCATTATTAAGAAACATGTATGTAACAACCATTTAAAATTAAAAAATTTGGAGTGGCCTACAACCCAATGGAAACAGATATTGATATATGGATATATTACATAAAGAATATAAGTTCAAAGTTTATTCGAATCGAAAATTAAATATTTTCGATTTGGGGTTAACACTCCAATCAGTAAACTACCCCTTGCCCCTTCCCGATTATACAGCAGACTACACCACCATAAACCAAAGGCACATAATGAATTTCATTTTGATATGTCATACGGTATGACCTATAGAGCGTTTCCAAAATTTGGGAGTAAGTAAACTACCCCGTGCCCCTTCCCGATTATGCCCAAAATTTAAACAACTCTTCATCTCCATATACCAAAGCCACATACTAAATTTCGATTCAATATGTCATACCGTATGACCTGTAGAGCGTTCATAAAATTTGCGGGTAAGGAAACTACCTCTTGCCGCCTCCCGATTATGCCCAAAAACTATACAGCCCTTCACCTCCATACACCAAAGGCACATACTAAATTTCATTTTATAAGACAAACGGTATGACCTGTACAAACTCCACAAAAATAGTAGGCATAGACAGCAACCCACAGCCAAAATGGATTCAGGAGACCTCCAAACGCATAAATCCGTCGAAATCCTGACGGATTTAAAGTAAAAAAAACTGAAACAATATTGAAACAAGTTGACATAAAATAAATATACTTTGGGTACTAAAAATTGGAAACCCAAATTTAAAAAAAAAATCAATGGCTAATACACAGTGGGGAAATCAAAATATTTTGGAAATAACTCAGTCATTTGTATGTAATGAACTACGCCGATTGATCCAAAATTTACCACAAGCTTAGCAGAGAAGTATCTGAGCTTAAGTTTTGAAGCTGGGTCCCATCTACTTGCCACACAGAAAATTTTTTTTTTTTAATTAAGGAGGTGTTTAATATCATACTGAAATTCAATACAACTACTAATTGACTGAATTAATAATTAAATTGAACAAAAAAAATCAAAAATTCTTAATTAATATTTTACTTGATTTTTATTACAATATTCATTATAGTGCTAATTTATTCAATAAATTTGTTAATTTCTATTTTTTATACTTTTCAAATGAGTTTTCTATTATGATGTATGTACATACATATATATTTTTTGATTAAGAAAATATTAAATCAATATTGAAAAAATAATAAGTTTATGAAATTTATTGTGCAAAAAAAGCTATTTGTGCGTAAAAAAGTGGTTTGAAAAATAAAATGATAGTTTATCTATACAAGTACATAACAAATTAAGAAGTTAAGTACATAGTTTGTTGCAAATTAAAAAGGTAAGTTTCAAAAAAAACTAATTAATTTCTTGTAATTTCATAATTTTTATACATACATACATATATACTTAGCTACATACAGTAGGAAGCAGATGGGAGTACATGTTTTCTTCTTCTATTGCTAGGTGCATAAAAATAGTAATAACGAAGTGATTTTAAAATTTCTTTTTTTGTGTTCTTTCCTATTTAGTTCTTAACAAAACTGCTCTTAAAAGAAATTAAAAAAGAACAAGCAATGAGAGAAAATTAAACAACAACAAAATAACTCGTATATAATTAATTTTGCTCATAGTTGCTTTTAACTAAACTAGTAGAAAAATTTCAATTAATCGTTATTCTAAATTCAGTTTTCGATTTGGTTGCTATATTTTTGACTTTTGTTAATATACACCTTAGTTTTAAAACTATCAAAAAGTGTGGTTTTTTAACTTAAAACGGAAAGATATTATTTTTTAATAACAAGAAAGAAAGAATGATGATCCGTGAAAAATTCTATTGTAAATATGACAATAGAAGGCTCTTTATCATGTATAACAGCTAATTTTAGCCAATCAGTGGTTATTAGAGTGCTAAACCGGCTAGAAACTGATGGTGACGCAATCGTTAAGGTGAGAAAGATGACAAGTCTTTAATGCCAAAGGAAGCTTACATAGCAAAAAATAAAAATGTTATGATTAAATCGCTTCATTGTAAATACAAACGTATTTATTTCTGCTCCCTACTGTACATATGATATGGGATACTTATTGCAACATTTAAACTTTTACTCTAAATTAAAGGAAAGGTAACCGATTAAAAAGATATAATAATAAAAATTTATAATTAAATAATCTTATAGAAAACTATATTTTTGTGAGAGAAATACATTATTTCATCATTATTTACACAATTTTTTTTTCAGATCATAAAATAACGCCTGAAGTACTTTAAATTCTAACTTCAACCTACATATCTTTTGATCTCCCCTATCACAGAATTCATTGGTAATGGCATTGAATATTCCCTTCCTGACTGTGCAGAACTTGAACAACAATGCTGCGCAATATTATATTATATATTATTATATTATTTTAATACCTTATAGGTAGGTGCAATAATAAAGCTCTAATAAAGCTGCCAAGCCTAAAAAGCCGCAGAATAATGTTAAATATCACCTTTGTTTTAAATTTAATAAAAGGAACTGTGTGTTCGGTTTTTTTTTGATAAATATTATTTCTTTCAATGTTCCATGTCGTCCAACTCGCCATTTTTATCCACTGGCTGTTAAAAAATTTGTACTGAATTTAATAAATTTTATAAATATATTGATTTTTCTTTAAATGTTAATGTTATTAAATGTTATCTTATTTCGTATTTAAATAATTAAAGTAATGTATTTATGTACTTTATGTTACAGTTTTTAATGTCTGTAAGGATCTTGAATCCATAGACTCAAATAAATAAATAAATAAATAAATAATTATATTGTACTTTTAACATTGAAAAAATAAAAAAATTAAAATAAATTATTATTTTAACTCTTATCTTCATTATTTGGATGCCAGTAAAATTTAGGCAGATTTTAAATTGATTTTAAATAATCAGGTATGTGATGGAAATTTTAAATGAAAATGGTTGTAATAGACTTTTTATTGCCATTTTGTATTCGTAAAAAAATCATCACATCATTTCCATAAAAATAAACATTGATGAAAAATTAATATTCTACAATTTCTTTTCTTCATTTAAACATGCCCTTTTCAATTCAGGTTTTATTTTATTCAAATCGAAAATTACATAATTTTTTTGCTTAAGACAATTGATATCTTTATAGTTTTTAATTTTATTATTAATTAACTTAAATTATTGAATAGATTAAAATATTTATGTTCTTTTAAATTAATTTGTTGATTCATCCAATCAATCACATTGATCAAATCAAGAAAATTTTTGGTATTATATTTTTAATTGAAAAGAAGAGAAACATTAATTAAAAAAAAAATTAGTTTTTGAAACTTTTACAATTTCGATAATTAATATAATCATTTTGGTGAGAAATTTGGCAAAATTGAACATTTGTATGCTTGACTTAACCATTTTACTAATTAAAACAGTTTTAAAATTTTTTCTGTGCAGGGGTGGCGCTATGTTGTCTTAAAGTTGGTTACCTCGCCTCTGCAATTTTTTTTTAGGTCTTGGCATTTCTTTAATTTTTGTTCGATTTTTGTAATTATACATAACCTTTAAGAAATGCATTTATCTGTAAATGATGTTTTAAAATAAGCGAGTTAAATATTTGAAATTTTTATTAGTCGAACTCTTTATTTTACATACAGATGAAATTTTAAATCAAGCTTAAGTTCGTTTTTATTCTCTCTAAGAAAGAATAAATTAAATTACAAATTAGGTGATATTATTAAAGAAAAATTGGGAAAGTTTAATTTTCAGACACCAGCAGAGCGGAATTTACGTTTTTTTTTTAATTTTTCTTGTAGTAGGCTAGCAAATTTTAAAATAAATATTTTCGAAAGTATTCTAAATTGTATCTTTTTTGAGTTAAAAACTAGACAAATTTCAATTTAAAATTTCCAAAACCATTACATTGTGGTCTTAAAAGGGCCATCAAACTTTTTTTTATAGAAACAAATGTTCTTAACAAATATGTATATAAAAATGTTATATTTTTATGTAAGCTAAATATATGCAAAAAAAACTAATTTGTAGCCTCTAAAGATTTTTGTTTTACTGAATAAAAAAATTGTATGATGTTTGTTGATTTTTTTCCCATAATGTACATATTATGTGAACTAAGAAATTAATTAAAATTTAATCAAAATTTCTACACATCCTTTGTTGAAAAAAGAAATTATTCGATAAAATTATTTGTTGTTTTGATTATTTTATTAAGTGAATATTTAATTATTAAAAGAATAAAAATTGTATCCAACCAACAATTGCTTCTATCGAATAAAAAAATATTATTTTACAAACAAAAATTTTGTTCGCTTGATTATTTAAATTAAAGTAATTGAGTAGTAAAATAATTTGATAAAAAATTTAGCCAAACGATTTACAATAAAAATAATTTTTAATATTTGTCTAATTATAGTAAAATATATAACTGTATTTTCTTATTGTTCCTTAACTACATTTAATATTTTGTTCCTGAATTTAGTGCTTGAGGTTCTAAGTTAAATATATAAAAAATATTTCATTAAAGTAATTAAAAAAATTTTTTTTTGCTTAAAAATCGCCAATAACACAATGCAACAAATAAAAACTTTTTGAAAAACTCGCGAACTTGACAATATAGGTGCGATTCTACTATCAAAAGGTAGTAAAACCACACACTCCTATATGGGAAAATTGTAAAACTGAACAACTTTTGTGAAAATACCAATACAATATGAACTTGTCTAGGCACCTTAAATAGCACTTTCAACCTTACCTACCATTTTTCCATATATTGTTAGTGAAAAATTCCCTGTAAGTTATGCTGAAAAAATTAAAAAAAAAAATTTTAATTTCCTTTTCAAAAAAGAGTGCAGGAATAAAATTTTTACATAAAATGTATATAGAATTTATTAAACGAATCCGCGGCTACATTATTGCCGAACAAAGTTAAGCGCTAGCACCCAGTTTGAATGAAATATGTATTAGACAAAAGCTTTTGACGCCCTTTTGATTTTTCGAGGCCCATAAATAAAAATTGGTCAGCAATTTCCCCAAACTGAGCATTAGGTTTTACTACCCTTTAATAGTCGAATCGAACCTATATTGCCAGTTCCGTGTTTTTTAATTAATTTTTAATTAATAATTAAAAACCACTGTGTAATTAGTAACCTTGGAGTTTTAATAGGTTGATGCAATTTTAAATTCGAAGAATATCGATCGCCGTATTGAAATCCTTCTCTGAAAATGGATAAAAAAAATCCTCAACTGATTTAATAATAAAATTAGATATTTGAAGACTCTCGATATTGAATATTTTCTTAGTTAAGTCTCAATTGTTTGTTGAAACCAAGATTTATTACAAAAATTATGATTTTTCAGAATTCTAGATTTTTTTATTTTCTCATATGTTTATAAAATCTCTTTTTAGTGAAATCTCAATTATTTGTTAAAATTTTACGCTAAAATTTTAATTTGCATTTGTGCAATTTTTTTTAGCAAATTATCGGTTAATTAAAAAAAATTTTTTTTGTTAAAAGTTTTTTTTTGTTAATTATTTTTAAGTTTTCTTATTTTTTTGTAATTGTAAGATTTTTTAATTTTTGTTGTTTTTTTTAATAAATTTATTTTTTTTTTAATTTCTAATTTTTATTTTAGTTAATTTTCGATTTGTTAATCAATTTTAAGTTTTTAAAACAAGCAATAAGAACCGATCGCAACATACAAAAAACAACAACCTAGATTATGAGGCAGCTAGATCCTACTCATGTTTTCGCTAATTCTCGACCGACTTTTGTCAAATTTTATTTTCAATTTTTATTTCTCTGAATTTCGGTTTCTAGTGAAATTTCGGATTTGTTGAAATTGCGATTCTTCTGTAAAATATTTTTTTGTTTTTAATATTTTCGTAAAACTGTGATCATCATTTAATTTTTATAGAAACTTACAATTTGTTGGAAATTCTTCTTTTTTTTAATTTATGGTTTTTGGTAAAATCTTTACGCTTCTTAAAATTATTGTTTTTGTTTTTATTGTTTCTAATTTTTTTTAATACTCATGGCATTACGAGAGGAAAAAATAGGAGCTCATAATTTTAGAAAATTATTTAGCTGAGTTGCAGTAGCAAAATTTTTGAAACAATATATGATAGATATACAATATAGTCAAAGCTTTTTACAAGTTATTTAGGGTCCTTAGAAAATTCGATTACGGATAGGCGGACAATGCTTAATCGATTTATTCAACTATAAGGAACCAGAATATTTACACTTTTTAGGATCGAAAAATAATATAATATGAAGATAATACCAACAGAACGCCAAAAATAATGTATTCCATTTTCAGCAGTGGTAAAGAGTGTAAATATCTTCGGTAAAGAGTATAACAGCAAAAAACACGATCTTACTTTCAAATCACAATTTATGTTGTGTTTCAAAATTTCAAAGCAATTCAATACGATGTTTACAATCTCATAACTAATTCTCACATAAACTGTTCCTGTCAAAGTGGAAAGCAATTAACATAACCAAAATACAACAATAACAAAAACACACGAAACAAAAAAGAACGAACTATCTACGAAATAATAAATATTTATCCATATGTCAACAATAAAGACAATAATATCGCCAACGACGAAGACCCCCAAAAACCATTCAAACCATCATGCAGCACAGTAGTATTTAGTGGTTCAGTGTATCTATTGTTTTTCCATGATGCACACACATTCCCATTAAGTGATATTTAACATGAAGCGGGAGAATAAAGAAAGTCAACTGAAATAATTTTAATGTGAGACCGACGATAAAATTGTCGCCAAACAGAAAATTAGTGGCTGCTGTTTTTGTTTTTAAGCCAAATCAATAAAAAAAAACAACAACGGCATGAAGAAGCTTTAAAAAGCTTTGATTTAAGCCGCCTTTAAACTGTCTGTTCTCCTCTCCTCTCCTCTCCTCTGCTCTGTTCTGTTTTTTATTGTTTTAAAATTTTTTTTGGGCGCTTAAGAAAATTCGTTCAGTCAGTTTTTTTTCTATACACAGATAGATAAAGCGACAAAGTAAAATTGTTGTTATTGTTGTTGCTCGATTTACATGTTGCAAACATTTGTTATCACAGCATGTAGATCTGTGTAGAAAAAAGCCGAAGATGATGCTAAGAAGGTCTTCTTTGGTCGTCCAGCCAAAGCTTCATCAGCCAGTCTCAACCTCTTCATTTTGAACAACAATGACTGTGACATTCAAACACAACATTGTTTTTGGCCCAAAGACGATTTCCCCAATAAAAAATCAATAAATTTGTTGTCTTTTTTTTTGTTCTTCTTTTCAAACAGTAGATTTTTAAGGGTAAAGGAGTTGAAAATTAAGCTAAAACAATAATGAAACGGAAAACGATCATCACCATCATCAGCACAATAAATGTTGTTAATGATCTTATATTGATTACTGCAGTTAGCAATATTGTTGCTGTTGTTGCAGTTGATCGTTAATGGTCGGTCCATGTGTATGTAAAAGAACATGAATATGCAGTGTTATTAATGTGGAGCTTATAAACACTTTAGCGTTCAGTTTAAACTTTAAAGAAAATCGAAACGATCGATGAGAACCATATTGTTTGTTAATCGTTATTGCATTTTATTTTCGTTTTATACTTATTTTGCAGGGGTGTATTAGGGTGACAGATTTTAAGGGCCTAAGCTAAGGGTCTATCTTTATATTCGTAATAAAAAATAAATAAAACTAATTGTTGGGAGGTTGCCCTGGTAGGCCAGTAGGTGGTGTGCTAGTCTATTAGTTTGGAGGTTATGGGATCGATTCCCAGCAAAGAATCTGGGTGTTTCACTACAACGAGTGAAGGTCTTCGTTACTATACTCGATAAATTAAGTTAGAATATAATTTAATAAATAAATAATTTTATAAATAATTAAATAATAAATATTTGTTGGGATAACTTATTTTGCCTTGTTTGAAATTTATTTTAAATAGTGCTCTCAGGTATTTTTGAAAGCTAAATTTAACAAAATATTTGCATTGGTAAAAAAACCGTCACCGTTCGAGATAAACGGGATTGTGTTGCTTGGTCATAAGAAGACGTAAAACGACGAAGTTTTAAGAATAAGAACGATCACTTCATTTGAAGAAATGCTTACTTTGTGTTTGAAATCTGCAGCATTAAGATAACAGATATCCCGAAATTCCTAAAATAAAGAACAAATAATTCATGCAAAAAAAAACCGACTTCAAAACAGACAAACTTAAAATCATATTTCTTTAAGACGGTAACTATTGCGACACCCTATAATTTCCGAATTCAAATTTTATACTAGTTATAGCGGTCGTAGCAATACAGGTTCATTGTAAATTTCAACCGTCTGTCTGTAACGGTTTAAAAGTTTTGTCATATACATCTAATTACATAAACTATTGCGACACCCTGTAATTTATAATTTTAAATATTTATACTTATTATAACAGATATAGTAATGGACATATTGTCTAATTGTTAAGTGTTTATCAATAACTGTTTTAAAGATAGGGTCATATATATCAAATGACGTCACCTATTGGGACACCCTTTAAATTCAAATTTTAATATAAATACTTTTTAATGAGGACTTTGTCATACAGATTCTTTTTAAATTTTAACTTTGTGTCCATATACATCAAATTACATCAACTATTGGGACACCCTTTAATTTCCAATTTTAAATATTTATACTTGTTGTTACACCAGCCATAGTAGTGAACATTCTGTCTATTTTTCAAGTGTTTGTCTATAACGGGTCCAAAGATGAGGACATAATGGTCAAATTACATCAAAAATGGGGACACCCTTTAATTTATAGATCCAAATTTTATACTTGTTGTAATAGCGGACTAAGCAATATAGGTTCTTTGTAAATTTCAACTGTCTATCTATAACAGTTGAAAAGTTTGGCCATATATATTACTTTTACATTAACTATTGGGACACCCTTTAATTTCCAAATTCATATTTTACACTTGTTATTTTAGCGGACTTAGCAATACAAGTTCTTTGTAAATTTCAACTGTCTGTCTATAACGGTTCAAAAGTTTGGCCATATATATATCAAAATAAATCAACTAATGGGACACCCTTTAATTTCTAAATTTAAATATTTCTACTTATTATTACAGACATAGTAACGAACATTCTGTGCAACTTTCAAGTGTTTGTCTATAACGGTTCAAAAGATAGGAGAATAAAGGTGAAATTAAGTCACCTATGGGGTCACCCTTTAATTTTTAATTTTATTTTTTAATTACTTTTTATTATTGGGAGCTACAGTGATACGCACTTTTTTTTAATTTTAAATTGGTGACCTATAAAGTTCATAATACACGTAAAAAACATGTATGTTGTATGGGGACACCCTTTAATTCTTAAACTTTTGAACTTCTTTTAAAATGGGACCAATCTGTAGCCATAACCTTTCTAATAGTGCAAAAATGAAATGATCGAGTTATGAAGGCACAAACATACAAAAAAAAAAAAGCAACACACAGACGAATTGATAACCTCCTTCTTTTTTAGAAGTCGGTTAAAAACCCAAAATTTGAATTTTTAGTCTTTTTCCCATAAAGTCAATATATGGACTAAGGGTCGTGAAATAGTTTTAGCAATAGTTGGGAGTATACATAGCTTTATTACAGCAGTCTTCATTTTCCAATTTCGGTGTTAAATAATTCAAATTAAAGAACCTTAATATTCTACAATGATGAATTTTACACGAAATTTCGTTTAAACTTACTCACAACAGCTAATACATTTTTTAGAGAAATCTACAGACGATTTTCGTAAAAAAATAATTTTATTAAATTCCTTATATTGAAGAAGTTTCTTCAAAATGACAATTTTTTCGTTGTTTAATAGTGTGTAAATATGATAAAAATGTAATTAAAGGAACTAACATTAATAGTTAATTTTTTAATATTTTTTCCTTAAAATATCTTTATCATTATTAGATAAAAATCTATACATCTTTAATATAATCTGAACATAAAATTACATAACATTATTGCCTCATTAGCTTTATTCCTCTTATAAGAGCAATGAATGAATACGGCTTTTAGTTCCTGTTGCGGGCATTTGAGTTTTGTGGACAATTTGAATGTTTTTCTCAAGCTGTCCGAAAAAATAATTTTGTTCCAAATCGCTAATAGTTAAGATTTGCGCAAAAAAAATATTCGTTAAGTTTTACTTTTCATCAACACTCCGAAATTGACCGCAAACTCAATTTATTCATTGTCACAAACGTTTAAAATAAAAAAACAAATTCAAAAATATTTTTATTTTATATGTCAACTCTAATAATTTTTCTAAAGTTTTTATACATACATATGGGTAATTCCATGTCAAATTAACAAGGCACTCAAAATTTCTATTTCAGATTTTATTGAAATTTTTTTTATTTGTATTCGTTGACTCCCTGAATCCAAATATAATTTAAAAAATATATGTAAATCTTAGTTTTTTAGCTATAACCCTATAAAAATAGAAAAATGTCAGGTTTTTGCATATGTGCACGAGGATTAAATATATGTATTATAATTCCAGTTTTACAAGCTCTAAGAAAATGAGTAATAGCTTATTTTAAAGGAGATTTCATACGCTTTAATTTGGGACCATGCTGGGATCAGAAAATATGTTTAAAAAAATTTGTGAAAAATCCACTGATGAGCTAGTTGAGCACTGGCGAAATAGCTATCTGGATAGGCTTTCCCCATAGTAATCAATTTCGATTATTATATTTTTTGGAAATAATTATTTTTACTCATAAAATATTTATTTAATAAATTTGCAAAGTAATCATGCGTGATTAAAAATAAATAATGTAATAAATATTCATTAAAAATAAAAAATATGCAGTTTCAGACTTTCTCTAAAATTTTTATCGTGCTCTCTAAGCCACATTAAAAAACATATGTAAATTTTTAAAAAAGACTAAAGACTAAAAGACTATATAACAAACGTTTTAATAAAACTTTTTTAAATAAAAGAAAAAAATTTATTAAAAATTAATTTTTTTCATTATTGATATTAAACTCCCCTTTAAAATGAGCTATTACTCAACTTCCAAGGGCTTATAAAACTGGAATTAGAATATATTTAATTTTGGAGCGCATATGCAAAAAAGCGATATTTTTCTGTTTTGATAATTTTATAGCTAAAAATCTGTAAGAGATCGAATTTTTTCTAAATTATATTTGGATTCCACAAATATAAAAAAAGTCTCAATAAAATCGGAATGTGGTAAAAACTTTGTTTGGTTGACTTGACATGGAATTAACCACATATTGAATTTTTTTCAATAATGAAATAAAAAAATTTTTTTGTAAAATAAACGAAAATTTTGCCAAATCAACGGATAAATTATTCACATTAACTTCTTTTAGAGATGTAAATTTAACTTAAATTTTTTTTTAATTTAACAGAACTGTTTATAAGTTTTTGTTTTCAAACTATCAAGTTTTATTGAAATATGTTTTTAAAAAAAGAAATTCTGTCGATTTAAATAAAATTTGTTTATTTGCATAAATCGTATATAGAGTTAAATAAATATTATTTTGATTTAAATATTTTTGTCGTTAAGGTTCTACTAAATTTTTTCGTTAATATTACCTACGATTTTTGGTTTGGTTCAGTGCAAAAATACAAAATTTTTATACATTCCTTTAGGCCGTTTTACACTATAATACAAAAATTAATAGTTTTGAGTAAAACGAAACCCTGAAATGATGAGTTGCTATTGTTTTCTCAAAAAATTTAAAAACAGCGCTTAAATCAGGGTGGCATTTTATTCAAAGGTATTAGTGTGAAACGACCTTTAGGAAAACTTTTTTTCTATTAAAACAAATCGCTTAAAACAAAACAGAATGCATTTTCTAGACAGCTACGTCCGTCTAAATAGAAAATTAATAACAATTGAAACTACCGGGTAGATTGATACAAGGAGTACTGATGACGGACGTAGCTGTCTAGAAAATGCATTCTGCTTTGCTGGTATCTAATTATTCTTTATCTCTTTATAATTAAGAACTTAAGCCTAAATAATTAATTTATTAATTTAAGGCTAGTGTTAGTAGCAGCCTGGTAATATGTGTTGGTACTCGCTAAATCCGAAAAATTTTTATAATTAGATCTCTCACGATCACGAATGCGACCCTACTTTAACTATACCGACAGGACAATTAAAGTAAAAAAAAAACACTGGCTTTGGTAAGAATTAATAAATATTTATTGCAATAATAAATACCCTCAACTACGCTCCCATTACGAAATTGGCATCGTCAGTATAATCACATTCATTGTGGCTTTTAATGGTCCATACGAAATGACAATAGGAAACAAGTTGTTAAGTAAAACTCTTTGAGTTGTTTCTTTCCTAAAGACAATCCACAAAATTTAAGTCATCATTAATTGTTTTAGCTTTTTTTGTTCTTGTTGTTGTTGTTCTGTTAAAGTTTTTGTCTGCAAGTTTAAAGTAGTATATCGCGGGTGCGATTTGAATGCCACCCGTATTGAATATTCATTTAGTTTATATTACACAAATTCCGCAACAAAAACGTTGTAGAGTTCAAACACAAAGGAACAAATACATACTCGTGCAAATCAACGTTGACAAAATACAAATGTTAAATTGGCTGGTTGGTCTTTGAGATTGTACCGCTTTTACAAGCCGCCATAATTTGTACAGTTTTTTATTTTTTATTTTTTTTTTTTTCTTCCCCTTTTTGAACATGATTAACCAGATCCTGTTGTCATTGACAGTTGTTTTACATGTTTTTTTATTTTTTTCTTTTAGCCTGAATCATGGTTCGAGAAAATATTTTCTTTACAAACCGAAGGCATAATACTGATGATGTTGATGATGACAATGATAAGCTGGCGTTACGTTTGACAATTTAAACATGCCACAATCTGAGAGTAGTGATGGTGGTCCTAGGCCGCTATCAACACTTCATGTTCGTTTGTATGTGAAAACATCAATTTACTTTTGTTCTAAAAGAAATTCAGTGATAAGAATATTCCATCTTAGTTGGCTTGTAAACAACCAACTAACCATCCAACCTGCCATCTTGTTAGACCTCTTACTTTACTTTCTACTTACTTTTTACAATCGTACTCTCCTTAAGTCATAGTTAATAGTCGGTTTTACGAAATCATCACTGACAACTACCGCTCTGCTCTGGCTCAATTGAAAATATATTGTGAAGTTGTGATTCTGGCCAATAACACACATAGTCGCAGCTTTGTAATATTTGACTTGGCGCCATCACTTAAGATGCGGCTTTCTATGATCTACTGATAACAGAGCAGCAGAACAGTGCAAGAGTAAGTACGAGAAGAAGGTACATACTCGTACATAAATGTTGCCAGTTAGTAGTTACTGTGAGATGGCTTGTTAGCTCTGTTTGCATTCGTGTTAAATGTCACTTTGTTCGTACAGGTTGTTGCGGTTGATGATGATCACCTTGAGTTCTATGAAATCTTTTTTTTTTAAATTTATTAATATTGTGTCGTGTAGGTTTTTCTTCAAAAAATATGCTCGGAAAACTAACATTTGATGAAATGCAGTAATTAAAAATGACTGATGGTTTTTCTTAACAGTTCAACACATTACTTTGAATTATTTAAACAAAATTTAATTGCCAATATTTTGAGTTTAAGAATAAGAAAATTAAGAGCTATTGAAAAATTCATACTTCATATATAAATGATCACTTTCAGCTATGAAATGTTAAAGATTTTTTAAAATTATGAATTCTTTTCTGTTATTATTAACCGACTTCAAAAAAAGAAGGAGGTTATCAATTCGTCTGAATGTTGCTTTTTTTATGTTTGTGCCCGCAGAACTCAGTCATTTCCGAACCGATTTTAAAAATTTTTTCTTTATTAGAAAGGACATGCTTACAGATTGGTCCCATTTTAAAAGAAGTTCAGAATTTTGAAAATTAAAGGGTGTCCCCATACAACATACGTGTTTTTTACGTGTATTATGAACCGTAAAGGGCACCGTTTTAAAATTTTAAAAAACTCCTTATTACTATAGCTGCCAATAACAGAAATTAATAAAAAATAAACTTAAAAATTAAAGGGTGTCCCCATATGTGACGTCAATTTAAATATATGAACCATTTGAACCATTGTAGACAATCACTTGAAAATTGAACAGAACGTCCAATATTTATAATCAGAAATTAAATATTTATAATTAGAAGTTAAAGGGTGTCCCAATAGTTTATGTAATTTGATGTATATTGTAAAACTTTTGAACCGTAACAGAGAGACGGTTGAAATATTCAAAGAACCTGTATATCTAAGTCCTTTATAACATCAAGTATATAATTTAAATTTGGAAACTAAAGGGTGTCCCCATAATTGATATAATTTTACCTATCTAGCCCTATCTTTTGAACCGTTATAGACAAACACTTGAAAATTAGACAGAATCTCCACTACTATGTCCCGTATAATAACATTAGTAATATTAAAAATTTTAAAGGGTGTCCCAATAGTTGATGTAAATTAATGCATATGGCCAAACTTTTGAGCCGTTTTAGACAGACATTAGAAATTTACAAAGAATCTGTCCTTTAAAATAAGTGTTTAATTTAAAATTGCACTTTAAAGGGTGTCCCCTAGGTGATATTGTTTAAGCTATATGGCCATATCTTTGGAACCGTTACTTTTTATTACTGTGTCAGTAATAATAAGTGTAAAAAAATAAAGGGTGTCCTCATATCTGACGTAATTTGTCGTATATGGCTTTATCTGCTTAACCGTTACGGATAGACATTTGAATGTACAGAACGTATATTACTATGTCCGTTAGAGCAACAAGTATAAAAGTGTTTGATTTGAGTACCATTTCTTACACATTACTTTCTTTTAAATTTTTAGTTCAGAATTGATGCACATATATTTGTTTTGTAGTCGGTTTTTTTTGGAAGAATTATCAACATTTGGAATGAAATCAAAACTATTATAATAAATGAAATTTAATTAACAGAATATTGAGCATTAACAACGCAAGCAACACAAGAGTATTACACTGCACAGTGGGACAGAATCAAAAAATATTGAATATGTAACAAAATTTTTATAGGTTAAACGATTCAAATGAATTTTTTTGTGGATATGTAACTAGTCAACGAAAATCAAATAGTAAAAAATCTACAATATTAAGGTAAGGGACCCCATTCCCCAAATAAAGTTTAAAAATCCCAAAATTTAATTTTTTGGTTTTTTGCCCATAAAGTCCACATATTGAAATTAAAAATCGTTTAGTTTTTAACTCAGAAAAAACATTATTTTAAAATTGTTCGACAATATACAAAAAAATTTCCCTTACTAACTATAGGAAAAAATTTAAAAAAAATTTTCTGAAAATTGTTTAAAATATTTTGAAAAAACTGGACTAGGGTATCGAAAAGTTCAACATTTCAATTTTAAAATTCTTATAACCCGCTAATTTTAAAAAATAATTTACATATTAAACTACGATTTTATAGGTATTAACTAGACCTTTAAGACCACGTATAATTTTTGAAGAAACGCCAAGCTCTAAAAGAATTTGCTGGAGCGAGGTACTCAATTTTGAGACCACATAGCGCCACTCCTGGTAAGTAGATGGTGCCCACGGTCAAAACTTAAGCTGAGATACTCCTCTGCTATGCTCGTGCCAAATTTTGGAACAATCCAACTAACCCTTTACAAATGGCTGAGTTATTTCCAAAATATTTTGATTCTGCCCCACTGTGCACTGTAATAATTAAAAATATGTACAAAAAAATCAGAATTTTAAAACAATTAATGACTTCTTCAAAGTATTAATTGAAACTTAACTAATATTTGTGGCGAAAATAAATGTTAAATGGATATAAAATTAATAAAAATTGTTTTTAAATCGAAAAAAATGGAATGAAAAATGTCATCAAAGATCAAACTGCCGCCTCATAACATCTGGCTTTTATTTTGATTCTTCATTAAAGCCATTTTGCTGACATACTAAAAGAGATAATTCTGACATTTAAGTACATTTTTAAGACTATTTAAATTTAAAAAATCTTAGCATATCAAACAAATGTATGCCCGAGGTAACAAACTTTGAGGGCTAACCCACAAGCTTCACTTTATCCTAGGAGGTCGAACGTCAGCAACTCCACTGAGAAGACCCTCTGCTTAGCCTCTTTGAAATTTTATTAAGATATCTTTTGTGGTTCAGAGCTACAGAACTATTTCCAAAATAAAACGTTTTTGAACCACTGTGAAACGTTAACTTGTCTGAAAGCCATCAATCTCATGCATTAGCGCTTAGTTTTGTCCAGCTATCTGACTTTAGCCAAATTGCAAATGATTGTTCTATATCGTTGCTTGCAGTCTGAGAATAGATTTCAACAGAATTCATCAATTTCCGAGTCCTTTAAAAAAGTTGACATCTTGCCCAGTTAATCAGCTATTTAAAACTTTAAATAAAATTTAGAACTCTATTATCGATAAAATTTAAACTAAAAAATTGCAACAAAAAGGAATAATAATATAGGTTATTTGACTATTTCTTAGTTATTTTTAATTAAATTTTTCAAGTCTAAGTTTTTTATTTTTAGGGTTCCGTACACAAAGTGTAAAAACGAAACCCTATTGTTTTCGCTACAATGTCTGTCCGTCTGTCCGTCTGTCCGTCTGTCCGTCTGTCAGCGCCTTTTATCTCTGCAACCGTAAGAGGTAGACTCTTGAAATTTTCACAGATGATGTATAGTTGTTGCCGCTATAGCAACAAATACTAAAACTTATAGGGTGTTCCAATAGAGAGGTGTTATTTACGAAAATGTGTTTATTTCTTGAACTGTAGGAGGGATACAGTTGAAATTTACAAACAGTTATTAAAACTTAGTTCACTATATAAACAAGTATAAAAAAATAAAACTAAAAATTAAAGGGTGTTCCGATAGTGGTGTGAAATGCATTTATAAGGCATAAGTTTTGAACCATAATAGGTAGACTCTTGAAATTTTCACAGAAGGTGTATAGCAATGGCCGCTAAAACAACAAAAATTAAAACTTATAGGGTGTTCCAATAGAGAGGTGTTATTTACGAAAATGTGTTTATTTCTTGAACTGTAGGAGGGATACAGTTGAAATTTACAAACAGTTATTAAAACTTAGTTCACTATATAAACAAGTATAAAAAAATAAAACCTAAAATTAAAGGGTGTTCCGATAGTGGTGTTATTTTGATTTATAAGGCCTAAGTTTTGAATCATAATAGGTAGAATCTTGAAATTTTTACAGAAGGTGTATAATTTTGGCCGCTATAGCAACAAATATTAAAATTTATAGGGTGTTCCGATAGAGAGGTGTTATTCAAAAATATGTGTTTATTTCTTGACCTGTAGGAGGCATACACTAAAAATATGTAAGCAGTATTTAAAACTTAGTTCGCTATATAAACAAGTATAAAAAAATAAACCTAAAAATTAAAGGGTGTTCCGATAGTAGTGTGATTTGCATTTATAAGTCCTAAGTTTTGAACCGTAATAGATAGGCGCTTGAAATTTTCACAGAAAGTATATAACTGTGACCGCTATACTAGCAAATACTAAAACTTATAGGGTGTTCCGATAGAGAGGTGTTATTCACGAATATGTACTTATTTCTTGAACTGTAGGAGGAATTCACTAAAAATATGCAAGCACTAAATTAAAATTAGTTCGCTATATAAACAAGTCTGAAAAAATAAACCTAAAAATTAAAGGGTGTTCCGCTAGTGGAGTGATTTGCATGTATAAGGCCTAAGTTTTGAACCATAATAGGTAGACTCTTGAAAATTTTACCAAAGGTGTATAACTATGGCCGCTATAGCAAAAAAAAAAAACTTATAGGGTGTTCCGATAGAGAGGTGTTATTTACGAATATGTGTTTATTTCTTACAAACAGTAATTAAAACTTAGTTCCCTTTATAAACAAGTCTAAAAAAATAAACCTTTAAATTAAAGGGTGTTCCGATAGTGGTGTGCATTGTATGTGTAAGGCCTAAGTTTTGAACCATAATAGGTAGACATTTGAAAATTTTACCAAAAGTGTATAACTGCGGCCACAATAGCAAAAAATACTAAAACGTAGGGTGTTCCAAAAGAGACGTGCTATTTACGTTTATGTCTTTTGTTTTGAGCTGTAAGAGGAAACCACTTACAATTTGCAGACTGTAATTAAAACTATGTTTGTTTTATAAACAAGTATACAAAATTGAACTTAAATATTAAAGGATGTTCCAATAGTGACGTGATTTGCATGTGTATATCCTAAGTTTTGAATAGGTGGAATCTTGAAATTTTTACAGGAGGTGTATAACTATGTCCACTATAACAAATAATAAAAATTAAAGGGTTTTCCGCAAGTGACGTGATTTGCATGTATAAAGCCTCATTTCTTGAACCGTAAGAGGTAGACTCTTGAAATTTTGTACAGAAGATGTGTTACCATGGCCGATATGACAATTACTAAAAATTAAAGGGTGTTCCGATAGTGACATGTTTTTCACTTATAGTGTCTTATTTTTAATCGCAATAAGTAGACTCTTAATATATTTATAGAAAGGAAGTTGCCATTGCCACTATAATGAATAATAAAATTAAAGGGTGTTCCGACAGTGACATGATTTTATAAACCGTAATAGATACCCTCTTGAAATGTTTACAGTAGATGTGTTACTTCGGCCGCTATAACAAATACTTAAAATTGAAGTGTGTCCATTAGTAACGTGCTTTTCACGAATATTACCTTATTTTTTCAACCGCATTCCTGATATTTTAATAGAAAATGTATTACCATGGCCGCTATGAAATGAATTACATATTAAAATTTAAAGGGTGTTCTAATTATGATGCAATTTTCGCAAATATTACTTTACTTTTAAAATTTAAGGGTGTCCAATAAGACATAAAGAAATAAACAACTGGAATTTTTAAATTATACTGAACATAGTACGGAACCCTACGTGTGTGAGTCTAACTCGCACTTGACTAATTTATTTAATTAAAGATTTCGCAACTCCTTTGTGTAGCACCATCTGGAAATTAATGTAATTACGGTTTTCTTATAACAATATTTCCTATTTTTTTCGTTATTTTGTTTTCAATAATTCAACAGGAAAAAAATTACAGCGGTCCGACAATTGATTCTCGTGGAGGAGATAAAAAAATATACGTGAGTCGGTGTTTTGAAAGATCTCATCGGAAATTTATTTTAGAGGCGGTTAAAGTTTCTCAGCTCTGGCCTGTTCTTGCAGCATATCGGTATATAAAACTATGTTTTCTTATCATTTGAGATGTTCAGTAACTTTATAGAAAATATTATTTCAAATATTTTTGTAGAACATATTAACCCTCCAACTCCCCCGCATAATGGCATTTTGTGGCTTTATTCTAATAAATCGTAAAAAAACCGAAAAAGAGGAAGGGTGGAGATAGAATGATCTACTAAGGTATTGGCCATACAATTTAATAGAATTTATTCAGCGAATGCTTGGCTACATTATTGCCGAACAAAGTTTAGCGCTATCACCCATGTAGACAAAAACTGATGACGCCTCTTGTGAAGGGCCCAGTAATTTTCACAATCTTTCGAGGCCCATAAATAAAAAATTGGTCACCAAATTCGCTAAATCCTTTGGTATTAGAATCTAACCTATACTGTTAAGATCTTAAAAATCCACAAATCATTTGTTCTTTGAATAGGCTGTCAGGCCTTACTGAACCACACCATCTTGAAATTTTGTTTTACATTTTTAATTAAAATCAAATTTTAAGCTTTTTATTGGAGCTTAAATGAGCTTTGGTCGTCGTAAAACTATCATTCTTTTAGAGCTCTGTCAGCCACTATTGAACCATAGTTTTAAAATTGTTTTCCTTTCTGTTTAATTAAAACAAACTTCGAAGCTTTTTAAGTATTGATTCAAAAATACTTAAGACCTCACCATCACTTCTTCTTTGGAAATGTAAACAAAACGTGAAGCATTATATTAACCCTTTCGGGACTACTGGGATAATACATCCCATAAATTTTTAAACTCTCGTATCTTCTTTATTTCTTAGGCAATGCCTTATCTAAAAAAGTCCCAAAGCAGGTTTAAGTGTTTATTACAAAATATAAATAAAAATATAGCGGTACATGTAAACGTGTTTAGAGCAGCATTGAATTAATCTCATAACATCGACAACTTTTAAGCATTTGCTTTAATAATTTGCTGTAAACTTCTGTAAAAGCAGTGCAATAAGCTAAAACTGTATTAATTTACATAAAAAAGTGTTTTGTTTATTAATTTATATTATTTGGAGGTGTTTTGATATAGTAAAAGGTAAGTTACAGCGGCTTTTTTAAACTGGGATATATAGTCCCAATAATTATTTTACATGGAATATATTTCCCCAACAAATATTTAGAAGAAACTTTCCCTTGAGGATCTTGAAAGCATCATGTGCGAAGATTCAGATTCCGATGTCGATTTTGAAGATTCTGTAACGGAAAGTTCCGATGACACCGAATCTGCACCAGAAACTGACTACAATTCAAATGTACTCTATGATGTCGATGAAAAAAATTGCGAGTCTGAGCCATGTGTTGAGTGGTTAAATGTCTCTGCCAATAGCTGCCAAGACTTCAATCCAAGATACGAATTTCCTGCTGAACGAGATTGCAACATTTTTCTTGATTTAACTGACGGTTGTAATGAGTACGAGTATAAAGTGTTTTCTAAAATATTTCAATACAATTTGTGTGGAAACGTCTACTAATTTTGAATCGACGAGCACAATCAAAACGAAACTTAACTGATCCGCATGAAATACTTGTCTCTTTGGTTATTTCATTGATTATGCATTACAACAAGTTGCCATCTCTCAAAGACTATTGGAGCAAAAATCCATCAATGGGCAATTCTGTTATACATAATTGCATGTCACGAGATCGCTTCTTATAACTTGCATCAAAGCTTTATTTCAATGACTGTGAAAAGCCAACCAACGCTTTTAAAGACTATTACATATCCGACATCGTGCAATGTCTAAAACATACATTTTTAGCTGCTCGAAGTGAGAGTTCATTTCAGTCAATTGACGAATGTATGGTAAAATTCAAAGGCAGATCAAGCATGAAACAGTATATGCCCATGAAACCTGTGAAGCGTGGAATCAAAATTTGGATGCGATGTGATGCAAAGACAGGATATACTTATGATTTAAATATTTATACTGGAAAGGAAAGAGATTCTGTTCAGTCCAAAATTGCTACTCTGGGAGAAAAAGTTGTATCAAAATTAGTTTCCTCTATCCGCGAAAACCATGTTTGTTTGGCTTTTGACCGCTTCTTTACATCAATAAATCTATTAGAAACAATTTCATATCCTGCACTAGCAACATATATGCAAAATAGAAAGAATACTCCTAAATTTATCGGAAAACTCACAAGAGGAGAAAGCCAGTTACAAGTTAACTCTGGTGGAATTTTGGCCGCACGTTTGATGGATTCAAAAGAAGTCCTTTTAGTTTCCAATTGTCATGCACCATCACTTACAGACATTGAAAGGAAGCAAAAAGATGGAACGAAGAAAATAATTAAGTGTCCTGAAAGTATTAGCGACTATAATAAAATAATGGGAGGGGTGGATTTAGCTGACCAGAAAACTACAGTGTATGATTTTAATCGCAAGTCACAAAAATGGTGGAAAAAAATTTTCTACAAGCTGCTATTGGTTAGCGTGGTAAATTCCTGGATTATATACACTGAATACAAGAAGCAAAAGCTATCATTGAAAGACTTTCTTGTTCCTCTCGCTGAAGCTATGATTTGCGAAGGAAATAAAAGACGACTGACAACCCCTCGTCGTCAGGAAGGAAGACCTTCCAAGCTCACAAAAACTGATATCCTCGATATTGGAGATCATTTACCAATAGAGCAACAAAAGCGTTGTCGCTGCGTTCGCTGCACTCATTTGGAATTGAAAAGCGCACAAATATGATATGCTCAGGGTGCAACAATGCTTTCAAATGTTTTGGACCCTTCCACAAATCCAAGCCATAAACTCTTTTCCCAATGTTATTATAAAATAAATATGTAAAAAAATATAAGAAAAATAAAAATTAATTTTCTTTGATATCTAATGTCAAAAACACTATTGGGATCTTATGTCCCAGGAAAACTTCTTATTGGGATTATATGTCCCAGATCAAAAGGACTATTTCAGAACTTCTGAGTATGCAGAACAACATTTTTCAGCTCTTTATATTAGAATATGAAAGAATTTTAAAAAAACTATCTCAATTTTAAAAATAAAACTCCCTCCTGAAAGGGTTAAAGCTCAATCGAGCTTTCATTTTTAAAAGTTCTTTCAGCTATTATTGAAACATTCTTTCGAAAATTTTTTTCATTTCTTTCTTAATTGAAATAAAAGTTAAAACTTTTTCATCACAGTTTAAATTACCTTTATCTTCGCAAAGCAATTATCCATTAAAAGCTTTATGAGCTGCTACTGAACTACACTACAATCAAAGCATAATGTGAGACTTTTGGTAAAATTCAAATAAAATTTCATCTTCAAAATATTTTCATCCACTAAACACAACTTTTGGAAATTAGTTTACTTCTTTCTTAAATTAAAACAGATCCCAACAAGAAATTAATGATCGAAGCTAACGCAAAAACAAAAATAAAAAATGTTAAAATTATGTCTGTTGTTTCACCATCGCATATATACGAGAGTAATGTTAATAAACTTGAGGGAGAAAAAAAATTCACACGTACACAATGTTTACATCATTTTTGTCATTTTGTCCTTAAGAATGTGATGGAAAATCCAGTGACTATCAAATG
The DNA here is from genome assembly GCA_949628195.1 of Phasia obesa. NCBI lineage: Eukaryota > Metazoa > Arthropoda > Insecta > Diptera > Tachinidae > Phasia > Phasia obesa. The sequence goes on from OX451217.1 coordinate 42,922,764, forward strand.
AGCGGTCTGTTCTTGTAGGGATTCTAAGCTTTTTTACTATAGTTTAATTGTTTTTTTCACACCTAAGTTATATAATCTTTAAAAGCTCTGTCAGTCATTACCAACTGAAAAGCACTTGCATTTTCTTTAACACACAAATTCATATACTTTTAACAGCTAAACTTTTATATGGCTTTGAATTAAAAAATTCTTTTATTTTATCTTATTAATTAAAAATCAGAGAGAGCTAATTAAATAAATTATTTAGTTTTTAAAATATAAAAAAGCTTAATAACCTAATTTGTATGAATATAAAATAAAATATATATAAATTACATGAGATTCTTTCAGTTTTTACAATTTACAAACGAAATACATTTTAAGAAAATGCCCAGCATCACATGAAAAATTTTAAAATAAATACATTTTTCAAATTAGTTAAATTCTTTAAACAGAGACAGCTTTCGAGGTCTTACTCCCCAATATAGAAGAGATACTAAAACTGCTGCGTTTTACAGGCACATCACAAACCGAAAATCCGGGTGATGAGCTGGGAGACGTTGAGTTTGTAAGAAGTTTGTCACATTCTTGAGACTCTTCGGAAGAGGTGCTAACAACATCTACAAATAGCTCAGGATTTTGATCATCATGTAAAGAAGATATTTGACTGGAGGTTTCCTCATTGCCCGATGTATAGTCAAGTTCCGAGGATGAATTGTTATACGATAATCTTTGAGTGTGCGAAGGCTCCATATACGAGGGTAAGGCAGGCATAAAAATAGGCATAGATTGTTGAGTGAGCTGGGAAAAAAAGGCGGGTGAGATCATGTCATGTATGCTCGGTTGTAAAGCATAACGCATAACATTATTTAAATCCATTGAAGATATGGTTTCTTCACGTCTACACAAACGTTTGGATTGTGGTGAATCTTGACTGCTGGCCACACTTGACTGATCGTCATCACAATGAGAGGAATTATTTTGATTCTCTTCGGATGGTGAAGGCGATAAGGACATTTTTCTTTTGCACTTGGATTGACCAGTTTCACGAAAGCCCTTAGCAAATGGATTGTTATCAATCTTAAGTTTTGTTATGCGATCATTCTGTAAAGAAAAAAATTTTAAGAAATGGTTAGTTCAAGTGATTGTTAAAAATATGTGTATTCTTGACAGTAAAGAAGACAATAACTCAGCGGGTGTTTATCTTAAATTGATGTGCTAATTTTGTTTTGGAGACCACCACTGAGTATTTATTTCTATATTGAGTTTAGGTAGAAAAAAAATGAAATGACGAAAAAATGTAAATTTAGTGAATATAAAAATAAATTTAAAGTTTTTCTAAAGAAAAAGTTTTAAATTATATTTCGCAAGAAATTGAAAATCGCTATAAATATTATTTATATCACAAAGAATTTAAGCTAAAAAAGCTAACACATTTAAATCAAATGAAACATTTGTTAAATTTTTTTTTTAGTTTTATTTTTTTTTTTTCGTCAGAAAATAAAACTCATTTTATGTAAACTAATAACCATAAAAATCACCTTGCATTTCAATTGAATACATCGTCATTAAAATAATGTAGTTTTTCAATTTGTTATTGTTTGATTAACGATCTTCACCGGATGTTTTCCCCGCATTTTTGCGAGACATCCATACATCGCTTTTAGAGCAGTAAAATGTCTATGAGGTTGATAAAAAATTTGCTTGGAAATTGATAATTTTTACCCTGGGAGGAAGGAAATACATTATCCATATCCATAAATTGGCAAATAAAAAAAGTAGTTTGTTCCTGCAACCCAGGAAAGCGTGGAAAGACCATGCTATGCTCTCAAATTAGTGTTGAACGGCCTCCGTTCAAATCCGTCCTCAAAAAAAAATATCTAAATATACAAAATGAGTTTTATTTTCTGACGGGAAAAATAAAACTCCTCGGAAAAGTTTTATTTTAACTTTTAACTATGGAGTTGAGACGATTTTTAAGATCACCATAGGTTCTGAAATAGCTCGTCAATACAAATCTATTGATATATGACTAGGGTTTGGGAATTCCCGGCAAATTGTTTATAGCTTTTCCCGGGAATTCCCAAACGGCAAATTTAAAATCATGAGTACTTTAAAGAAAATTCAGTGGTTCTTATTTTTAAATAAGCATTTCTTTTGCTATCACACAAATATTTGATCGTTATTGTGCTATATAAAGCAAGCATTTTTAAAATTGCAATATTTTTAGAAACTTAAAATTATGTTATTGATCGTGCAAGACATCCCGGGAATTCCCGGGAATGCGAATATTTTTTCCCGTTTCCCGGAAAGTTCCAAACCCTATATATGACAGTATAGATCTTTTCTGATAACTGTTATTTACGGTCCCTGAAATTTAAAATACAAAAAATGTATTTCTTTACATCAAAAATACCAACCTGATAAGCTGTTACTGCTACAAATTCGGTTTCTGGAAAAACAAAGGCCTGTTGTGAAGCCCAGGGTATTTGAGTTAAATCATTGGTACGTATCACATGTATACGTGGTTGATATTTATGCATACTGGCCAAAACAACCTAGAAGTAGCCAAGGAAACAACAAACAATTAATGAATCTGCTTTCAAATGATAAAAATTAAAGACATTTATGGTTACAAGAAAAAAAAAATACTTACATGACCATTGTTATCCAAAGTGTTATTGGTCAATTTGACCTTATTAAAAAGTATGGGTTGTGCCTGCCAATGAGAACCAGACGCGGGACTATCGGGATGCAAATACATTCTTTGTGGCGACTGAGGTTCAGCACCACCGGCGGGAATCCACTGAGAACCCGAAAATTTATAGCGACAATCTCCAATGGGTATCATTTCTATTAAAACACAATATTGAGACTCATCTTCCAAGCCCTTAAGGGACACACGCATTGAGGGAAACATACGTCTGAAGAAAGAAAAAAAATAATAATTTTAAAAACTTGTTACTTTTTTTTAGCTTTTTTGTAGTTATCTTGACTTTTTGTTATCTCTCCAACATTATTAGCCATTTATGTTTATTTAAGTCTTAATTATCTAGACACAATAACTATACAACAAAAATCTGTTGGTAAAGATACATAGGTAAACCTATTTGTAAACACTAGGTATCTTTTTTGTTTAAGTTGTCTATTTGAATTTATGGTAAACAAATTTTAATGACTGATAACATTGAGATCGCTTCTCACATTTGTTTTAAAAAGTTTTTAAAGATTCTGCTGACTCTTTTCTCTAACATACCTTCCACTTTTGGTGATAATCATTTCGGTGCCAATTTTATGAAACTGTTGCCATAATTCGTTATTTTCCAATTTGGCCTCGACTCCCGGCAAAGGGGGATGAGAAGGTATTAACATGTGCTGTGGCATATGCATGCCGGGCATCATGGCAGCAAATGGATCGGGTAATCGTTGCATTATTTGTTGTCTATATAAAATTTCATGGGCAATTTGTTGCTGCATTCTTAGATCCACTAAATCGTTCATGGTAATCATATTGTTGTGATTTAAAATTAAACACTTTTTTCGTTAAAATTCTTTACTTTTATTTTCACTCTTGCGTTCACCACTTGTTAATCGTTTAGCGTTTGTTCTCAGACTGTTTTAGCAAGTTACTCAACTCAACTTATTTCCCGATAAGCCAAATCTGTTAAAAACACACACAGCAAAAAAAAGATCACTTCAACTCAAAGAGAGAGCCTCAGTCAATTGTTGGTTTCAAACTTGTTCTACCTGTTGTGTTGTTATTATACAACAAACCCATATAAAGGCCTACATACTTATATTTACACCTATTCACTCTCTCACTCTAATGCATGCAATCATAATTGGAATTTATTTAAAACTTATATAATACCATTGGTTTGTTTAAATATTTTATCATCTATCTCCTTCACTCTTTCTTTGCCATCGTACACTAACAACACATGCTGTTGTAAACAGACTCCATTTTTCCATAATTCAAGTGTGATAAATGATCATCACCGTTTGGAGTATATAGTTGGTTTTGTTGTTTTTTTGTATAATTTGTTTTTATTTTACAATGGCTTCGCATGTTAAATGACTTTGCAGGGAAGCATGTAAATATACATAAATGTGTAGGTACATATGTTTGTAGGTATGAAGGTGTTTGGAGTTTTTATAAAATCTTAAACCTTTTTAAAAGAGTTTTAATTGTGTGCCATATTTTTTATTTATTTTGTCTCCTAATAGTATTTATTTTTTGGATTTTTTAAGGATACTTTAAAATACTTTAAAAATTACATAATTAATCATACACTTAAAAATGAATTTGTATAAAACGGAAATGGCTGATAATAACTATTATCACTTGAATATTAAAGTACTTATGTATAGGTATATGTAGGTATAAGGAAAAAAATCATTTGCTAAATTTTCTTCCAATTTTAAAAGGTTTGGGTTTTCATAAGCGGTTGTTTTAAGGATTAATTGAAACGATAACATAACCTTTTTAATATTTATATGTAAGTGATTGTTATCTTTTAAAGTTAATGGTTAGCATCTAATAGGTCTATGAGTCTTTAAATACATAAATTATTTTCCTAAAAAAAAATAAATACATAGGAGGTATTAAAACTTTTAAATATGGCAGTATTCATCATAAATTTTTATTAAATCTTCTATTAAAAATCCCTTTTGTGAGGGTTTTTGATTTTTATTGGAACAAATCGGTGTAAAGTAAACACGTTGAAAACAGAAATATATGAAAACTAGCTGTGCCCGCCACGTCGTGGGCTTCCTGACAATATTTTGCTCGAGTTTGCTTTGAAAGTATTCCACACCAATTGTGGAATAGTGCTTCAGTTATGGTTTATGGATAAAATTCTAAAAATTATAAATATTTCTAAAATTCTAAAAACTGTAAAAGGTGTTTAAAATATTTTAATAACAATGTAAGTCCATAATGTAAAAATGCAAATCAAATACAAATTTTATTCAATTGGCTATTTGGCAGTAAGTAATTAATATTTCGTCATTATTTTAAAACAGCGCCATCTGTTGCGCAACCGTGTTTAAAATATCCCGCTTTCAAAAATAAAAGATGCCTTGAAGAATGCAATACCTTTAAATCGGTATAAAAAAGTCGGCGTACTTTTACTGCGTTTTTCTCTTTATTATCTCTTGGAAATAAGGTATTTTTGCGGAAATAATTATTCTATATTGGAATCAGGATGCTAAGGTACCTCTTCACAACATTTTATTAAAATCCATCCAGATACATACGTATTTTCTTTATACAAAGCTACCCAGCATTGGATAAAATTCTAAAATTTATATAAAATTCTAAACATTATTGTAAACCTCCGTAAAAGGTGTTTAAAATATTTTAATAACAATGTAATTCCACAAAGTAAAAATACAAATCAAAAACAATTTTTTTTTTAATTACCGCAATATTGTTTAAAATATCCCAAAAAATAAAAGGTGTGCAACCGTGTTTAAAATATCCCAGTTTTAAACCGAAGATTTTATTGCCCTTAAACCGGAAATTGCCTACTTTCACTGCTTTTTCTACACTTTCTCTTGGAAATTAGATATTTTTGTGGAAAAAAGGTATACTATATTGGAATTCGGATGCCATAGTACCTCCTCACAAAATTTTTTTAAAATCCATCCAGTAGGTTTTACGTGATGCGAACACAAATGAAAAGCAGACAGACATACAGACGAAAATTAGTTACTTTTTTATTATACCTATGTAAGATAAATTATTAAGGTCCCGAATTATTATCTACTTTCCAATATATTCATTAGGTAATCGCATTTTTATATGTTACGAAGGCAGTTTTATAATTTTTTTTTTTTTTTTAATTTCATATTTATTTATTGTATCTTCAATATGTTTGAACTAACAATATCTTAATACTAAAATAAAAATAAATATACTTAATAAGTCCAGCCAGTGCTAAACAAAAAATAATGTATGTTTCACGATTGTTGAAATCATTTACGGGTCATCCCTCTATTGTACGGCCAGGAAAAGCAGCACCTCTTCTTTTTAGTCGAATGTAACCAGGAGCATTAAGAATGTTACGCGCCAATAGATTGGGATGAGTTTCAAGGTTCTGAAAGCTGGGGTATCATTTGATTATTTATGCGAATAGGAGGGCATGAGTCACTACGCAGTGTGAAAGTTATATGAGTGCATTTTTGTTCATTCACCTTAATGCTCCATTTCTTCAACCATTTTTCCAATTTGAGTACGTGATCTTGTAAATGTTTTATAATTCAGTGACTTTTTGTATTTCCAGTGCAATAACTTTTTTTATGTGCGGAATAAAAATTATTTTTTGAATAAAAAACCATTACGTCAACCTAAAAAACGCTTAATAAATACATTAAGGGCACTTTAACTTAAAAATTGCTTTATTATTAGTGTAGACGAATATCGAACCACTAGCTTTCGGTTCACAATGATTTTAGGCAGTCGATTGGTAATTTATGACTTTCTTACTGTCGTTAGGACTCTTGCTAACCCTGGCCTTATAATTGCTATCATTTGTCTAAGGATTAGATCCGTGGTTTTAAGCTTTTTTCTATTATACAGTCTCAAAATTTGCAAGTATCATCTACTTTGGTTTTTATTCTGAACGGTAGATACTTCAAATTTCCATGACTTTTCACCATAGCAGTCATCCAGCATAAGGTATTTGGATTATATGTATTTAGCCAACGTTGCGCCGAGATTCTATTACCTTCAGAGATTAACCCGTCATAGCGATAATAAAAAAATAAGAATAAACTGGAGGTCGACTAGTATGCAGAGTTCGCTCCACTTAACTTATCTAGCATCCTTACAGAGTCAAGATCGAATTAGGAGCCTATTACCGGTCGCCAATACGAGGAGGTATATCTCGAAATACTGAAAGTACACTAAGTTACGACAAACCCTACCATTGTGCCTGCCAACCGACTGCCCAAAACTTACTATTTTACAGCGCTTTTTTATATTATAAATACCTTTAGCTAAATTTAAGATTTCTCTTCAATTCTACATGCCATATAAGTTTTCTTGATGAAATTAGAAATATTTACCACATGAAAAAATAATAAGGAATCCCTTTGGAAATATCTTCTTTTCTTTCTGAAGGCACACCCCTTAGCCTAAAAATATTTCATAGAGAAAATCTTTTTGAGTCTATTAGGCAATTTTGCCTCTGTGCATAACACCGTCCTACAAAATTGAACTTTTGGTTGCACACATGAAAAAAATAAGTTAGAGAAGCAAAAAATCCAAATCATGTGTATCCCACGTTTGCTAGATCAAAAAAAAATGCAAATTTATATTAAAAAAAAATAATCGTCACACATAAACAATTTTGTATCTTCTTTACCAAAATTCATGGCAGGATTATCGGATATGAACTTGTATATGAAATTGCTATAGAGTAGAATATTTCTCTTTAGAGTATTAAAAAATTTATTTACACATCTTCTTATGTTAAATTATCTATGTACATAAAAAATCATAAAAGAAATTTTCCCTTGAAAAAATTTATTAAAATTTTTTAATTTATTAAGATAAAGTTTAAGTATAAAAAAATTTTTAACACTTATTTTGGCGTTTCTATGAGTTCGTATTAGTTTATGGAGGACGTGGTATCTTAAGTGACATGTTGACTCCCAGCTATTGGTAGGCATCAATCATTTTCTTAACAATATCATTGTAATTGTTAGCTTTTTTATTGCCAGGAAAATTCTCTGTAATATTTTCTATCAATAAGTTATCCAGGCCCTATTTTAGACAGGGCTTAATGCAATTTGAAAATCTGTACTGTTTAAAAGTTTTTTTGTTTGTGGAGCATTGAACAAACTTTAAAAATTATAATTATTAAAAATTAGATTATAAAAAATTTTTAAAGTTAGATACGAGTACCTGCTTCAATTTTTGCATTGGATAATTTTGGAAAAATTTGTTTTAACATCTTAAATGATGCACATATAAAGTTTCGGATCAGACCAAGTTTTATGTGTAAAGCAGGCAATATTATATCATCCGGTTTAACCAACGGTATATGATCTATACGGAATTCACATATCACAAAATTTAAATATATAATGCAAATCGTTTTTGCCAACCATCTCAAACACACAAAAAACATTAATGTCGCTAATAACCTTGCTTTAAGGCCGTGATTCACTATCATACTCAGTCGTACGATCTGTCAAAAATAGCATGTGTGCTACAAAAGTATGGTAGTGTGGATTAGAAATGTATGTGTGTGACAGACTTTTTGACAGATCTGTACGATTTGATAGTCTTTTGAAAAAAATCATAAAATAGTATTTTTCCATGCGATCAGAGTTGCAAAATCTTTTTTTGTATGATAGTGTGGCATCTACAACGCCATTTTGAAACGATTTTTTGAGTAGGACAGAATTCTGTCAGTTTTTTTTTGTAATTGAATCGTACGATTGTGTAGGATAGTGAATCCTAGCCTTTACTCCAGTTAAGAGCGCAACAACTTCAAGATCACAACAGACTTTCCATTTCTTCTGGTTTTAATTTATGGCATCTAAAATTATTTGCATATATTGGTAGGTCTCCCGCATTGAAGTGCTCTAGGCTTTAGGAACTGATGGGAATATATTTCCCATCTTTTATACTCCATGTATATGAGTAAATAAAAAATCTTCACTCATCTGAAATATGCGGATTTCCAATTTCTGTGAGCAATACATTAATGTTAGCAGGATAGTTATACGGCCGCTTAGTGGGGTTAGTTGCGAATATAGTGAATGAGCACCCCGGTCAAGCAGTTGGTGATATGATATAAAAGGTTATGTAGAGGGCTCTACAGAAAGTAAGTCTGAAACTCTATCAACGACTGGGCAAGTAGATGCCGCGCTTCCAAATAAGCATACAGCCTATAGACTTCTTATCCGTTTCGGCGCCAACCCGACTTATTCGGGGAATAGGGCTAGTCAGATTATTGCATGATTATGGCAGGATTATGCAAGAGGAATGGAAGCGGATAAACTATAAAAAGTCAATGATAGCATCCACAAACCTCTAGGAAGTATATGCCCGTGCTTAGTGGCTAAGGAGTGTCAGGCTGTTTAAGCCTTTTACTGTACTTACAAGCTATAAATTAATTCTTTATTTTTTTTTTCAAAATTTATTTATTGTATCTTCAATATAAAATTCTTTATAATTCAGTTTTATAAAAAACATAAATCACGAACAAAAGGAAAGATAACTTATTTCCCAGGAGATCACGGACATATACCAAATACTCCAGCTTTGGTGGCAAGCACCACGTATCTGGGAGGAAGCTACTCATATTTAGATTGTATTACATAAACCTGTAGAGACCCTATGCTTCGATAGGAGTGAAGCGGATAAAACTAGAATAAGCTTCTGCTAATGTTTTTTGTAAATATTACCTTAGAAATTTGGTTCAGTGTATGTTTGGAAATGAAAAGCTTTTTTTACCGAAAAAATATAATTTATCCAATTTATCCAGAACAAAGTGCCTTTGTACCTAAAAGCCGTAGAGTGAAGATAATATAAATTTTGAATAAATGGTATTATTGCTTGTTGTTGTTCTCATTATACCACAAATTTAGAAATATTTTTTTAATTTAATATTTCTAAGAATGTAACAGATTATTCGAGTATTAAGTTCATTTTACAGATTATTCGAATAATAAGTTCATTTTCATAATAAACCACCACTATTATTAACCACAATATTTTTTAAATAACGGAAGTTTTAATGACATCTGAAACAGTTGCATATTATTTCCTCACACACACAATTAACATAATTTGCTGCAACCGAAATATGACACAATTTTAAATCTTTCAAGATTAATTTTCCAAAAAAAAAACTCTTCCAGAGACTTGAAGAAATCATTAAGAAAATCAACATAACTGTGTTTTTTCCAAACAAAAAGGATTTAAGCAAATAAAAATGTCAAAAAAAAACAGCAAAAACTAAGATTTTCCATTCTTTGCTAATAATATTCAATTAGTTTTTGAGGATTTTCAAGTCACATTTCAGTTTGGTTATGAATGAATATAAAACCTAAAAAAATAGATTTAAAGCATTTGATAATGATTTGGTAAGAAAATATTAAACACTAAAATTGTAAGAAAAACAATCAAATACCCGTACATTTTTGGGATTCGAATCACTCAAATTACAAGATGATTGTTGTTGGTTTCTTGGATTGTTGCTATTTTTGATTTTTATAAATCGCAACTGCATAAATACGATCAACAACATTTACAAAAACATCTTGCGTATCTGGCGACGACGTAAAAACGTCGTCATACAAAAACCAAATGACGGGATTAAATTGTTTCTTTGTCGAATTTGTGGACAGGACAACTGCTTGCTTTGTGTTTTTAGGTAGAGGGCGTGACAAATTTCTGTCTGTAGACAGTTAAGTAAATGTTATTAAATCCAAACCCAAGTACTTGTTATTATATCAAAGTACTAGTATGCAGTATGAAGTGTTATATCTTTTTTGAAGTCTTGTCAGAGTGGTCAAGAAAAAAAAAATCCGGAGACACTTAGCAAATATTTAGGTTGGTTGCGTTAAGTGACTCAACAATTGATCATACGCCAAGCAAGCAACAGCCACTCTACTAACGCAACCGAAAACTAAACGGAAATATTTTTTTTACTCAAATTCCTTCTAAACCTTATTTAGATTATCAAACGGAAGCAATTAGTAAAATGCATTAGGATAATTTATATTTTCTTTTTAAAAAATTTTAGTTATATTTCAAAAATAAATTTACATAACATTTATTTTAAAAGTATGAAATATTGTTGCAACTTTTTTTTCAGTTTAATCCTTTATCAAGAACTACTTGTTTTATATGCTATTTTTCGTTTGATTCCTGTTAATAACGGTTTCTCTATCCTTTTGTATTGCATTTGTGGTTTAGTGCCACAGCAGGAGTTTGTCGTCGGAAGCGGTGCCATTTGAAGACTTTCAAAATTGCTGGCCCTTAAAAACAATAACAACAAAAACTCTTGTAATAATCCATTTTTTAATGTCTCGTCTCTTCTCTCATTGTCGTCGACAATTTAACTTTACACAATAAGAGCTAAAGATTTATTTTTACACTGGAAAAAATAACTTTTATTTCTCCCTCATAGGATAGGATAGGATGCGTTTTACACAAAAACAACTAGAAAACAAGTAAAACTAGTTCATTATTACTAGAGGGGATTTACATTCTGAATTTTGTTTTATGGTTTATTGATTGCATGGAGTGCATGACAGAGTATACAGTCACAAGTTCGACTTATACCTCCTTATGGTTGCGGTCGGTAACAGGCTTTTAGTTAGATCTTTTCTCAGCTAAGAGGCTGACTGACTTAAGTCGATCAAGAGAATAATACTTTCTAATAAACAAAAGTTACCCTAGCCCATTGTGGAATAGGATACGCCCTGTATGAATTCACCTTGCTCATGAGAAAGCTTCGTTGCTAGAATGTGAACTGTGGATAATTGTTGACTTCTAAGTTTAATATACCCTATCTCCATTCTCTTGGAGAGGAGAAAGAAATTCAAAAAATTTGTTTTTGAGTGCCTCGATAGACCGATTGGTAGCGCTCTAGTCTATCAGTCTGGGGGTTGCTGGTTCAATTCCTGCCACTAGAGCGTTAAGTGTTCGATTCTCAAAAAATTAAGAACAAATTTAAATATTTCAATTGAAAATAAAATGCTTAATGAAATTAGAAAAAAAAAATCTGGTCTCAGAACATTTTTTTATTGCTACGAAAAGCCTACTAAAAGGTTAATGCCTTTGAAGGCTTTCTAGCAGAAAGCCTTCTAGATCGCTTGCCGTCAGAACGAGAATGTAAAACCTGCTCCGAAATGACAACCTGTGTAAAAAAAGATATGAGAATGGAAAACGTACGGAAGGCCTTGTGTCTCCAAAAGAAGGATTAAAGAGGTCTTCTAGAAGCCCTTCACAAATAATGGAATACGTGTTAACTTGTTCGATAAGAGAAACGTAAACGTAAATTATCTTAGAATTTTCCAGAGAAACCATGGTTTATGATTAAATTGCACTATTTTTCAGTCAAAAACTTTTAGTAAGATTTAGATTTAAACCAAATAAAATATCCGCCAAAATTAGAGGGAAAAGAAGTAAAGACTATGTGAATGTCAAGCTTCTCCCTATTATTGCTCAAAAGTTAAGATATTTTCACCAGCATCCGTCTTTTATGGGGACACCATTCAAGCCTCTGTGTATAACGGTTTCAAAGATAGGGCTACATAGATCAAATAACATCTCATATTGGGACACCCTTTAATTTACAATTTTAAATTAAAGACATTTTGTTATAAAGGACGTGGTCACAAAGATTCTTTGTAAATTTCAACTGTCTGTGTATTACGGTTCAAAAGTTTGGCCATATATATCAAATTACATGAACTATTGGGACACCCTTTACATTATAATTCCAAATATTTATACTTGTTATTATACCAGAGAAAGTAGTGGACATTCTGCCTAATTTTCAAGTGTTTGTGTTTTACGGTTCAAGATCAAATTACATAATTTATGGGGACACCCTTTAATTTCTGAATTCAAATTGTATATTTGCTATAGTGGACTTTGGAATACAGGTTCCTTGAAAATTTCAGCTGTCTATCTATAACAGTTAAAAAGTTTAGCCACATACATAGAATAACATTAACTATTGGGACACCCTTTTATTTCCAAATTCAAATTTTATACTTTTTGTTATAGCTGACTTAGCAATACAGGCTCTTTGTAAATTTCAGCGGTCTGTGTACAACTGTCCAAAAGTATTGCCATATACATCAAATTAAATGAAATATTGGAGCACCCTTTAATTTAAAATGTTTAATATATTTATATTTTATTACAACGGTCATAGTAATCGACATTCTGTAAAATTTTCAAGGTTTTGTCTATAACGGTTCAAAAGATAGGCAAATTACGGCACCTATGGGGACACCCTTTGAATTTTAAATTTATTTTTTTATTAATTTCTGCCGTTGGGAGCTATATCGACACGCAATTTTTTAAATTTTAATTTGGTGCTCTTTGCGGTTCCTAATACACGTAAAAAACATGTATGTTGTATGGGGACACCCTTTAATTTTTAATATAATGAACTGTTTTTAAAATGGGACCAACCTGAAAGCATAACCTTTCAAACAAAGAAAAAAAATTTAAATCGGTTCATAAATGGCTGAGTTCTGCGGTTACATACATAAAAAAAGCAACATTCAGACGAATTGATAACCTCCTTCTTTTTTGAAGTCGGTTAAAAATAAAACTTATTTAAAATGTATTTTAGAACAACTTTTGTATTTGTTCTAAAATAGATTTCAAATATTTTTTTTTTATGAATATGAGGGATAAAATTTATTCCACACAATTTTTTTCTAACTAACTGCCGGTTTCTCAATGTCGAAAGAATTCGTTCTTTTGTATAACAAAAACAAAACCAAAATTTTTGAATTTGTTTTTGTTTTAAATATAATAGTAAGAAAGAACGAAAACCTTTCATTAGTACAAAGTTCCTAAAACCGATTATGCTTTGAATTGCTGTACAGTAAAAAAGAACTGCAAAAAATAAAAAGAAATAAAATGCATTATAACTAATTTATAGTTAAAGAACAAGATTTATCGTACAAAGTCCATTCCGGGGGTGTAATGCCCCTCCAGGCTTGCTGCTGCCCCTTCCCTAGATATTTAAAAAATTTTACTACATGTATATTTATTTACAAAATATTATTCTTAAATAAAAATAGTTTTAACCACCCGCTCCCCCCTTGAAAATAAGTGCTCCTACGCTAACGAAGAAAGGTAAGACAAAATAGTATTTTAAATTTAATATTTATTTATTTATAGTCGGAACATAAGCTAACAGATTTCGGAACGGAGTAGATACTTAAACGGAATATACATTTTTGTTTTCTGATTAATCGCACCTGTATCTATTTCAGTCAAGTTTCCCGTCAAGCTTCTGGACTCTTCTTAATATTGTACAAATAAAACTAAAAATCTCTAAGTGTATAAATTTTGCTGTCTGATGCAGCAATCAAAATAACTTCACCAGTTCGTGTAAAGTAGTATAATAAGTGTCGCCAGTTTTGTAATAACCATAATATCACATGTAATAAATTTGTTGCATGTTGCAAGCCCATTGTCTTGGATCTTCAATCATGATCCTTTCATCTTTTTCTTTTATGTGTTTTCTTTTCAAGTGTTATATTATATTTATTCTGTCCATTTGCTAAGATGCCCTTATAAACTCTCTATCTCCTGCTGGGTTACGTATCCCAATGTATTGTGCCGTAAGGCCTTAAAGTTACACATTTAATTTGTTTTATTATTGTTTTCCTTTACAACAAGTGTGATGTGATATTGTTGTATTTTTGAGACAATTTTGTCTTCAGTGGGTTTTGTTGTCTGCATCCTTTTTGAAAAGATTTGGCCGACAAAAGAATTTAATAATTGTCAACATCTTTGTCAATTTATTGTTTTAATGTTTTCTTGATCTCGAATCAATGCAAGTGTCGTTAAACAAGTGTTTTTTGGTCTAGCGGCCTTGAATGTGGGCGAGTTCTAAATGGCGCCAAAAAAAAAAATGTGAGTGTTTCTTTCCGTTTCCTAAGTTGAAAAGAAACTATTTGGATTGGGCATCTACATGATATTTTTAAATCATTTAATGCATATTCATATTTACTTGTGGTTTAATAGACATTTTATTTATTTAGGGCATTTGAATTAATATTAATTTTTAGTTTATTGTAATTTCCGGTTGCGGTAGTTCCTAAGGGTAACGCTGTAATTAAAAAATATCGAATTCTAAAATGCAGTTGAAAATATATTTCTGCAGAAGCTTCAATGATTTGAAACTGAGCACTGCAAAATTTTTTGACAATACACTATCAAAGCAGAGTGAAAAACATTTCGAAGTTAAAAAGATCGGCTCTCAAGAATTGATTAGGTCATACTTATTATGTCTGTATATAGGCACAAATGTAATTCCACTATATTTTACAAAAGACACACGCACACACCTAGTTCTAGTTTAAGAACTCGTTCTATAGAGGAGTTAAAAACAAATTCCATGGCTTAGAAACGATTCTTCTTGTAAGCATTGGCGTAGGAAGGCCATTCTGAGGGGTGCAATATCCCCTCCAGACATGCTTTTGACCTTCCCCCCCCCCCCCCCCAAATTATTTAAAATTGTACAAAATTTTTGTTTTCATAATACAATTTTCCAATAAAAGTTATTTTACACCTCCCCCTAGAAAATATGTCCTCCTACGTCAATGCTTTTAAGCGAAATTAACACAACAATACAAGTTCCAAAAAGCTGTTTATAGATGTTATTGTTCATCTAATGGGCCCAGCAGTTTATTTAGTCCCTTCTCTAGTGACAGTCATTGTTGCTGCAACTTGGTTTTTCGTAGCTTCATTTGACATTTAGAAATGCTTTGCTTTAAAGCTTTATCCTGAATTTGTTACTTGAAGTGTTTATTTTAAAACATGTATTTTTGTAAACAAAACCATGAATCAAAATTAAGGAGAAGAAATAATCAAACAAACATTTCATAAAATGAAAGAGTATTTCAAGTTATTGCCGTCGCCTGAAGTTTTTTATCACTTCTTGTTTGCTCGTGAAGCTGGTGAAGACAAATAGGCATTTATCACATCCTTAAGGACATTTTGTTACAGAGTTAACTCCAGGCATAAAATATAATTTTCGAATTTATTAGATAATAAACTAAAGCACAAAGTGAGTATTTTGCATGTTAAGCTATTAAAACCGGTCACGTCACTTGATAAAGACCAGTCGTCAGTCCTTAAGTTAATAAAAAGTCTATGGTCTAAAAGTATGCGATATAAGGCTTTGGTGCTCCTATTTTCGAAAAATGGGAGCACCAGACGCCAGGGTTCCTGGAACATGAATCTGGAAGAAAAGGTCTGTGATATCTCGGGTTCTCTTCGAGGCCCGACCAGTGCCCAAAGGACTGATACCACGGGAACCGGTAGCCCTCTCATCTCTATGACCGTTTATTGGTGAGGCGTTCTTCGGGGTTTCACGTGGTGGTTTAAGATCGATGTATGAAAAGATAGTGCATTGTGGATCAGAGTTTGCTGTTGCACTCTCAACAGCAAGAGGTTAGGACATGGGTCCATGGTTTGCCAAGTTCTATAAATTGCTACTCATTGTGACTGTGCGGTACATCTAGTGCGGTATTGAAGCCTTCTTTTACACACGGCACGTTATCGTATTGTGTGCTATACTCCATAGGTGCTGTAGCTTAAGTGGTCACGAGTTCAAATCTTAGCCGTGGCAACATCAGTTTTTCTGATATGTATTAATTTTTCTTTATAATAATGCATATCACAGCGCCCTCCTTCGCCGGTAATACCACATAGCACTAAATCGCCGGCGAAGTAAAATAATTATAAATTGGTTATGCTAGCTTCAAACTAATTCGCCTAAATAACACCAGAGGCGCTGCAATACTGTTCTAAAAATAATCATAACGTGCAATTGAAGTGTTGCCAGAATCGAAGCTTTACTATCACTAACCATCTGTCTTATCTACTACTATCCCTTTTATATCAATCGGTTGTAAGACCACCTTCGGATAAGGGCCAACACGACTAGGTGCCGAAGTTAATCTTGATCACACGCATACATATGTATGTACATACATATCAAACATCGTATAAGAAAATGTACATATTTGACACTTATTGAAATATTAATTGATACGATAGCTTACTCGCTATTGAATGCGGTAATCAGAACCCAAAAGAATATTAATCAGGGACCGAAAATAACAGTTATTTTGAAAATTTAAAACAAAAAAAGCATATAAAAGTAAATGGCGGAAAACGGATTCAAGTATACCATATTGATCATTATGCATTAGTCTATATGTTGCTTTTTAAAATTTTGATTTTTATTTTTTCGAGCAAGAATAAAAGTTATTTTTTGTTTTTTTTTATCTTTTTAGTTATTAAAGTAATTTTTTAATTATCTAATTAAAGGGAAATTTTAAATAATTAAAATTTGATTGGAATGGTTTTTCTGATATACAGTGGTGGTCATATAATTAAAAACATAATTGTAATCTCTCACAATATCAAATTATTTTACTGATTTATATTATCACTGATTTGTAAATCTAACGATACTTTTCCACAAGCATATTCTGTTGTGTGTCATACAGCTAAACCTAAACAAGCGCGTAAGGCGTAAAATAATTGTCGCAAATTCTCATGTACATACAAAATGTATAAAGCAAACCGAAATACCGCGGTGTCAACGCTTAGTAATTGGAACAATACAATTTTGACAGAGCGTAAGGTAGTGAAGTTGGCTGCAAACACTGTTTTTAATGAAAGAATAGTGTCTTTTTAGCTACATTCTGCTTTATCTGGCGATTTTATCCGTATTTTACTTGTAAATTTATTAGATTTTACTAAACAAAACATGTTAACAATACTGTTTATTACAGAGCGTTGCGCTCTTATTTAAGTTTGTTCAAAGCTAAGTGCTAGACGTCGTTACGCCTTAAGCACTTGTTTAGGTTAGTAAGTTATGTATCTAATTTCTTAATTATTTCTCTTTAGCAATAATTAATCTTATAAAATAACCCATTTTTTACGATAATACGTTTCGCGTAGGGGACACATAATTAAAACATTTTCGTCTTTGCTTTAATAATAACAAAAATTTAAATTCTTTTACAAAAAGATTACAAAAGCTGGAAAGTATAAAGGTTTTAATGTATGGAATTGTTTTTAAGTTTACTTAAATTGTTAGATAAGGGTACGTAAAGCAACAAGTTTTGCGGAAAAGGAAATATATCTTCTTATTAAAAAACTGAAAAACTCCGGTAAGACTTTTATAAAAATTTCTAAATTGATTGTTTTAATGTTTTAATTATGTATTTGTCTAGTCTCATTAACTTTTTTATGATATGGTTTTGAGGAATACATGTGATAGTTGCCAGACTTAGATTTAAGAAAAGAAAAATATAATTTTGGTATCTTTATATACATACATATATAAACATAAAATAAAACCAATAAATTACTGTTCTAACGAATGTTTTAATTATATGACCACCACGTCTGACAGGAATTTTATCATAAACTAGCTATGACCGCCAAGTCGTAGGCGTCCTGATATTTTGTTCGATTTTGCTTTAAAAGAAATCCACACCAAACTCTTGCTTTTATAGTGCTTATGTTACGGTTTATGTATTCTCTTTATATAGAAGTACCCGTCCCTGAATAAAATTCTTAAATTTATATAATATTTTTAAATTATTGTAGAATTCTGTAAATAGTGTTTAGTGCTGACAAAAATAAAAGATGCTGGCCAAATTGCGTACTTTCACTACTTTTTTTTCTCTATTTTTGGATACGAAATATTTTTGCGGGAGAAATGTATTTTATATTTTTATCAGGTTATTAAGGTACCTCCTACCAAAATGTTATTAAAATTCATCCAGTAGTTTTTACGTGATGCGAATACAGACAGACAAGTATTTTTAAAATTGCTGTTTGGAATTCCATTCGGTTTTGTACTGCACCAGCAAGAAATAGTCCTGTGACAGTTCTATTATACATATACATATATGTATAGATAGTAGAGGTGAGCGCAAGCTGTTAAAAAGTGGACAGTATTGCATGTTTTTGAAACGCAAATATTGATTGTATGTGTAGTCGAATATTACTAAACAGTAAATACAGAGAACAAGACAGCAAACAGTGCAAAAATCAGTACACCTGATTTGACCAGACAGTTTTATCAAGTGTGCAATAAATATGCTGAGCATTTCATATTGTTCACTAGTTCATTTTACTTAAATTTTCTTGAGAGTAAAATCTCTTATTTTTGAGAGAAAAAATTAAATTAGATTTTTTTATTCATCAATAAAAGTTAAAAAAATTCAATCTACTACAGTTTTCTATTTTCAACCACTCAACGCGCAAATTAATATAAAATAACTAAAATACAAAGTACAAACCCTTGTTTTTAACATCATACATTTACATACATGTTGTCTGCTATAACAGTATTTCATATCAAGAGACACTATTGAAACAAAATATTCACTACTGAAATTTTATTTCAAACAACAACAAATATTGTATTGGTTGGAAGAAAAGCAAATGCTATTGTATGTTTTTATTTAAGAGCACAACAATATTTGTATACACATGAAATCAAGTGCAAGAAAAAAGAGACCAATTCATTATTGAACATTATGAAGTTAGTCTAACAAGACGTTTTATGCTCACGTTTAATAGATAGATGTGAACCCACGAAACCAAATGTTCCGATTTCGTAACTATTGTTCGAAAAAATCTTCCGATTTCGGAACCGAAATATTACCGAAATCTTAACGATTTTTATATGAATGGGTTGACACGACTTCGTAAAGATACATAGTTACGAAATCGTAACGATATGTAGTTACGAAATCGTAACGAAATGTAAGTACAAAATCGCAACATGTTTTCTGTCGGTACCTCCGTATAAGTTTCGTTTTCTGAAAGTTAAGTGAATATAATGATTATTTAACGATTTGGTATTTAAGACAATACTTTATCGTAATCAATTCAATTTTAATTGTCCATCTTTCTTATTCTTATTTTAGACATAATACCGAAATGTCTTAACGAATTACTTACGACAGGTCTGACTTCAAAAATCGAAACATTTGGTTTGGTGGGAAATGAAAATAGACAAACGAAATCATATTTTTATTTTTATTTCTTTAAACACAAACACAAATACAAATATATATTTACATATTATTAAGTATAAAATATGACGTTTATATTATTTGGAATTTTTAAATACATTCACTATACATTTACTTATTTATAGCCAATTAAAAAATTAATTAGAATTCAGGACAAAAAATTCTCATATATATGTGTGTAAACGTTTTCAAGCTTTGACACACATTTCTTTCGCTTGCAATATATTTATTGTATAGTTTTTATAGATTCTAATATTGTAAAACTGTAATTTGTTAATAAATTTATACACATTTTTATATTTATTTATATATATTTTTTTATATCACAGTTACCAAGTATAACAAATAAAAAACATTTCAAATTAAACAAAACGTAAAGAAATTAGAAATATTGAAAAGTAAATAAACTGCTGGCAATACAACTATATTTTTTTTTCTTACATATAGTACATCCTTTCGAGAAACATATACAATATTGATATGATTTCTATGTTTTCTCTACTTTAACTGTCCAATACAAAACAAATATTAAAAGTTCTTTTAAGTCTTCTTAAGCTACATATGTATGTTCGTTTTCAGGCGATAGCTACCAAATTATTGCAAATTAATTTTATATTTTTGTTTAAAACGAAAAACAAAATTAAAGTGTTATATGATTATGACAGCTCAAAGCCGGTATTACTAGTAACTGCATATCTAAGTTTATCCCTAAGAGTTGATTTCTTTTGATAATTTGGCAACTTAAGTAAATTGAAACAGGTAGATGATGTGGGCAAACGATTCAGTGGATCCTTTTTGCGTATAGTGAAGAAACCTCGTATCACACTGCCAATGGTATCGCCAGTATCCTCATCGTCGCCAACTTCCACACAGCGTATAGAAAATGGAGGCTCCAAATGAGCAAACCCCAAAAGAGGAGGTTTCGAGCAGCTGGTAACAAACTGAAAAAATAAATAAATATAAAATTAAAAAAATGTATAGCTTCTTTTTTACACCTGTTGCGACTTTTTCCTGTGGATGGCTAAAGCTTTGAAGGACATGGGTTTATCTTTTCGAACTATCATTCTAATAAATTATTTGCAAAGCCCCTAATTCGCAGGCTAGTCAGAGCTAGTACGATGTGTAAGTGTAATATTGTTTTTATATTTAATAATAATATACTTTGACTATAACCATATATATTAATCATAATATGTTGCTCTTAGATAATGGTAACCTCAACCATGATTTTTCTTTGTGTGTAAAACTCAATTTAAATTAAATTAAAAAAAAAATAAATTAAATAAACGCCGAATTTTGGAATTCTGACTTTCTATAGGAGGGAATAGGTCGAAAATATATTTGCTTAAAGCTACGCCATATAAATTTACCATTAAATACCAAAAAAATAGTAAGAGTGAATTAATCATCGAAGAAGTGAAAAAGTAATGTTTTGAATATAACCTGGCTTCTAAAGAATAAAAATGTTCAGCGCAAAATATAGGTGTATTCATCCTAAATTTTTTTTTTTTTTTTTTTGTTCCTAATTGTCTTATAGTTAAAGGGCTAAATACAAAAAATATATTTTCAGTTTATAAAATGTTTATTAAAGAAATTTTGTATGAAAATATCTTTCATAAACATTTTATAAATCAAAAATATTTTTTATAAATAAGGACCTAACAATTTACGTAACGTGTTACTGTGCGAAGTTCATCGTTCGTATTTATAACGGGTGGCGCAAAAGTAATACTCCTATCAGAAAATGCTATAAATTTTGCGATTGGCCCCTAATGTCAATTCTGTTTTGACATTTGTGTAGTAAACACTTGCGAAATACACGTTAATAAACAATGTTACGCTACACTGCTCCAGAACGCGGAATATTGGTGACTATTTATTTGACCAATATTTTTTTAAATTACAGCCAAAAAAACATCGGAAGGTTATTTTTGCGCCAGTACTATTATTCTCTAGATTTGGCATCCAGCGATTTTTTCTATGTCTAAACTTTAAGTTTCGAGCCTAATGAGGAGTTAATTTTTGCAACAAACGAATATTTTGAGGGCCTTCCGTAAGATCTAAATATATTACAGAACCCCTGCCGCTATAACACTTACTAAAAAAAACTGTATTAAGCTAAAAAAAGAGATTGTTGGAGAAAACAAATCTGAAACAAATCTATGTTTTTTCTAAGACTAATTGACTTCAACTCATATCTGTAAGTCATTAAAAAACATTAATATGAATTATAAAAATGAAAAATGTTTCGTTATGTAATTTTGTCATGAATAATCTTTTTTTTTGTGTTAGTAAGCGATCGTCTCTAATATTTACCTTCAAAAACAATTTTCTCTCCTCTTCTGTAAAATCTTTAGCCAATATATCCCACAGCCATCCAACAACTCGATGTGAATCATGAAAGCCACCATAATACTGTGTATGTTTACGTAAATCTTTTAGATCCAGCGGCACCGTATCGCCCGATATTAAACGTTGCAATTCGGGAGGCGAAAACAGTGACAGCCACTCCGGATTCACAATGCTACGAAAGCCACGATTAAAAGCTTGTGTCTGTTCGCGAATTTGTGTGTTCATATGAAAATAAGCCATATAATGAATGTAGACAAGTTTATTATGATCAGTCACAGCACGAACTCTGCCACCCGGATGTAATTCATGGGTAACAATTTTACCCATAACATCTTGATCCACGGAGAAAGTTAAATTTAGATCAGCCACATCCTGTTCGTAGTGTTTAATAAATGTTAAACTTTTATAAAGTTCAGCATCTAACGAAGGCAGTTCGTCCATGCAAGAATAAAGGACTTGATGGGTTTGTCCCAATAACTGGGATAGAAAGAAAGAAGCAAATGGTACATCCACCACAATGCCTTCGTAAACAGCTTTACCCAGCATGCGGCCCACAAATTCAAATAATTGTAAATGATTGTCCTGAACATAAGAGATGGGCGAGGGGTATAAACGCTGATCGGAAGTAGTTTTAAATAAATTTAAAGAAGGATCAAACACTTTTTTAATAGTTTCCTCTAGAAACTCTTTAAAAACGCCATCCTGATCTATACCAGCCTCATGTAAGCCTTGTTGATTGATAAAACGCACTCGTATAACACCCTGCAATAATTTCAACATTTTTTTATTAAATTTCGTAAACCTTACGCGAGTTTTCTTTACCTTAAGAGCATGAGGTTTTAAAGCTGCTAATTGTCTGTAACCATCTTCCACAATGCGCTCACGATGTATAACAATCAATGCAGATCTAGGTGAGGCACAAGCTGATTCGGTCAAACCCAATACAGCCTTTTCATTTTGTACAAATTTTCTAAAGAGTTTAACACGATCCTCATGCGGTATAATGTGAGGCATTTTTTGCAATAGTATGACCGCGTGACGTTTACCCTTTTCCAAGTCATTAATAAATGTTGATGGTTTCACTTCGTGTATTAGCCAATGATTGGCTGGGGTAAAGCGTCGCCGACAATCTCTTTTATAAAGACACAACAATAAGGTGTGCAACGATATAAACACCGGTGAGTGTGTTATATTTTTAGTGGAACCTAAAGAAAATATACAGAACAAACATAAGAATTAATTTTAAAATATTTATAAAAAAATAAATAGATTACTTTCTTAAGGATATAAAACATACAGTGACGGCCAGAAAATAATAAACAAAACTCCGATTTTACCCTTTGTGTACTGAATTCGTATTTCTTGTTACAAAAAAAATATTATTTAAATTATTTTGTTTTTTTTCTGATTCTAAAAATATGAATGGCAATAGTGGTACTGAGCCACAAAGCCAGAGAGCTGTAATGAAATAGACGACAAACAGACTTTAAAAAGATACTTGAGGAAACAGAAAAAGTAGCCTTAGTAAATTTGGATTCCAGTACTGGATATAAAACTTACACAAGGTGACAAAAAACAAACTTTTATAGCAGTAAAAAATAAAAAACACACACTTGCAATTCTTGGAAAAACTCGAAAAGTCTTATCATTTTATTGAGTCTCTTGTCTAGACTAGTAAATTCTAGTAATTTCAGATTAGCGAGTGGTAACTGCCGACCTTCTTCCTCAACACAGAATCTTTCGTAATTACTAACATTTGTCTAAAGCTTATTACCCTCATAGAATCCACTTTTTATTCAATATTTGTCTGCTCGTAATACTAAACCTCATGCTAGTCAGTTTGGTAGAAATTCAAATCTAATATGTACTGCCGTCTCAGCATCTTTCAGGGACAATCTTCGATTTTAATCTTGCAAGCATCAGCTTTAAGGCGAAAATGTAAGCCACAATATTGTCGTATTTAAAACATTTCTCATCCCAGTCACACACCGTTTAAGAAATGGGTCGATTTGATTCCGTTTGGCCGCGGCTTCACAGACAGAAATTCGATCCATCATGATTTTTGGTGGCACTCCAACATCGAGCTTCTTTTTGAATCCAACTTTGTGGTTAAAAAGTGTTTTTTGTTTTATGGTCGATCTTTAGCTCCGGGTCGATGCGACGACTACTATCATGACGATCAACTTCGATTATTTTTGTGATTTATTCGACATTTTCGACGACATTAAAAATGCCTGAACGAAATCAAAATGCACAATTCAGACGCCTGTCTTTTTGTCTTTATCAAAGAAAAACTGTACCAAAAATGTACCAAATTTTCTCTTCAATGACTTTCATTTTTAACACCCTATTACTCACAACCAAACTAAAAACAGTAAATTCATTTTTTTAGTGTGAAATGTCATCTTGAGAATGAACATAAATATGAAATTGTTTGATCGATTAAATTAAGGATTTTTTCCCCAATGCTTTTTTCTGCAAAAATGTCTTATTTTTAAGAGAAAGTGTATAAAAAGCAGTGAAAGTACGCCTATTATTTTTGAAAGCAGGGGCCTAATCACCGCATTCGATATCGAGTAAACTATAGTATCGAGTACCATTTCGATACGAGTCCAGTAAGCAAATTATGCCATTCGACATGTATCGAAACGTAATTTATATCTAATTGTAATATAATAATAATAATAATAATAATAATAATAATAATAATAATAATAATAATAATAATATAATAAACATATGTTTTCGTCATGTCAACAAAAAAAAAACGGTTTAAAAACATTGACGCAAAATAAACTAATATTAAAATTAAAAATTTAATTGATTTTATTCGATATCTAATGCGGTGATTACATTCCTGACTTCAAAAATTAATTTATATTAATGTATAATTTTAAGGGAATAATTTATATGGGAAACAAAAACACAATTCGAGAGTAAGTCCAAGTTTAGACACATTTGATCCGAGTTTATAAAACATTTGGATGGGAAACAATTAGCTTTAGTTTACGGATAGGGAAGAGGGCCTAGTTGCTTACTTATTGTTGAATTTTTTATTCTTTTTCCACTTTTTACTTTAAAATTAAATATATTTTTAGTTTTTTTGTTTTATTGTACCAAATAAAACTGAAATGATATTGAAATAAAATATATACAGTGCCGGCCAAAAAAAAAATGGCTCCAACAACAAAATGTAGTTTCATTCCCATGGAAAAATAAATGGTAGATAAATCCAGGATTGTATTATTTGGAAGCAAGGGATCACGTTCCTACGTAAGAAGACCCCTAAACGCAGAATTCAACTCAAAATTAACAACTAAAACCATAAAACACGGTGGATCTAGCGTAATGGTATGGGGTAGTGTTCCTTACTATGGTGTAGGACCTACAAAACCACAATAAGAACATTTATGTTGGTTTACTCATGGAAGTAGTGCTTCTTTATGCTTCTGAAGAAATGCCATTGGTGTGGGTCTTCTAACAAGATAATGACCCGAAGGACAGTAAGGAAAAATAAAAACGTGGTTTGTTTGTTGGTGTTTTGTTGAAGTTTTAATATTCTGTAATATTATTCTATTAACATCATAATTCTCATTGTGTTTTGTAGAATTTTATTACTTATAGAGTATTTTTGACTTCTCTAAAATTAGGAAAAAGGTTTCCTGATGATCTGGCCTGAGCAACCAGTGAAATACGTATAGGGACTAGCTCTTTCCCCCAACAAATAAATTGCATTTTTATTATAAAACGTTATGGGTAATTAGCATAATATTAAAAAATTAATATTTAAATTCCCAAAAATTTTATTAATTGCTACAAAGTGGTTTCGGGAAAATAAAGTCAATGTGATGGAATGGCCCGCTCAGAAACCAGACCAATTATGAGTTTATGAACAGATATAAAAAAGAGTGTCTCAACTTCATCCAACTAACAACGAAGCGTTTTGGACAGCTGTCCAGCAAATCTATAATAAAATACCAAAGGAAAGATGCCAAAATCTTGTAAATTCGATGCCAAAAAGTTGTGCAGTCGTTATTACAAATAAAGGACATGCAAGAAGGTAATAATTAGAATATACAAATCATGCTCGACGTAATAAGTGCATAATTAAAATTTCTTTTTAATTTGTTCTTAATTTTTTTGACTGACTGATTTTCAAGTTTTTTTTTAAATAAAATATAAATTTCAAAATAAAATAATTAGCAAAAGTAAAATTTATTATTTTATGTAGTTATACAGTTTCCTAAGCGTCTTATGACAAATTTTGAAATATATCAATTTAACCTATAGGCAGCTGTAAGTATTTTGGTATTCACCCCTATTCTGCATAACCATTCGAATCGAAATTTTCTTCGTTTGTTAACTTTGGTGTTCTGTGTTTCGTTTCATTTAATTTTTTACGATTGTATGTATTCCGCATAACGATCGTAGCTACGTTTTTGTAAGTTGTGAATTTGTTAACGGAAAGTTTTTCGATTTTTGTTTGTTTAATTTAAAAGAGCGAGTAATTAAAAAAGATGTACATAAATATGAAATACAATAAATATTTTTTTAACCATAAATTGCTATTTTATTGAAATTTGAGAGTTTTAATTTTTAGCAAATTGAATAGAAACGAATTGAATTGAAACTTTACTTTTATGCAACAATGATGTATAAAAATGTTAAATATCACCTCCACCTCTGCAGGATTCTTCACACTGAAATAGTAGGAGCACAAATACCTCTTAGTTACTTTATATTTTTATGTTTTCTTGCCAACATTTTTACAAGATCCTAATATTTCAGCTAAAATGGATAACTATTTAACCAAAAATGGAATACAACTCTCATGTATGGGCCGGTGCTCCAAAGTCTATTTTGGAACTACTTGACCGCGTGCAGGAGAGGGCGAAGAAGCTCATAGGTGACAGTAGGGTATCCAACTCTATTGACTCTCTTGAACATCGACGCAATGTGGGTTGTGTTTCGCTGTTTTATCGCTACTACAATGGAATGTGCTCTGATGAGATTAGGGAACTAGTTCCCGATATCCACACGTTTTCGAGCACAACACGCTTTTCATTAAGAGCTCATCCATTTGTGGTCGATTGGCCAGTGAATCGCACAAAGCATTACAGAGAAAATTCGTTTTTTAGCCGTACAGTTCGCTTGTGGTATCATCTTCCTACAGAGGTCTTTCCCTCAGCTACAATGTTGGAAAATTCAAATCGAATGTCCACAAACATTACTCCCTCTATCCTCCTTCCCATAACCTAATTTCCTAGTTCTGGCACAATGCTTTGCATGAGTGGGGGTCATCCCCTGAGTGCTGGTCCGAAATAAAAAAAAAAACTATTATTCAATATTAAACTTACATGCAATAAGAACACAAAAAACTATAAGATAAGTCTATTACGGCTTGTGAATTTTTTTTACCGCTATTCAAATGCAAATCATTAAATATCTAGCAATAACATAGTGGAGTTCTCTTATTTTCAAAAGCAACGGCTCAAATAACTATTTATTTATGTATTAATGCTTTTCCAAAAAGCTTTTTATGGGTTTTACGTTTAATTTTTTAACTTATTTTCGAATGTATTAAATCGCACGATTTACGAAAATCTCAATTAGGAATTTTTGCTTTTAATCATTTTATTTCAAAATCGACATCGTTTAAAGAGCAGGGTTTGTTATTGAAATCAATTAAAATTGAAAATGTCTTTAGTTTCGTGAAAAATCTTATAGAAATTTAATTTAAATAAACATTAATTAATTAAACAATTATGAAGAAAAAATTTGTTTTTGTTTTTAATTCAAATAATCACTTATTACATACTTACCAAATATATCCTCATTAATAATTTTATACAAAATGTTATTTAAAAAATAAGTCAGCATTACAAAATCATTTAATTGAAATAATTTTTGTTCGGTGTACATTTCGTGTTCATCAAGAACTCTGAAAAAAAAAATAACTAAAATATTAGCGAAAATGTTTGTTTAATATTTTACAGCAAACTTACGTGACATAGTGCGTCATACTGTCACAAAATAGCATCAGCATAGATGTCTGAGGCTTACGATGAAAATCTTCACATTTAAACAATTCCACAAACTCTTTCAAAGCACAGTTAAGACCCAACGAGGTAATAAACAGCCATAAATCATAGAAAACTTTATCCACAAAACAAATGCCCGTTAAAATTTCTAATTTTAATTGTGACAAAGTATTCAGAGCTGCATAATACATGGCACATATACGCGATACTTGTATAACTTCAGGTGAATCTAATTTGCGCCACGTAATTTTTGTGTTTTTACTAAGACTAGTACGCGTTGAACTGCGATCTAAAGCGCGGCGTAATAGGTTGCTGGTGGAGGCTTGGCTGGGTGGATGAAACTCTATGCGTTCAAAATTTACATTGACTTCTTTAAGAAAGTCACCCATAGATACTTGCAAACATCGTATGCCCCAAAGCATGTGGAATTGTTTTTTAATTAATGAAACGCATTGATTTTGTGCTGGATCTTTGGAGGGGGTATGCCAACCCAAAAGCTCATGCCATTGAGTAAAAACACCTTTAGAGGTTGAATTACTGGGAATATTTTCAAACAACAATGTCACAGTATTCTACAAAATAAATTGAAAGTCAGTCTTTTGATATGAACAATTTCAAGAAGAAGAAAAAAAACAAAGCTGGCACATATTGTTTTCAATTGCAACAAAAAACAGCTAAAATTACATTAAAGATGATATGGTCCAGCCTTGCATTTTTTGTGCCCGCATTTTAAGAGCCAGAGCAATACTAACCGTCAATAAGGGATAAGCCAACAACTTGGCTTCACTTAAATTCTCTATATTAAATAAATTAATAATATTGCCTAATAATGCCAAACTTTTTGTACCCGGCATATTTTTGCCATAATCTGCAAACCACTCAGAGTCCTCAGAAATTGCCAACGCCCGTTTTAACATCGACATTGAGAACATTTGTTCTAAACACTGGGGTGCAGTAGTGCTTAAGTGATAAACCAAAGCTGGTACCGATAAAATTTCTATTAGAAATTGTGCCATTATGTTACGTGAAAAATCTCCATCAATTAGGGGCCTTGTGCATAAAGTCATAACAGCTTTAAGGGACACAGGCTTAAGAGTTAATTCTTCACGTGATGTGCCTTTAATGAGTATAGACTACAAAATAAAAATAATGTTATAATTTATGTGTAAATAAAATTCTCTACTCTACTTACTCTCATTACTTTAAAAAAGTTATTTTGTATCAGATCACCTTGTATGTTACAACAAATTTTCTGCATTGCTGGCTGCAATTTTTCAAATTGTTTAATTCTCATGATGCCCCATGATTTTGGCGAAGTTAAAACTACTAAAGTATGCAGATATAAAGCCAATGACATACTATCAGTATGGCTTTCTGGAATATAGATTCAATTAATATTTCTTTAATTTGTATGTGGGTTTATAAAACATTTAATACCTGGTTTGATATCTACCAATAATTGAAGGGTAAAGTTTAGCAGAGTTTTAATGTGCGCTATCCAAGGGAGACTGTGACATGAAAATAATAATTATTATTTTTTGATTATTATACTCTGAGGAAATTTCACAAAAAAAAAATGTAAAAATTCTTTTAAAAATTGAAATTGAAAAAAAGTAGGCAAAGCGAAATATCACCAAAGATTTATATTTCGTCCAAAAAAAAATTAAACTCTAACAAACAGTAAAATATTTAAAATCGAAAATATAAAAAGTCGAATTTAACCAAAAACACAGAACTTCATTTAAAAATCAACATTTTACCAAAAAATTAACATTTGAAAAAAAAACGTTTTTTACAAAAAATCGATGATTCATCAGAAATCGACCAAAAAGCCAAATTTCTTCAAAAAAATTTATATTTACACAAATTTGATTTTTCACAAAATAATATTCTTCAAATATCGACATTTCATCAATAATGCTTACAAAATCCGAAATTTTGTTAAACCAAAGTTTCCTCGCCACTACGGGGCCAAAAGGTCCTAAACCAAAGTTTACCAAAAATATAAATTCCACTAAAAATATAATAAAATAATGAGAATTTCAAAAAAACAATTTCCAACTGAAAATATAATTTTTTTCGCAAATCGATAGCTTACTAAAGAAAAATCGATAATAAATGAAATAAAAAATTTTACAAGAGTTGGAAATCAAATTCTAAATTCAATAGAGAGGAAATTTACCAAAAATCTATTATATTCAAATAAATCAATAATTTACAAAAAAAAAAAAAATTTGAATAAAATTTTATCAATAAAAAGTTCACCAAAAAATCAATAATTTAGCAAAAAAAATCCACTTCCAATAGTAATCAGAAAAATTCAACAAAACCTTGATATCGCTAAAAACTGATATTTAATAAACAAATTTAAAAATTAACCACTAATACACACATCCACTAGTAGAACTATTGGTCGGTTTTAATTTCCATTTAATATCCCGGAAAGAAATCTTACATACTATTCTTTTAATAGGCTTCATAATTTGTCTTTCATTACGTCAAGCAATTCCCATAATGAATCCAACCACATGGTCAATATTGCCTTTGGCTCTGATATCTCGGAAAATGTCAAATAATTTGCTCCACTGCATTGAACTCTTCCGGATTGCCGTTTTCCATAAAATGGACCTTGCCCAACCCAACAAAATAACCTCCTACTATACCCTTAAGGACTCCACTTTCCCTCCAAAACTAAAATTTTGCAGATCCTTGCAGATTCGAGTCTTGACCAAATGGCCCTTAAAACCCTGCTACCCTTTATAGTCTTACACTTGATTCTAGTAAATAAAGGAAGCTCTTGGAAATCAAACTTGTACAAAACCATAACATACGAAAAACACAAACATATTTTTCGATACGGAATAATTATAAATTCTTATCACTTACCTATTGTCTTTTTGTAAGCACAGTGTTGCATATGACAACTTTGGAGTTTCAGACTCCATAGATGTGTTTAAATAGCGACACAATCGCTCAAAACGATCGCATGTCTCCTCGCAATGCTTGTCCAATTTGAAGGTAGTTAAGAAGCGCCTTACAATTGGATAAACTTTAGATGTCGTATGTAAGTGAATGGGTTCTTTTTTGCTATCACCGTCGCTACCAGAACCACTACTTTGCAAAAGCCCATCAAAATCCAATCTAGATTCATTAAAATAATAAAAATATTAAAAATATGCACACAGCCTACATTAACAGTTTGCACATCAATAACTTACATTATTTGCCTTTGATAACGCCTTCTTGCTAGGAAACCTTTAATGGAAGATTGAAGTTTGACGGCTGCCCATTCTCTTCGCTTCTCCAGAGCTCTTTCTTCACGAGCTGCTTTGGTTTGCTCTAAAAACGACGTCTTCTGAAATTCAGTAGTGCTAAACATTTCAACACCACTAGCTTGTTTTGACTTTAATGAAAAATTATCTAAGGACACTGCAACTCCACTATTGCCCGTAATATTGCACTACGGGTTTATCTTTTTTGTGTGTATAAAAAATTAAAATTAAGCCACCTCAATTGTATATAAACTTTTAAACAATTCTCTTAATTCATTTAATTATAATCTGATTGTGTTTTTACATCTCTTTGTTTAATTTTGATCATTTTAAATGGGAAAAAATTAAAAAATATATTTCCTGTACCGTAAAAATTCACAGTGCAAGAAAACTTTGTGTTGTTCAATGAACAACTAGTGAAAAAATTAAATACTATGTCTCAATACCTTTTTATACAGTCTTGTGTTTATTTACGTATATAGAAATATATATAAGGAAAATAAAAAACATATTAAAACGTAAGAAAGAGTACAAAGTAAATGAAGATTTAACGCCGTCCCCAGTGGAAATGGAGAATCATTAAGAAACACTGTAAGTCCCTAGTTACATTATGCAACTTTTGTCGCTGCAATTCTTGATTAGTTGGCGAGAGGGGTAAGAGGAAATTAAAAGGGTACACATATGCATGTACTCTTGAAATTCGTTTTATCGTCTCATTCGTAGTTTTAATTTTGAAGTTTAAATGTAAACAAATGTATACATCCATACAAATTGTTGCAATAAAACTTTCAATATTAAAATAATGAAAAAATATTTCCATTTCCAAATAACTAACAATTTAATATTCATATAATTTTACTTGCTTTATGGTACGCGTTCAAGCACACAATGCGCTTTAAACAAAAAAGTGTCACATTAAGAGAATGTGAAACAACAGATCTTTTTGTTTTTAATATAGTACTCGAACAATTGTCACACAAAGAAACAGTACATTCTTTCTTCTAAAATTTGGAGATAATACGTGATAATCGATATGTACTTTTTGTGTCGGTTGAAATTACCATCTCGATTCCAAGTTATATATGTTATATAGGTAATTTTATATATCTAATAAATGCCTATTTTCCCACTGGGTCGTTAAAAAAGTCAATAAGAAGGCATTTTCAAATGGTAACGCAATGTTTTTTAAATTACTAGGTGTGCTTCGCTACCCCATCATTTAAAAATAAAAAAATCATTTGTAAGTCAAAGTATGGCCAAGCTTCAACTCGGAAACGCACGTTTTTCTTAGAGTAACCTATGTCAAATTTAAAGTGTCACTATTGTAGTTCTCTAGATGTAGGATACTTTGTTATTGACTTGTTATTTTCTGAATATAAAATTTTAACACTCTACTTAGAAAATGCATTACATTTCGCTAGTGTGTAATTTTTCTTTATCTCTTTATTCAAATAAAAATTATAATTATATTATTTTTATTTTGTTTTTATATATTTTCTTGCTGTTCCTATTTTATTTTTCTGTCCCACAAATTTCAAGAAATAATATTGAATAAAAACTGCCAAATTTAATTGTCATTTCTTTGACATTTGTTGTTTAAGGAAAATAAATAAATAAATAAAATTTGACTGTGAATGTGAAAAAGTATATCATTTATAATCAAATGTTACATACAAAAAACATCATATAATTATGAGAATTAAAAATAAACATTTAATATATATTTAGCCCAGTACTCTATTCGAATTTGTGAAAAATGTTGAGCAACATTTAATATTTCACAAGGAACATTTTGACATTTAAAATGTGGTGTGTAATTCGTAATTTGGAAGTATTTTACGATTTTCTTGCTTTTAAATACACCTTATTGTTTTACTAAATTTTCCACAAAAAAATTTACAAAAAATTCCACATGTAATAATGCACATTTGCATTATTTTACAGCTTTGGTAAAATGTTGCCAGAAACATTTCAATGTTTATCGACAGTAAAGACTAGTACTCTGTTCGAATTTGTGAAAAATGTTGAGCAACATTTATTATTTCACAAGGAAAATTTGACATTTTAAATGTGGTGGCTATCTCGAGATTTAAAAGAATTTTATGACTTTATTGTTTTTAAGTATACCACATTGTTTTAGAAAAGTCAACAAAAGCCATGCAATCAGCTGTTGTTTGAAAAATTCCACATGAAATAATGCCCCTTTGCTTTATTTCACAGCTTTGATAAAATGTTGCCAGAAACATTTCAATGTTTATACACAGCAAAAACAGAGTACTACTTCTGCAACATATATTCATGACTTTTTCATAGAAATTTTTTATTTATGTAATTTGACAGCATTCCGCATGAAAAACTGAACAGAACAGGTTTAAAAACAGAGTACTAATTCTGCAACATTTTTTCATGACGTTTTCATACAAATTTTTTGTATGAAATTATGTAGTTTGACAGCATTCCGCATGAAAAACTGAACAGAGTAACAGGCTTTAAGCCTAGTACTCTGTTCGAATTTGTGAAAAATGTTGAGCAACATTTATTATTTCACAAGGAAAATTTGACATTTAAAATGTGGTGTCTATCTCGCGATTTGGAAGAATTTTACGATTTTGTTGCTTTTAAGTATACCACATTGTTTTACAAATGTTAACAAAAGCCAGGTGATCAGCTGTTGTTTCAAAAATTCCGCATGAAATAATGCCCATTTGCTTTATTTCACAGCTTTGATAAAATGTTGCCAGAAACATTTCAATGTTTTTCCACAGCAAAAACAGAGTACAACTCCAGCAACATTTTTTCATGACTTTTTCATACGAATTTTTTATGTATGTAGTTTGACAGCATTCCACATGAAAAACTGAACAGAGTACCAGGCTTTACACGCAGAACCATTCACAGCAATTTTTTAAAATGTATTTCCATATGGAAAAAGAGTACTTTTATATAGTACATTTCTATACAACCTTCCATTTGAGCCGCAAAAATACAACCATAATTAAGTTTTCATTCATTATCCCAATTATTATCCGAGCAAATGAAAACGAAAATAGGAAAATTTTCCAACATACTTCAATAAAATACTTTAATTTATATAAATTTGTGCAAAAAATGTTTAGTCTGAACAAAGTTTAATAATCAAATGTTAAAGATGAGAAACAAAAATAATGTGGAAAAATTCGCAAATCAAATGAAACGTGGTTAGGCGAAAATTAAAAATTACAAAGAAAGAAATTTTATTAAAAAAGTGACAAGTGAAATATAAGTATATCTAGTGAATGAATTAAAAAAGGTGAGAAAGGCAACAAACACACAAATTGCATACAGCAAAGACAAAAATATTTTATAAATTCTCCTAAAAAAGTTAAGTGTTTTAATTATAAGAAGTTGTTTGAGTAGAATAATTGGCAAAGCAAAATCTAGAATGTAAGTGGTTATAGGGGTGTAAACAGGAAATTATTAAATTTCTAGTGGCATAACTGATTAAGTGACAAAAAGTAATAAGATTACAAGAGAAAATAAGCAAAAAATAATTTCAAGGTTTTGCTGCGCTGCTAACTGTGAAAAGAAAATCGGGTTACAAGCACCAGACAGCGCAGTATATAATCAACATCATCATACAATCAGCCCAAAGTAAAAATACAACATTTTAAACATATTTAAGCAGATCATGAAAAACAAACAACCATACATTCATTTGAACACACACTAACCAAGCCATAAACAATGAATGGCACAAATTATATTTTATATTCTTTTTCTGATTTTCTTTATTCTGTGTGTATATTCAAGTTATTGCAATATATACAAATCTATATATTTTAGTTAAAAAATGCAATATTTTTCGCCTAAAAATTTTAGACAAAAGATGTTAAAAATAAATGTATTTTTATTTACTATAAATTATATTTTTAAAATACATAAACCTTATGAAAAATAAATCGAAAAGAATAGCTTTCATGAAAATTGCTCGAACAAGAGAAAATAAAAAAGTATGAATTATAAGAGATAAAAAAACATTGTAATAAAAATAAATAAAAAAACATTCAACAAAAAACAGACCATCGGCAATAATCATAATAAAAATAACGGAGATCTGTAAATGCAGGCAAGCAGACAAATAAAATGCAAACAACTTACGAAAACACGCTATAAGCTCCCCTCTCTTTTTCTTATTTTTTGTTTTTACCACTTTTTACATGTATGACATGTAAACAAAGAGAAATCGTTGTTGCCCCCTGTACAAAAACATGCAGCATCGCAATACATGCATAAGTAAATGGTTACATACATATGTTTTTTCGTATATAACTACATACAAACATTATTATACTTCATTTCTTAATTTTTTTTGCAAATTCCATTTCTTTTTGTACTCCCAGCAAAACGTTCAAAATTATTTTGCTTTTTTAACTGCTTCCTACATGAGTAGGATGTAAGTACATCAATTAATAGTGTAACTTGTCCTAATATGTATAATAATAATAATTCTTGCAAAAAAAAACCGACTTCAAAACAGACAAACTTAAAAGCATGTTGCTTTAAGACGGTAACTATTGCGACACCCTGTAATTTCCGAATTCAAATTTTATACTAGTTATAGCGGTCGTAGCAATACAGGTTCGTTGTAAATTTCAACCTTCTGTCTGTAACGGTTTAAAAGTTTGGTCATATACATCAAATTACATAAACTATTGCGACACCCTGTAATTTATAATTTTAAATAATTATACTTATTATAACAGATATAGTAATGGACATTCTGTCTAATTGTTAAGTGTTTATCAATAACTGTTTAAAAGATAGGGTCATATATATCAAATGACGTCACCTATTGGGACACCCTTTAAATTCAAATTTTAATATAAATACTTTTTAAAGAACACTTTGTAATACAGATTCTTTTTAAATTTTAACTTTGTGTCCATATATATCAAATTACATCAACTATTGGGACACCCTATAATTTCCAATTTTAAATATTTATACTTGTTGTTATTCGAGACATAGTAGTGAACATTTTGTCTATTTTTCAAGTGTTTGTCTATAACGGTTCCAAAGATGAGGACGTAATGGTCAAATAACATCAATAATGGGGACACCCTTTAATTTATAGATCCAAGTTTTATACTTGTTTTAATAGCGGACTAAGCAATATAGGTTCTTTGTAAATTTCAACTGTCTATCTATAACAGTTGAAAAGTTTGGCCATATATATTACTTTTACATTAACTATTGGGACACCCTTTAATTTCCAATTTTAAATATTTATACTTGTTGTTATACCAGACATAGTAGTGAACATTCTGTCTATTTTTCAAGTGTTTGTGTATAACGGTTCCAAAGATAAGGACATAATGGTCAAATAACATCAATAATGGGGACACCCTTTAATTTATAGATCCAAGTTTTATACTTGTTTTAATAGCGGACTAAGCAATATAGGTTCTTTGTAAATTTCAACTGTCTATCTATAACAGTTGAAAAGTTTGGCCATATATATTACTTTTACATTAACTATTGGGACACCCTTTAATTTCCAATTTTAAATATTTATACTTATTATAACAGACATAGTAACGAACATTCTGTGCAACTTTCAAGTGTTTGTCTATAACGGTTCAAAAGATAGGAGAATAAAGGTGAAATTAAGTCACCTATGGGGTCACCCTTTAATTTTTAATTTTATTTTTTAATTACTTTTTGTTGTTGGGAGCTACTGTGATACGCACTTTTTTTTAATTTTAAATTGGTGACCTATAATGTTCATAATACACGTAAAAAACATGTATGTTGTATGGGGACACCCTTTAATTTTTAAAATTTTGAACTTCTTTTAAAATGGGACCAATCTGTAGCCATAACCTTTCTAATAGTGCAAAATTTTTAAAATCGGTTCAGAAATGACTGAGTTCTGCGGGCACAAACATAAAAAAAAAAAAAAAAGCAACATTCAGACGAATTGATAACCTCCTTCTTTTTTTGAAGTCGGTTAAAAATAGGTATAATTTATAATGCAAATACATACATACATATGTATAATAATAATACAATTTTTTTAAAGTAGAATTTAACACAAAACTTGTGGTAAATTAACCTCCCAACAAAAATTAATTTTGATAATTTGTGATAAAAGAAAAAGATAAGATTATCTACATACATACATAAGTACAAGCAAACACTTTTGCTGGAGTAATTTAATTTGGTTTATTGCCAGTGTTGAGATTTGTGGTACAATTGTACCAAATTTGGTACAATCGACACATCAGTGGTACGCTGGTACACTTCATGCTTTTTTGGTACAATTTCATATAAAATTTAATCAATAATTTTTTTTATTTAATCAAAATTATATTTTACATTTCTAACTTCATAGTTCTCCAACCTTGTCTAGAACTGACTAAAATGCAACATTCTTGATTTATGTTTAGGATTTTTATTATTTACTCTGCTAACCGGCAGTATCCGACTAGTAAATTTTTCCATTCATTCTAGTGAGAAATCGTAAGGGTTTTTGGTATACTCAATCGGATTAAAATCCTGTGATTTTGGTGAAAAACTTGATATCAATTGGAGTGTTTCCATCTACTAACATTGCACAGTGTAAGGGGCCATATGTAAAGGGGTAGTCCGATTGATCCAAAATTTGACAAGGACATAGCAAAGGAGCATCTGAGCTTAAGTTTTCACATACCAGTGGTGGTGGTATATGGCCTCAAATTTGAGAACCTCACACCAATCAATTTTTTTAGAGCTTGGCAGTTCTTCAATTTTTGTTCGATTTTTCATATTTAGTTTTAGTACATTTTTTGAAGTTTTTTTTTCGTAGATAGCGAGCAAAATTTAAGGTATTGTTTAAAAATATGATATCTTTTCTGAATTAACAACCAGCTGATTTTTTGTGTATTTTAGCCTTTAGTAAAGGGACATCAATCATTTTTTTTTTTTAATAAAATAAATTCTTAAGGAATATATAAAAATTTTTTATTAATAAAAATTTTGCATTTCAAACCAAATTTCACGTAAAAGTGATGATCCTTTAAGAATATGGAGGTCCTTTAATTTGATTTATTTTACTTAAAATTTTCACTATATGTTCTAAAATACCAAAGGGGTCGGAAAATGAAGACTGCTGTAAAATAGCTATATGTACATATTCCCAATTATTGCTGAAAATATTTGATGAACCCTAATCCATATGTGGACTTTATGGGCAAAAGCCTAAAAATTCCAATTTTAGGATTTTTGGTATTTATTTTAGGAACAGCGGGACTTCCTTTACCTGAACGTTTAAAATTTTTAACGCTTTGATTTTCGTTAACTATTATCCATAGAAAAGAAATTCAAGGAATCAAGGTCAATTATCATCGTTTTAAAATACCCTAATATTAAAGATTTGATTAACATGTTAAAATGTCGAGCTACGGTATGTTATGTAATGTTGGTACAATTAAAGCTGATTTGGTACAATTTTATCACTGGGACGGTACAATTTAAGCATTGTCAGATCCCAATACTGTTTATTGCGGTTTTTGATATTCAAGCTCAAAAGAGAAATAAAAGACTCTACAGACCAGGGATGGATGGTAAATGAAATTTTCAAATTGGACCTATCAACCAGCTTTTTATATTGTACTTTTCGAACAGAAATTGTACTAAATAAATTTAGTTTGTGAATTTAAATTTTAAATCAACCTTTAATCGAGAAATTAGATTATTTTATTCATCTGTGTGCATGGACACAGCATCAATACCGGTAACTTGCTTAAAGGATCGAAATAGAAGAGATTTGTGAAATCCCAATCTAAGCATGCAAATGTTAAATTAACTTACCACCAAAGTTCTAAAGTCATTTGAGATTCAAATTAATTTAATTGAAGGACATTGGTGATCTAATTATTGGTTATTGCATTGGAACAAAGGTTGTCATAGTAATGATATTGCGAAAAAGACGCCTTTTATCTCTGGAACCATAAGAGTTAGACTCTAAAATTTTCACTGAATATGTGTAACTGTTGCAGCTATAGCAACAAATACTAAATCTTATAGGGTGTTCCGATAGAGACGTGTTATACACGTATACTTATGAGCTAATTTCTCGAACTCTAGGAGGCATACACTTAAAATTTACAA
Organism: Phasia obesa; assembly: GCA_949628195.1. Lineage (NCBI taxonomy): Eukaryota > Metazoa > Arthropoda > Insecta > Diptera > Tachinidae > Phasia > Phasia obesa. The sequence goes on from OX451217.1 coordinate 42,962,329, forward strand.
ACAGTGATTAAAACTTAGTTCGTTATATAAACAAGTATAAAAAAATCAACCTTAAAAGTAAAGGGTGTTCATATATTGACGTGATTTGCATGAATATGGCATAATTTTTTAACCATAATAGGTAGACTCTTGGAATTTTCACAGTTGGGGTATTACTATGACCCCTTTAAAAAAAAATTATAAAAATTAAAGGGTTTTCCGGTAGTGATGTGATTTACATGTATAACGCCTTATTTATTGAACCCTAAGAAGATGTGTTGCCACGGCCGATATTACAATTACTAATATTTAAAGGGTGTTCCGACAGTGCCATATTTTTCACGTATAGCGTCTTATTTTTTTAATCGTAATAGGTTGATTATTGATATATTTATAGAAAGAGAATTACCATGGACGCTATAACAAATAATAAAAAAATTAACAAATAATAAAAAATTAACAATAAAATTAAAGGGTCTCAACTACTAAAATTTGAAGGGTGTTCGAATAATAATGCAATTTTCGCCCCATAAGACATACAAAAATAAATAACTTGAATTTTTAAGTTGTACGGAACCCTACGGATGTGAGTCTTACTCGCACTTGATTCATTTATTTTATTTTGAGTTATACATAAACTATTATAATGTACCAGCAAAAATATGGAAATAACAGTTTCAAAACGATTCATAATTTGTGGCATTGAAAAGGGGCCAACTGTGGCTAATTGGAATCAATATATGTACATACCTAGTCATTGTGTATTATTACTTTTATCTTGCCAAATAAAAAGAAATTATTAAAATTTTAACAAAAGCAACATCTATTTCTTTAATTTAAATACTTCTCAGCTGAGCACAAATATCAAAAAATAAGCTAAAATAACACTAAACAAACAATAAAATTCATGTAGTATTTCTTAAATACAAACTTGAAAATAATTTGCCCTTTTAAAGAAGTTTAGATTATTATTTAAATTATACAAATATTTTCTTTAGTTTTCAAAACCAAAGCAGGTATGTGATGGAAATCAATTTTATAATCAAAACAATTGAAAACCAAAAAAGATTGTGATGCTTATTATTTCCTTTTTTATACACATATATCTTTTGGATAATTTTTTTATTATTGATTATATTTTGATATAAAGGGTGTTTTTTTAAGCCCGATAGAACTTGAAATTGTAAAAAATAACACAAAAAATTAAATTGTAATCAACATTTTTTTTTATTCGAAAGATCAATACGTGACATTAACATTTGAAAATGATTTCGGGCATATGGGCACCGCGGCTGTTCTTGACGAAGCGCATTCTGGACGCCCAATTTTGGGCCACTTTTTCGAACACTGCTGGACGTATGTCACGAATAACACGAACAATGCTGTCCTCCAAGGCGTCAATTGTTGCTGGTTTATCAGCATAAACCAGTGACTTCACGTAGCCCCACAGGAAATAATCGAGAGGTGTCAAATCGCACGACCTTGGAGGCCAATTGACAGGTCCATTTCTCGAAATAAACTTATCGCCAAATTTTGATTTCAATAAGTCGATGGTTGCGTTCGCCGTATGGCACGTAGCGCCATCCTGTTGAAACCACATCTCCTCCGGATCAATGTCATCCATATTTTCAAACAAAAAATCATTGATCATGGTGCGGTAACGATCTCCATTGACCGTAACGCGAGCTCCGGCCTCATTTTTGAAGAAATAAGGTCCGATGATGCCACCAGCGTGAAATCCGCACCAAACGGTGCATTTTTCTGGATGTAATGGAGTCTGTAGGGTCTCTTGTGGATTGGTCTCACTCCATATGCGGCAACTTTGCTTATTAACAAACCCGTTAAGCCAAAAATGCGCCTCATCGCTGAACACAATTTTGCGATAAAACAACGTCTATAAGTTGCGCGAATCGACGACTGATTTCAAAGTAAATTTGGATAATTTCGTAGCGTTGTTCAAGCGTGAGTCTATTCATGATGATTTGTCAGAGTATACTGAAACAAATAAAAAAAAATGTTTCATCAAAATTTAATTTTTTGTGTTACTTTTTACAATTTAAAGTTCTATCTAGCTTAAAAAAACACCTTTTATAAGGTATCTTGGAGACAAATTATTAAAACTTGTAAGAACTGCTTTATTTGTAATTCAAATTATTTTCAACCATTTAGTAGGATAACATTTTTGAAGTATTACCTCGGCACATCTTTTATTGTATATTGAAGCAAAATTTTCTACTTCGTAACAGATTACCAAATTTTCTATCAGTATCTGTTAAACTTTTCGCTCTATATTATTTACTGTTTGAAAAAAGTTTAAATTGCAGCATTTTTAGCTAGATTTTCTAAAACTATCTTATTTTTCTAAATGGATTTAGCAATTTGACGTATTTGACTAAATTTTAAGTAAATAACTAGTGTAGAAATATTTTTAATAACTATATTTTTATATATTTATAACTATATTTTACATTTTTAATTGTTAGGGGCCATATTCATAAAAAATTTTGTAGGTTAATGAAAATTTTAAGAAAAAAATTTAGTATGAAAATTTGTTTTATAAACCTTTTATAAATCAAAAAAATTTTTTTATGAATTTGGTCCTAGGTGCCTATGTGAAAAATATTTAAATTTTATATATCTATGTAGATATAGATACATAGTTTAAAATTTTGCTTATACACTCAATATAAAACACTTGATTTTTGTCTTGTTTTCTATTGTTTTATTAAAAAAACACAATTTCTGATAAGTTTTATGGAAATAAATTAGTGTTTTTTACAGTAAAAACAAAAAAAAAAAAAAAATTGTGGCAAAAAGGAATAACTGCTTAAGTCGACTTAAGCTCTTGAATTTTGTTATCGTGAATGTACTATTTATAAAAACGTAGAACGACATATTTCTTAATCTATAAAGTCCCAACAGAATATCTTTAACTGCAGTAGGAATAAATTAATAAAAATTAGCTACAAATCTTTAAAGTGGTCTACTTAAAAAATACAAAATAAAACACTCAGTTTTTTTGTTGCAATATAAATTTGTTTTGTTTTATTTAATTTCAAAATTTGCAATAGTATGCTTTTAACTACAATTGAATTCATAATTTTATCGTACGTAGTTTTCAAGGCGGAAATGGTGAAATATGTTCAAGAACAAAAATGCGCATAACAAGTTTTCCCATACTTCTTCATTTGATATAGTGGAATCTGTTCAAAAATTATTTAAAGTATAAATAGTCTAATCCCTGTTTTGTCTATCGTCCAGGCGTAGCAAACCTGACGTGGCGAAACATCCCTACAAAATTATAGACCTTTTGGTCCAGTTGGTAAATTTTTCACAATATTTTTTTATTCAAAAATTAATGCAGTATTTGCTGAAATATTTTGCTGGGAATATCGGGTAAAAACTAGTTATATTTGAAAGTATTTTTATTTACCACACAATTATTTTTCTGGGTCGGAAAAATTATTCTGGTGCCACGGTCGCAACCCGGCGCATATATAATGGGGTATAGCAGTATAGGGCAGGGTTCGGACTACAAACTGGTAAAAGATTTTTTTGACCTGGTTTGACCTCAATGAGTTATGCTCTATCAAGTCAGAGATTTTAATGCATTATGGACCTTTTTTTTTTAAGTATACAAATTTCTGAAAAACACAAATATTTAATTTTTTGGGAACTAATAGCATATATAATTATAAAAAATTTAATTTGTAAAAAGTTATAGGCATTTATTAATTAAAATTTTCAAATTTTTTTTTAAATTTTAACAAAATACAGAGAAAGTCCATTTTGCACCACTATGTTCTCAGTAATAATGTTGAAATAGAGCAGTAACATTTTGGCTTCCGGCTCTGGCATTTCACGTTCAAATGAATAATATTACTTTGAAATCGTTAACCATAAGCCCCCTTCTCAAAATATGTATCACAGTGCGGGGCCAAAGTTTGGCATTTTATGATAAAAATATAAGTTAAAAACTTATAACTAAGAATTAGTTATAAGTGTAATTGAATATTTAAGACATAAAAAAACATTTTCAGCACCTTTTATCATTTCACTTTTATAATAAAGTTAAAAAAAATTTAAATGTATTTTAAATCCTCCATAACTTTCTTTCCTATCGGTCGATTTTTAAATTTTTGTTTTACATTAAAGACCAAAGTCTCACCTACAAAAAACCGCGTATAAAAATTCCAAAACCAAATAAAAGGTATGGATTTTTAAACGCCTTCTCTTAAAATTGTCCACTATGTACCCGTAGTTTAGCAGATAGTGTTATGAGGTTGCAAGTTGAAATCCCTGCAAAGTATTTTGTCTTTTTCACTACAACGGCTAAAGGTCTTCATTAATCAGCTCGTTCAATTAGACAAAAGTCGAATTTATATTTGTATTGAAGCATTCAATAAATATATACATATGTACATTCATAAATACAAACATAAATTTTAGTTGGATTTTATTATTTGTTACGTTAAATTACCCAATTCAAAGTTTTTATATAAAAATTAACATTTATTTGTTGACGGATAAGTTAGTATGTATGCAAACTTTGCTGATAACCGGCTCTCAAAAATTCTAAGTTTCTTAAACTTCTTACCAAACCAAATGTTCCGATTTCATAAAGAATTCGTAACGACTAGTCGATAAAATCTTCCGATTTCGGAACCGAAATATTACCGAAATCGTAACGATTTTTATATGAAAGGGTTGACACGACTTCGTAACGATATGTAGGAACGAAATCGAAACTATGTGTAGTTACGAAATCGCAACGATATGTAGTAACGAAATCACAATGACATATAGGTACGAATTCGGAATTAAATGTCTGTGGGTATAAGCTAAAATATCGTTCTCTGAAAGTTAAGTGAATATATATAATAATTATTTAATGATTTGGTATTCAAGCTAATACTTTACCGTAATTAATTCGATTTCAATTGTCTATCTTGTATATGTATACAGTACATATTTATTAAATTTTTTCGTATTTACTAGAATTTTTTATTCAATAAAATTGTGGTTTTTATTTTCTTACATATAAATCAAAGTTTTATATATTTTTTTTATTTGTTCAGACTAACAACCGAAATGTCTTAACAATTTCGTTAGTTTTTCAGTTTTCAGACAAACTACCGAAATGTCGTAACGAATTTGTTACGACAAGTTTGATTTCAGAAAAAATCGAAAGCTTTGGTTTGGTGGGTTAGTACGATCTGCAAAAATATTAACCACAAACCGAATAAAGTTTTTAATAATTTTTATTTAGCTCTTCAGAACTTATTGATGGAATAATTTCTCTTTTACTATGCTTCCTTTTCTCTTTATTAAAAACAAAAAAATGCAACGGTATTTGAGCCTCCATTTGTTTGATTAGTTAAGAAATTCTCTTCAAAAGAGATATAAGTTCCCTTTAAAGGAGATATAAGAGGAGGTTTTAATTTACATGAAAAAAGACACGGTCAAAAATTAATCGAACTCCATTAAATTTGTGTAACTTTACTGTCCTTGCTGTTTTATACTTTTTGTGTGTTTGTGGTTTGTGAAACTGTGTTATTTAATTTAAATTATAATAAAATATTAAAATGTGCTTTTAATAATTGTATATTAAAAATAAAATTATTTTCTGAAAAAGAAAATCGTTTTGGATAATCGTAAAAAAGTTCGTTTTATATAAATAAAAAAAGAAGCTGAAAAAAACTGATTAACCGACGAATCGGCCAGCCAAGTGCTGGCATAGTTTTAAGCTTAAATTAAAACAAAAAATTGCTCATGAAATAATCTCAACTTTGACACAGATTTCCTGGAGAAACTACTGACTTTTTTATTAAAAATATATTGCACTAAATGTAAGTACACACATAATTACTTAAAATAAGAATTCTAAAAATTTATACATGCTGGAAAATATACCGTTTAAATATTGGAAGCAGTAATGTTTTGAGGTTAGGTTTTATTATAAAAGACTTTTTAAGCTCTCTGGAATACAAATGTAGTCATGTTTTTTTATTTGTTTTTATTGTTATACTATTTTTTATTTAAATAATAATGGAAATCATGTCTATAAAACCCAATTTAAAACAATAATATTCCAAAAAAAATAAATTTAAATTTTTAGTCGTTTTGATATTAGAGAATGCTTATATTTTGCACTGTTTATTTTGTTGCAGAATCCATGGAATTGGCCCAAAAATATCAGTTACTTTAGGGAAAGTCGATTCTAATAGATTCTAGCAAGTTTCTCCACTGATTTTTGAACTTTAAACTTCTAAATCGATTGTGCCCTAATACATTATAGCATCCCACATCATAACTCCACCCTCTAGGCTGAGATGCTGATTTTAATATAGCTGCTCTTTTTTTGTATCGTAATAATAATAATTGTAGCCATCTAAGCCATCCAAGCCATCCATATTGAAATCCCTTTCGTCACTAAAAACCTTTGTACACCAATCGTTAACGTTAACTAATAACTGGAATGTCCATGTCATATGCTCTCTAGTAAAATAATTAAATAAAGGCCATTGAGATAATTGCCTGGATATCAGCTTTACGCAAATCTCGAGATTTTTTTGCATTTCTCATGTAGTAAGTGTAGTCTCATAACCCGTTATTGATAGCAGTCTTTTTTCGATGGCCTTCTGTCTTGATCTTCCATTTATAATTTTGAATAAAAACAGAACTAGGAATTATAATTGATATAATCTTTTTTAGTAAATTAAAGGAAGAAGTAAAAAAAAATATACATACAGTGTTGGAAGAAAAAATAGGGACACATCAGCATTTCAATATTTTCTTAAATAAAACAAATTACGTATTTTAGTTTAAAGATATTTAAATTGTCTTAATAAGAAACTAAAAACATTTAACAATCCTGCTTTCTTCGTGAAAATAAATGAGTGAAAAGCCAACTCCATAACGGGTACTTGAGATCCCTGAAGCCAACATTTTAAAATTCTAGCGGAATGTTTTGGCGAAGAAGCGGTAATTTTCCCCTGAATGCAAACATTTGGGCCAACCTCAGAGGAAGAAAATTATCCAAAAATCATTACCGATACGCCACTATACTTAATTGTATTTTTTGTATGTACGACGTACAAAAAATTTCCCATCTGATACAAATAATGGCAGGTGTTGGTTCGCAAACTCTTATCTTTTTCGGATCTTTCGATTTCTAAGGAGAGGTACTTTTATAGCACTCTAACCTATAAGTCCAGCTTTCTGAAGTTTTTTTTCGAATTGGATGAAACATGAGCACAGAGATAATTTTTGATGCTATTTGATGACATGAAGGTGTTAATCTTTGAAGTAAGAATTAAAAGGTTATCAGAACTTTCAATTATTCCACGCTTTTTTCCTCTAGTTTCAGCAGTTACCTTTGAGTCTATCGCGTTAAACACTTTACTATTGGAGCACTTCATTGTCTGAGCAATTTTTATTAGAGATAAACCCTCTACTTTTGTATGAATTTTGTAATTACATTTTGTAATTAATTACACATGTAATTACTAATTACATGTAATTGTAATTGAAAATTTTCAATTACTAATCACAAGTAATTGTAACTGAAATCAGGGACTAAAATCAATTACAATTACTTGTAATTTGTAATTGAAAAATTACAATTACATGTAATTAGTAATTGGAAATTTTAAATTACTAATTACATGTAATTGTAATTCTATTTTTTCAATTACAATTACAATTACATGTAATTGTAATTGTATTTTTTCAATTACAATTACATGTAATTGAAAATTTTAAGTAATGAATACTTTTTTTTGTAATTATTGTCAAAAAATATTTATTTATTTATTTATTTAGATCTATGGATACAATAAATCCTTACAGACTAGCATAATAAATTAAAATTTAAAAATAATTATATTATTTCAATAAATTACTTAAAATATTTTTAAATTCATTGAATGAAATACTTATATCTAAATTATTTGAAAGTTTATTGTATAATATCATGGAACTATTCAAAGGTTCATTGATAGCATACGATGTTCTGTGAATATCTATCTTGAAAAGGTAATTGTTGTTTCTTAGAGATCTAGAAGCAATTGATGAAATATTGCGTCTTGTTTCAAGAGTTTTTAATGAAATTAATTCACATTTATCCGCATAAGAAGGAATTGGAATTAAAGGTAATGAATTAGAAAAATTTAAAAACGAAAGAGCATATTTTATAAATTTTTTTTGTATTTGCTCAACACGATGCGTATTAATTTGGGAACTGGGGCTCCAAATAAACGAGGCATATTCTAATCTGGATCTTACATAAGTAGTAAACAGTATTTTCTTAGTGTAATGATCAAACAGATTATCAGAATTACGACGAATAAAACTTAACATTGAATAACCCTTAGGTATTATATAATTTAAATGGTTATTGAATAATAATTTTCTATCAAACATTACACCTAAATCCACAATTTCATCGACGGAAGATAAAGTATTACCACTTAAAATATATTTGGTTATAATAGCATTGTGACATCTATGAAAAGTCATAGAAAAACATTTATTTAAATTAAAAGATAGGCCATTACACTCAGACCAGAAACACAATTTATCTAAATCCTCTTGAAAATTTTTACAATCATTAAGACAAGAAATCGATTTGAAAATTTTTAAATCATCAGCATAAAGTAAAAAATTTGAATATTTAAAACAAAGACTAATATCATTAATGAAAATATTAAATAGCAAGGGCCCTAAAATACTACCTTGAGGGATACCAGAAAATGGAACAAAAGGTTGCGAAAGGACTCCATCAACAGAAACCACAGAAATTCTTTGAGACAAGTAATGCCTAAACCAAGATAGCATACTAGAATGAATGCCAAGTTTAGATAACTTAGTTAAAAGAAGTTTATGTGGTACACGGTCAAATGCCTTTGCAAAATCTGTGTAAATTGTATCAACTTGAACGTTGTTCTCAAAATTACGAATGCAAAATCTCGTAAATACTGCTAAATTAGTCGTGGTCGACCTACCAGACATAAAACCATGTTGAGAAATAGATATATGCCTTTTAAAAGAAAAGAATAATTTATCAAACACAATATGTTCTAAAATTTTTGCTATATTGGTTAGTTTAGAGATGGGCCTATAATTGCAGACATCGTCTCTTTTCCCTGATTTAAAAACAGGAAAAATAGTAGAGTATTTCCATTTATTAATAATTACAAACATGTTCAATTACACAGGGCAACAGCAAAAATATGCTCGAGTAACTACTATATACATTTGATGTATCATGGCTACATTAGTACAAAAATGGTAAAATTTTTAAATTCTATGGATAGATTTTTTTTTAAAAAATTTTTTTTTAAAATTGCAATTTTTTTGAGACGTTTCTTCAAATAATTAATGATAACTCAAAAACTACTAGTCCGATATTATTAAAATAAATTCAGAAAAATTAAGATTTGCATAGCCTTTAATTCGTCTATATATCGCGTTTCAATCGGATCAATAGTATCGGAGTTATAATAAAAAACTTAAGAAAAAAATATATTTTTTACGTAAAAATGGCAAAAATTTTCGTTTTAAAAAAATCATAAAAAATCGAAAACGGCAAAAAACTTCCAGATTCATTTTTTTATCGCATAGCGACATATAATAGCAACAAAATGAGATATCGACCATAAAAATCGATTGATTTTTTTCGAATTTATTCACAATTTAGTGAATTCGCTCATTTTCACAAAATTTTAGTTTTTTGCTTGATATACGCATTATAGCGGGTTTTCAAATGTGTGAAAAACATAAATTTTCCAATTTCAAGGGGTGCATGTCGGATTATTGTTAGATTTGATGAGAAACTTCCACCCACAAAATTTTAGTCGAATTCGACAACGTTAACACGTAGCGCATAGGCCCCAAATCTGAAAAAAAGCGTTTAAATCGAAAATAATTGACAAATTTTCAGTTTTTGCAAAATTAACGCTATTTATTTCCCCTTTTGCAAAAAAGTGGATCCTGGTCCTTAGGGCAAACACAATGAGATTTACAATAAGCTACATATCTTTTAAATCGGTTAAACAGTTTTCAAGTTACTTGCCGAAGGCAATTGACAAAAAAATGTAACTAAGTCAAATCGATGGAATAGATCGAAAATGCATTTCATTGTTTTATTCATGTATTGTCTTTTATTTTATATTTTATTATTTAAATTTATTACAACATATAAAATAAGGAAATAAATAAATAAATATTATAAACTACAAACTTTGGAATTTTCTTTTATGACATTTTCTATTATTGAATAACGAAGTGTTGCTCTGAATACTCCAGCAAAAATCTGCCATCATGTGTGCATCCCAGCGACCCTGGTATCTTTCCTCCATTGTCCGAATATCTTGGTGAAATCGTTCGCCCTGTTCCTCACTTAAGTCTCCTCGATTTTCAGGAAAACGATCTAAGTGACTGTGAAGGTAATGTAACTTGATGCTCATGTTGCATCCAAGATTCTGGAAGTGAGTTAACATCTCTTCAACGTGCGCAACATAATCATCATCCTTGTTATTTCCTAAGAAATGTTGAATAACCCATACAAACGAATCCCATGCATTTTTCTCAATTTCTGACATTGAACTGAGAAAATCGGTATCTTTGACCAATTTGCGAATTTGTGGGCCGTCAAATATTCCTGCTCTCAGCTTTTCCATACTCAAACTTTTAAACTTCCTTGAAATATACTGGAAACATTCACCATCTTTGTTAAGTGCTTTAACAAATTGTTTCATCAGACCAAGTTTAATGTGAAGAGGGGGTAATATGATGCGATCTCGGGGCACCAGAGGTACATTTATAACATTCCTCATACCTGGGTCCAGTGTTTCCCTATAAGGCCATTGTTTTCTCTTCCAGTGTTCTGACTTAGCTCTGCTGTCCCATAAACATAAAAAACAAGGGTATTTGGTATAGCCACTTTGTCGACCTAATAGGAAATTTACCATCTTAATATCAACACAAATTACCCAGTTATGTTCATTATACTTTATCTTCTTCATGACCAATGCAATTACAGAGTATTCTTCTTTTACCTTGGTTGAATGTGCGATTGGCAAGGAGTGAAATTTATTTCCATTGTGCAAAAGGACACACTTCAAGCTGCGTTTTGATGAGTCAATAAATAAACGCCATTCGCTTGAATCATATCTATGTAAGCCCATGGCAGTCATCAAACCAGGAATATCCGTGCAGCAGACAAAATCGTCCTCTTCTGCAAAATAGTGAAGTAAGCCTTTTTCTCGGGTACGGTAATACGAAACTTTAGTTTCCTCCGTTATGAGATTTGATTCCTTCATCCGGGATGCAAGTAATTCCGAAGATGCTTTTGACAATCCAAGTTCTCTTATTACATCATTTAGCTGGTCTTGATTCCATGGTCTCGGTGAGATATTTTTGTGTGGGATGAACTCGTCATTTTCAGATATAGGTAGTTCTGGATCTGAACTTCCTGATTGAGAACACATGCTTGAGGTTGAGTGTCCTTGTGAAGATGAAAGCACTTGACTACAGCTTGGTCCCTGATCTTGTGCATCCATAATTTCCTGTGAATGTAGAACTGCAAGTTGAAACCCATCAGCAGACCTCGTAGGGTAAGACCATCGCAAATGTTTTCCAAAGCCGGTTTTTGTAGTTAAACAAAAATAGCAATCAGATTCATGATTCGTTGTTTCTCTCCATAGCATAGGCTTCGAAATTCCCCAGTGTGGTCTGAAAAATTTTTATAACAGAAAATTAAAAATTTTATAAAATATTCCAAATGTATTAACCTATACTTACTTTTTGTTAGATGAGCTTAGAGTTAAATTGAATCGACATGAAGTACATATAGTACTCGGCGTCCAATGTTCGTTAAAATTCTTCGGATTTATATTAAAGCAATCTTCATATGACTTTTGAAATGAAGCTGAGAAGCATTTCCGTTTTTTTTCGTTAATATATTGGCCGCACACATAACAAAATGGGGCCTATGCGCTACGTGTTAACGTTGTCGAATTCGACTAAAATTTTGTGGGTGGAAGTTTCTCATCAAATCTAACAATAATCCGACATGCACCCCTTGAAATTGGAAAATTTATGTTTTTCACATATTTGAAAACCCGCTATAATGTGTATATCAAGCAAAAAACTAAAATTTTGTGAAAATGAGCGAATTCACTAAATTGTGAATAAATTCGAAAAAAATCAATCGATTTTTATGGTCGATATCTCATTTTGTTGCTATTATATGTCGCTATGCGATAAAAAAATGAATCTGGAAGTTTTTTGCCGTTTTCGATTTTTTATGATTTTTTTAAAACGAAAATTTTTGCCATTTTTACGTAAAAAATATATTTTTATCTTAAGTTTTTTATTATAACTCCGATACTATTGATCCGATTGAAACGCGATATATAGACGAATTAAAGGCTATGCAAATCTTAATTTTTCTGAATTTATTTTAATAATATCGGACTAGTAGTTTTTGAGTTATCATTAATTATTTGAAGAAACGTCTCAAAAAAATTGCAATTTTAAAAAAAAATTTTTTAAAAAAAAATCTATCCATAGAATTTAAAAATTTTACCATTTTTGTACAAAGGTAGTCATGATACATCAAAATTATATAGTGGTTTTAAGAGCACATGAAAATTTTTTTATTTTGTTGTGCTGTGTTATATATAAATTATAAAAAAATAATCACAATCCTATTTGAATAAATAAATTAGGCGTTATATATAAAAACAAAAACACCGTAAAACTAATAATATAACGAAAGTAAGGAAAAACTAAGAAAATCACATAACTTTGAATAACATGCAATTAAATATTAAACATTTCATGTACTCGTATATGTACTTACATAATATACAATTATTTGCGAAGTTATAGCAATAGTATTATTTATTAATAAAAATAATTCTTATTTACTTTAAACAAAACCATTTTTTCAAAATTTTCATCCGTTAATCTTTGCCGCCTTAGTGTTAAAATAATACTAGCGAAAAAAAAAATACCTTTCAACTGGTGCTGAAGATGTTAAGGGAGTATTAGACCGTAAAAAAGCCTTCAGTATTGTAGCATAGCTTTTGAGGTAATTTATAAACGAATTTAGACCATGCAAGTAAATCTGAAGTGCAAATTTCAAACTATTTTCTTTTTCACAATGTCAATGTCTACGGAATATTAAATGAAAAAATGTATATTTGTCCGCAATGTTTCCAAAATTTTGTAAGCGATAATTACCTTCATGAAGGTATTCACCGCAATCGAACGTGGATGCAGTTTTCATATGGCTCTTTTGAAAAATACTGTTGATTATGCAACGCAAGAAATTCATATTTAAGATAAGCTTGAAATTTTTAGGAATATAATTGAATTTCGTTCAATTGGAAGTAATGATTACTGCCCAATTACAATTACTTGTAATTTGTAATTGAACTTTTTCAATTACAATTACATGTAATTAGTAATTGAAAAATTTCAATTACAATTACTTGTAATTAATAATTGGGAATTTTCAATTACAAATTATTTGTAATTGAACATTTTCAATTACAATTACATGTAATTAGTAATTGAAAATTCCCAATTACTAATTACAAGTAATTGTAATTGAAATTTTTCAATTACAAATTACAAGTAATTGTAATTGATTTTGTCCCTGATTTCAATTACAATTACTTGTAATTAGTAATTGGAAATTTTCAATTACACATTACCTGTAATTGTAATTGAAATGTAATTGAATCCCCACATGTCTGTGAACACCACGATCCATTTTTTGATTATTACAAATATCGCACTGGTCTAAAGAAATTTGTTCTTTTTTATATTTTTTTTGTCTAAAAAAATTCTGTTTTGTCATATTTAAACACAATTAGTGAAAAAAGTCCCTATTATTTGTTCCATTTAAATTTACTCAATAGTCAAACTGCTTGCAAACGTTGCTGTGAAAAAAATATCATAACGATCTTAACGCCTTTTTACATTCTGTATTTTATTTGTGATTGCACTATTTCTTACATAAGTAGTTCCGAGATGAATTAAATCGTTTAAATTATTTGAACAATCTTTCTTTTCAGGGAGAACACTTAACATTTGCAAGGCAGTTATACGGAGAAACGGCGACACATGAATTTTAAGTTACACTATAGTGTAATGATGCTTATATTGGCGTATTAAAGACTTCCAGATAACTGTAGAGCTTTTCAGGTAAAAATAGCATCTTAGTATTTTCATAGAATTGTTTTTTATGCAAATGGCATTCTAAAAGTGAACAGTGTCGAAAAAATAAATAGCGCTGGTTACCGGAAGTGAGTGAAGATAAATATGTCGCGCTAAATCTCTTTCGACGTAATGACATATTTATGAATATTTTTATAGTATTTGTGACGTGTTTGCCAAATATCTTTGCGTATTTGGGACATATTTTAAATATATGTTCGTATTTCTGACATTTTTGTAAATTTTAAATACGCGTATATAATAAGACAAAGTCCTTGATGTACGATACATTTCAGGATGGTGAATATATCATTTTAAAGTAGTTCAGAGTTCTTTGGACATTTTGGAATATTCGTACATATACATATGTAGGCAGTGTTTCTCTGAGAGATTTTGGAAGTTGTAGACAAACTAAGATAGATTACGGGATGGGACATACTTCATTTGAAAGGTAATAAACCACAGATTTGTAATCCATTTAGACATTTAAAAAAAAGTGTTTTGGATGATCAAAAAATGAATTTAAAATATTTTTAAATATAAGTAGTGTTTCTCTGAGTAGAAGCACCATCCTATCGTATTTATCAAGGACTTTGTCTTATTATATACGCGTATTTAAAATTTACAAATATATCATAAATACGCAAATATATTTACAAATATGTCACAAATACTAAAAAACATTTGGCAAATATGTCACAATTACTAAAAAAATATTTATAAAAGTTTCAAATCGGAAATATACTGGTAACCAAGCGAGTGCAGATAAATATTTCGAGCTAAATATGTTTCGACCTAACGGCTTACGTAATTACATGGTCGAAACATATTTAGCTCGAAATATTTGTCTCCACTCACTTAGTTACCAGCACATTTCCGATTTGAATCTAAGAATAATTAAAAGGAGTTGTAGAAGCCTAGTTTAATTATTATGAAGTCTAGAAAAGCGTGCCCGTTTAAAATTCAATTTTTTACTATAAGCTATTCGTCATTTTGCTGAATCGTTCAAAACAATTCTATGAAGTAGTTTATTCTTTTTTTTCATTTTTAATGTGATTGGTGATTGAACAATATGCGCCTTAACACTGCTGGCTTAATCTTTTACTGTTCAGTTTTGGTTTTAATGTGGCATTTCCATACAAATAAAATACTTTATTCTATTACTAGCTCTGCCCGCCACTTCGTGAGCGTTCATGCAATATTTTGTTCGATTTTGCTTTAAAAGCAATCCACACCAAAGACCCTTACGTTTCTAGATCCGCCTTAAACTATGCTGCATATCAGTTTATGTATTAACTTAATGGTTTATGTATTTAATACTTAAATAACTGCGTACTTTCACTGCTTTTTCTTCACTTTCTCTTGGAAATAAGATATTTTTCAGAAAAAAATATCCTATATTGGGACCAGGATACATAGGTACCTCCTTACAAAATTTTGTTAAAATCCATCCAGTAGATTTTACGTGATGTGAACATAAATGAAAAGCAGACAGACAGACGGTAATGAGTTACTACTTTATTATATGTATTGATAACTAAATTGAATTGAAAAATAGCAAAATATAAATAGAGGGCGTGGCATTTATTTAGAAGAAAGTGAGAACTAGATTCTCTAGACTATTTGTTAGTTATTTTATTGCCAATTTTCTAGCCTTTACCAGCCTAAAAATAGGCCTAATAGTAACACAGTGTAAGGCATCTCCTATACAAATCATCACGTTGTCACGTATTGTGACGTTGCCGCTATACATTCGATATGGCCACTTAAATCATGTAGGTGAATAAAGCACACAATTTTTAATTGAAACTGTAGCAACATTTTTCATCACCTTATAGATATTCACGTTTGGAAGTGGTCAATTTTACGATTACTTTCTGTGGCCGGATAGCCCAAATCGAGAAAAGGTCAAAACTAGTTGTCAAATAAATATGTCTGGCAGGATTGATGATTGATGTTCAATTTGTTCAGCATTCACAGAAAAAATATTTTCACCAATTAAAGGTTTTAATTCGTTTCAGATTAAAATTTAATTAAATAATTAATTGATTCAATTATTTGTTTAATTAAAAAATAATTTTGTTCTGTTTGGCACAAATACATATTGAAATCAATTTAAAAATTAATTTTGCTTTAATTTAAAACTAATTAAAACTTTAATTGGTCAGCCATTCTTTTGTTACGTATGTGACACTAACACAACATTGCTTAATAATAACAACAAAATTAAATGTTTTGATGAAAATATAACTGTCTAATAGATGCAAAATTGATCACTTTTAAGATAATAAAGTTTGGTTGGCTTAGGTTTAATAGTTTTACTGTAGTAGCAAATATTTTTGCTGTTACGTATGTGACGTGATATTACTAAGACTCTAAAATGCTGTGCACTTATTGCATACATACATCAACATTTTTACGCTATTAATTTCCTTTTTTCTTACGAATATACTCGTACTTACTTTAAACAGACGAAATTTTATTTATTTTCTCATTTATTATACGTTTTTCTGCAAATGTTTATTTATCATTTCCTAAAAACAATTTCGAATGAATTTTTGGATTGGCTAGTGTTTTTACTTTTCAACAAACTTTTAGTAACCATAATTATTAGACCTGAACATCACTGTCTTAAAATATGCCCTCAATAATCTCAATGCTATTTTTCAATGTGCATTATTTTGTTGTGTCTTTTTTATTGTGTCATATCCTAAAAATTTACTACTGCAGCAGTGTAGTGGATACAATGAAGTGACAAATATAAAACTTGAATAAAAGTTCGGATTCAACTTGTGAAATTGGGTAAATTGTTCAATAATTTATCATTTGGTAATACGAATAAACACATACACACAATTTCTTATTTAGATCAAGTTTAAAAACTTTTAATGTCTTACGAATATTTGGACATACATATGTTCACATTAAGTGATTTTTTTCAATTTATGATTATGTGTGTAACATATACATATGTATATTCTATACATATGTATGTACATATAAGTATGTATATTTTCATTAGCAATTTGTTATATAAATTATTTATGTATTTATTTAGATCAAGTCATGGATTTATTACTTGTATTATGTAGATCGTATTTTTATTTTTATTTATATTTATTTTTTTGTTTAATACACTCATCCGTACGTACTATGTACATATGAACATTTTTTGCTACGAGTTGTCGTACATGTTCACATATTGTTCGAAATTCTATTGTATTCAGTTGAGATGGGTACTTACTTGTACAATGCTGAGTTGCATTTATTTGATTTGTGTATATTTTCTCAGTTCGAACGATTTATATTATTGTTGTTGTTGCATTTGAGGTATAAAGTTTTTATTTATAAAAACATTTTATTTATGCATACATGTACTACATACATACATATGTATATATTTTTAAACATTAATAGCAAAATAAAATAATCAAATATTGAGACATAGTAAACAATGACAGACTGTTAGAATTGCCAGACCGTACGAATAGCAGTAGGGATTTTTTAAATGTAATTTTTACATTTGCAAACTAACACTGAAAAAAAGAATTTTTAATTTATTAAGGCCCAAATTCACTGTCCTTAGTAAGCTAATGACTATGGTTTATCCAATGATTTTTTTCACAACACTTTGTTTACCATAAGTTACCAATTAGTCAAGAGTTGATGCTTTGAAAATTATTATTTACATTTGTTTAGTTTTGTTTTTGTTAAAACTATTTCAAATGGTAATAGTTAAATTGTTCATTTAGTTCTAATAGTACATTTCCATTTGCAATACATGGCCCAGGGTTTACACATGCAAGTGCAATTTCGAAAAACACAATACACTCGCAGTTTTTTACTTACACACTCACAATATTCGAAATCGTAGCTAAATTAGCAAGACATTTTTCCTACAAGTAATTTTTTGACAATTCTTGCAAGTTAAGTGTGAAAAAGATAAACAGAGTTGCCAGAAAAGTTTTATTTAAAAACGCAGAATTAACAGGATAAAAATAATTATAGTTTTAACATATTTTTTACGTATTTAAAAATATTCTTGTTCTTCCAATATTCACTAAGAAGACGGTGTTATTTTATAACTAATTTCATAAAAACTCAATTAAGAATTATTGATGTCGTCTACTGTTGTCCTACAAATGTACAAATATAATGCTGTTGGTATTATTTATTGCAATAACCCTACACAAGAGTTATAGGTGTAATAACTTTACAAATTGTTTTGTAAAGAGCCAAATATACCACACAAATGGCCTTTCATTTGTAGCTCTAGGTTGATAAACTACGCGTGTCCGTCCCTGTTTCTCGGCTTTCAAGTGGTCTGCGTCTCACTCTCGTATTGACTGCTTCGATTCCTCGAATAGCTGTACTGCGGCACAGTTATTGGTGGTTGCTTGAATCAGCCACGTACAATCGTTTTGGTTATCGTGTATATCCTTGTAAATTTTAAAAATCGTGTATATCCTTGTATTCGTTTATGCTTAAACAGGTTAAAACATATCCGGCATCATTGTTGACTGCTATGTTTCACACAATCAAACATATACAGACTGTCAGGCGCTTAGTGTAAGGAATTATAAAAGTTTATCTTTAGCTTAGATATTTTCTTCACGATTTATTCAAAACAATAAAAATATATTTAAGAAGCATTTTACTTTTCAACAGATATTTAATATTTTTATAAAAGTAAATTTAATTTTGCGGTTCATTTCCGCAAAATTAAATTTTCATATTAGTCATTCACAATTCTTCTTTTTGAATTTTAAAAACAAGTTTTTAAATCCCTGAAAAGAATTACTATTGGGTGCCGATTGGGTGATTGACTTAGCTACTCCATAATACTAATATTATTTTCCTGAAACTAATCCTGTTGTTGCGGGTAGTTATCTTGCTGGAAGCTCTATCGACGTTCCATTTCCTCCTCAAGCCTTTTTTTTAGGAAATTCTTGTAAACTAAACTTCTTTGATCATAACTTCTGTAAGCAAGGCGATGATTTCATCGCTTTGAGCAACACTACGCAATTTTTTTTAACATCCTTAATTCTTTCTAATCGTCTGTAAAAGATCAAAGTACTACGTCTCTTCATTCCTTTTTGGGGCTTGAGGGCATTTACAATAAAATTTATGCAATGTGTGTCAGCTTTTGAACTAGTTTTCGTCCCTTCACATTACAATGATTTGATCTAACAATCCATCATTAGTGTTATTATAAGACTGAGTATTTTTTTATTATTTAAAATTAAGCGTTTATTGAAAACTATAGGTCCAACTTTGTTTTAAATAAGCGAAGTATATAATAGTGGTAAAATGATACCTATTTGAGTCACATCTTACCAGTGTTGGGATCTGACAATGTTAAAATTGTACCGCCCAATGACAAAATTGTACCTGATCAGCACCAATTGTACCAAAATATGGCATTAAGTGAAAAAATGTAAGCAGCTCGACATTAAAATAGGACAAAAGAAAACATTTATTTTAGGGTATTTTAAAGTAACGATAATTAATTGACATTGGTTCCTTGAATTTTTGTGTTTGTCTTGCTAATTTACTAACAATTGCCAAAATACTTACCTATTTCATAAACCAAAGGCTTACAATATTAGGAGCTGGTTACACATGATCTTAATCCGATAGAGTATGCCTAGAGTTATTTAAAAGAACAATTACTTTATCTAGTTACTAAAAAGACAATTTCTCACTAGAAAGAATGAAAAAATATATCAGCTGAATACAGTCCGAACTGATTGAGTCGATACAAAAACGTCTAAACGCTGTAGTCCATCAAAAAGGTCTTGCAAGTAAATTACCTATCACTTGTATGCGTAAAAGGGATATCAAAGTAAATAATAAAAATCCTGTACATAAATAAGAATGTTGCTATTTATGTAGTTAGTTCTAGTCAGGGTTGGAGAAACTAGAAATGTTTATTATTGTAAGAAAAAGAAAAAAAAATAGTGATTAAATAACAAATATTTTATGAATAGATTTTATATTAAATTGTACAAAAAAGTATGAAGTGTACCAGAGTACCACTGATGTGTTGATTGTACCAAATTTGGTACAATTGTACCACAAATTCCAACACTGCGTCCTACTACTATTTTTGAATTTAGCAACAAGAAACGCAATTGGTTTTCCACCAATTAATGGTGGAATTAAGTCAAAAGAAACTATTTAAAAAAGTAAGGTTTCAACTAAATTGTAGCGGCCTACTTATATATACAAAAATATTTATAAATATCTTCAAAATCTATATTATTTTTAATCTTAATATTCCCCCTTGAAAATATAAGTGGATCTGTGGATATTAACAAATGAGTCATCAAATCCTTGTGCGTGTCTATTCGAGACGTTTGTCTGGTATGCGACTTTTCTCGCATTTTTGTGATTTGCTTCATCCGACAACCAGCCTAGAAAAGTTTTTTTATTTAATTATTTTTTTAAATTTTACAAACGCGTTAAAATCTTATGTAACCATTGACAAATTGAAATATTTAATAACATCATTTCCGGGGATTAACATTTTTAACCGACTTCAAAAAAGAAGGAGGTTATCAATTCGTCTGAATGTTGCTTTTTTTATGTATGTAACCGCAGAACTCAGTCATTTCTGAACCGATTTTAAGATTTTTTCCTTTATTTAAAAGGTTATGCTTTCAGGTTGGTCCCGTTTTAAAAACAGTTCATTATATTAAAAATTAAAGGGTGTTCCCATACAACATACATGTTTTTACGTGTATTAAGAACCGTAAAGGGCACGAAATTAAAATTTTAAAAAAGTGCGTGTCGCTATAGCTCCCAACGGCAGAAATTAATAAAAAAATAAATTTTAAATTTAAAGGGTGTCCCTTATAGGTGCCGTAATTTGACCTATATATGCCTATCTTTTGTACCGCTATAGACAAAACCTTGAAAATTTTACAGAATGTCGATTACTATGACCGTTATAATAAAATGTAAAAATATTCAAAATTTTAAATTAAAGGGTGCTCCAATAGTCCATTTAATTTAATGTATATGGCCATACTTTTGAACAGTTGTACACAGACCGCTGAAATTTACAAAGAGCCTGTATTGCTAAGTCAGCTATAACAAAAAGTATAAAATTTGAATTTGAAAATAAAAGGGTGTCCCAATAGTTAATGTTATTCTATGTATGTGGCCAAACTTTTGAACTGTTATAGACAGACAGCTGAAATTTTCAAGGAACATTCCAAAGTCTACTATAGCAAATATACAATGAATTTAGAAATTAAAGGGTGTCCCCATAAAGTATGTAATATGATCTATATGGCCCTATCTCTTGAAGCGTAAAACACAAACACTCGAAAATTAGGCAGAATGTCCACTACTTTCTCTGGTATAATAACAAGTATAAATATTTGGAATTATCATGTAAAGGGTGTCCCAATAGTTCATGTAATTTGATATATATGGCCAAACTTTCGAACCGTAATAGACAGACAGTTTAAATTTACAAAGAATCTTTGTGACCAAGTCCTTTATAACAACAGGTTTTTAATTTAAAATTGTAAATTAAAGGGTGTCCCAATATGAGATGTTATTTGATCTATGTGACCCTATCTTTGAAACCGTTATACACAGAGGCTTGAATGGTGTCCCCATATAAGATGGATGCTGGTGAAAATAGCTTAACTTTTGAACAATAATAGGGAGAAGCTTGACATTCACATAGTCTTTATTTCTTTTCCCTCTAATTTTGGCGCATATTTTATTTGGTTTAAATCTAATTCTTACAGATTACTTCTTACATTTTTAGTTTAGAATTGGTGCCCTTCTATCTGTTTTGAAGTCGATTTTTTTTGCAAGAATTATATGTTCGTTAGATTTAATTAGTCGACGTTTTTCTTGCTTGTAATAAAAATTTAAATTTTTGTTGTTTTAAGAATTAGCTTTCGGAAGTGAAAATTAAAAATATAATAGAACCTTCAGTGTGGGGTTAGTAATATTATATGCGTGTTTTGGTTTTTATATTCATTTGTGTAAATATTTTTAATTTGTGTTCACGCGTAACCGTATTAAACTATAAACTTTATACATACATACATACATACATACATACATACATACATACATACATACATACATACATACATACATACATACATACATACATACATACATATACATATGACCATATTTATTTAATCTAGGCATGTCTTCGACTAAGATTTTCATTTCTCGACAACAGCTTTAAAATAATGATGAATTCGAATTGTAGAGGAGTTTATAGATACGGAATTCCATAATTTATTTTTTTATATTCTATTTTTTTTTAATATTATAAATACATAAGCCCAATTCACAATCTTGTGCAAATGGTCTTGCATTATAGCATTTGCAAAATTGTATTAATTTTACAACACACTAACAAAATATATAGAAAGGCATATGCTACACTTTGGGAAGTAAACAACACCTAAAACCATAGTTTTTATTTGCTAGGGATTTACAAACTGACAGCTGACAATAAAAAATATGAAAATTAAAATCAACAAAAAATACCTATAAAAAAATGAAAATCGAAAAAACAAAAAACGTAAAAAATAAGATATGAATTTAAAAATGGACCCAAATGGAAATAATAAACTTTTATTTGATATTTATTACTGGATTGTCTGGCTACGGAATTTTATTTTTAATAATTCCATAACCTTTAGTATTTCTTTAACTGTAATCTAGTACTAGACTACAGTCAAATTTTGGGCAAGTTGCATCTATTACCTGGGCTGTTTGATAATTCCGAGATTTTTTGCATCTCTAGAACAGTAGTTTTCAATGTAAGACTTCTCCTATTAATTGTTATTTAATACTAGACGACTGTCGATTTTTGGGCATAAGACATCTTTTATAATTTTCCGTGTCTTTTTGTGTTTGCAACTTCCGATGGAACACTGTTCCCTCCCCTTATAATAGACTACTGAAAAATTTTAGAAAATGCACGCTTGGATTGTAGTTGAATGAATAGTTTATTAATTAGAGTGTGTAAAATATGAAGTACCTTTTAATAAAGGTACTTCTTTAATTACCAGTTTTATCTATTTATAATTTTCTACTTGTAGTTACTTTCCTTCAACGAAATTTTTATTGTAGAAAACATTTCAATAGGAAATTTTTTGTTTTGAAAGAAGTGTTGAAAAATATAATAAAAAATCGTTCACAATTCATGGGAAATTGTTACAATTGCATAAATTTGCAATCTCAAATGCACAAGATTGTGAATTGGGCTAGAGTTTTTTTAAATAGAAATATTGGAACACAAATAAAGTTGCATTAAAATATAATAAAAAATTAATAAATTTTACTTCTTTTTTGGCTCATAATTATTAATTACTTTACATGGGGTAGGTAGGTGGGAAGGGATCCCACTCACCTACGAATTAATACCCACTTTTGGTATCGAAAACCCCTATGTGGATCATTAAAAAGTGGTTAGTAAATCATGCAGTCGTCATTGCAAAGAACTAAAATTGTTGACTAAAATAATGCGATTGCACTATTAGAGTATTTCAAACTTAATCCACATGTTTGAAGTATTGGTTAATTTAACATTACGATCTCCTAGCTAGGGCAGAAATATATATGTAATCTTTTTGCATTAGATCGGAGTAACCTAAAACTACTCCATACAAAATTTAACACAACAACTTTATACGGACTTCATTTTTAAAATAACATAAATATTTTTATCAAAAAAACTCAGAATACATTTGATCAAAACAAATGCAACTTATAATAAAAGTAAAAAAAAAACTTCAAACTAAAAAATTTTAATATTTCTTTGCGAAACCAGAATTCTGTAACACAGCTTTGCAACGCCGTGGCATAGATTCTATTAAATTGTCTATTATCGATGGTAGAATTGAGTTCCACGCATCTTTTATTTTTATGAACAACTCGTGCGTATTTCGAAAGTTATTGCGGTCGATTCTCCGATTAACAATTTCCCAAAGATTCTTAATGGGGTTTAAATCGGGTGATTGAGGTGGCCATTCGATAACAGTTATGTTTTTTTCAGCTAACCATGACTTTACCACTCTTGATGTATGCTTTAGGTCATTGTCATGTTGGAAGACCCAAGCAAGTGGCATTTCCCATTCAGCATATGAAAGCATAACATCTCTTAAAATATCTTTGTACATATGTTGATCCATTATACCATCGATTCGGTGTATGGGGCCCAGTCCATTAGCAGAGAAACACCCCCACACCATTACACTGCCTCCTCCATGTTTAACTGTTTTGGTGCAGTACTGTGATTTCAGCCGCATATTTGAATTTTGATTCGTCACTGAATAATACCGTTTTCCATTTGGAAATTGGCCAGTTTAAATGGTCTCTGGCAAATTTCAACCGCTTCAATTGGTTTCGTTTTGAAATAAGCGGCTTTTTTGCAGGCCGGTGAGCTCGTAAGGAGGCATCTACCAAGCGTCTACGCACACATCTGGCAGCTATTGGTAGTTTGAGATCTTTAACTATTTGCGAAGATGTAATAAAGGGGTGTTTTTTTACAGTTTGTACGATCAAGTTATCTATCTGTACGTTGACTTGTGTGTCGCGGACGTCCTCCTCGATGGATCACAGAAACTGTTTGTGTGGCTTTATACTTATTTACTATTTGTGATATTGAACTTCTGTGAATTTTATATTTTTCAGATATCGCTTTTTGAGACATTCCTTTGGAATAATCATCAATAATACGTTTTCTTAATTCCAAACCAAATTTATTGCCAGCCATTTCTAATAGGTTGTATAGGAAATTATTTTTTTGTAAAATATTTACTAAAATAACTTTTAAACACTCAATAAAACCAACACTTCCCAGAAAAGATATAAAATGTAAAAAAATATGTGACTTACAATAACGGTATCTTCAGAGTTGCATTTGTTCTTCAGACTTGCATTTGTTTTGGCCAGGCGATTATCGATTAAATTGACAGCAAAACACAAAATATGAAAATATTTAGTGGAAAACTTACTATTATTGTTTCAATTGGACATAACACATAAAAAATCAAAAGCTGATGTACATACGTTTTAAATTTAAATAACAAAGATTAAAACAAAGTCGCACAGAGTAAAATTCAGTTGCTGATATGATATGGCCACCACTGTATGTATGTATGTATGTACATACTTACATATTTTTTATAATATAATATAATTTTGTGTAAAATGAATTTTTCTTAGAAGTGTGTATGTATGTACATATATTGTTATATCTCACGGTATTAAATTATATGCTCTTAATATCCCACTCAAAGATGACTCATTAAAAAAATCAGACTGGAAATAAAATTTAAGTTTTCATACTTACATATGTACCTACTATCTACTAATGAGTTTAGGCTTTGGCACCAATGTCCGTCCGCTGTTGCGTTATCGTTGACTTCGTCATTATGTTCTTTAAAACAGAACTTTGAACTCAAAACAAACAAAATTCTGCATAGTGTGTGTGTGAGCTGGTTCCGTAAACTTTTGCTTTTTTTATTTTGATAATGAAACGTTTAAGTTTTGTGTTTAATACAAATTTATTTGTTGATTTTTTGCCGGTCAAAAATACATACATATGTATGTATACATAAAATAAGTAAAATGAAAAAAATATATGGAAAGAGAATTAATTTAGAATCATTTAGTCATGTATTTTTTGCGATATGTGCATACATATGTATGTAAATATGTGTGTAAAACATACAGTGACAAGGAAAACTTTCTAAAAAATTGTGTTTTATGTAAAAATTTGTTATCAACAACAATTATTTATTAAATGTTACAATATAATTTCCAGTTATATTCTAACTTAAATTATCTATTAATTATCTAACAAAAGTTATTTTACATAATTCCTTGTAAAAAAATCTGGAGTGAGCTACACTCAACCATACCTCATGGAAACAGATATACACACACTATGCTCATACAATTAAGTCACTCATATGGATTTACCAAAGATTTGTTACAATAAACATATTTTTCACGATTTCAAAAAAACTTTTAACACAATATTAAATAAATTTTAATTCATTTCAACACTAACAACTGATTTTTCTTTTAGATTAAACTTTATAAAAAATATTGTATTTTTTTTTTATTTGCATATTTTGTGCTCATATAATTAAGTCATCCGAAAAAAAGATAGTTATCACATAAATAAAGAATTTTTTAGTAATTTTACCTTCTATTACTATAATACTAAGTTTAAAAGACCATATTCCCTAGCACTTTAGCACATCGTTGTGTCATAGTTTGGGCTGGACTTAGTTGCTCTCATTCCACCTGCATCATTTTCATTAAAATATTTATTTATTAATATTTTGTTGCACCTCCTTTATTGTCTTAACACGGTAATTATTAATCTCTTTTAAATTGTACTATTTTTGCAGGTTGTTTCGAGGATATTTTGACCAATTCCTTAATTAGAGCATATTTCAAGTCCTATTTGCTCTTATAAATATGACCTTTAAAAAACGTTCTATTCCTAGGTTCTTTTTAATTCTTTGCTTAACAGTCAGCAAATGTATTTTATATGTGCAGTAAAATTTTTTATGTTTTTTTTTTCGTCTATTTTGGAGACTTTGGAAATAAATGTTTTAAAATTTTTCATTTTGAAATTATTGAAAAAGCGATTGATCTAGGTCGAAAAGGGACCCGTTAAGGAAGTGGTCTGCTTCGTTATTCTTCCTACATTAATAATAATAAAAGAGCGATCTATTTCATTTTTGAACTATGAAATAAAATGATCGGACACTAAGTTTACCTATTTGCCACAAGTCTAATATATACAGTTTTCTGTGACACTGTTGGTATATACATACATACATACATACATATGTAGCTATTTTAAAATACAGCATTAGTCTATGGTATAACTGTAATTGACCATCATACAAAGCCTAACAAAAGCAACTACAAAATGAAATACTTTGTACTTTTGTTGCATTATTTCTTGTCAATATCTTCAATGTCGTTGTAAAATAGAAATGGAAAGCGCATATACAGAAACTACATTACAAAAAACAAAGTCGTGTCTAATGAAATTGTTATTGTAGATATTGTTGCATATTTACTTTAAAAGTTGGAAGATGTACGAGTACAAAGAAATAAAAAGACAAAAATGAATTGAAAAATGCAAAGATAAAAATTCGTAAACAGAAACACAAATTTCGAGAAAAAAAACTAGATCAAGTGAAAAATGAAAACAAAAACAACAACAAAATGAGTAACAATAACCACAAACATAATACCAAGACGACTATTTCGCACATTTACTGATACTAGTTCAAGTGCAATGGATGCCAGAATGGTTGTTGTTTTTACAAATTAATTAAATTTTATTTTTTAGGTTTCTTTGGGCACCCAAATAGTGCTAAAAAGGCACTATAATATAGCAACGGCTATAACTGTTGAACCGATAAATATTGACGCATAAAAATTAAGGTGAAGGTACATAACTAAGACCGACCGCTACAATAAAAAAATAATAAATTAAATTATAAAAATTTTAAAAACTTGTTTTTATATCAATTTTGAAATCTCCTGAAAGTATGCACCACATAATATACATATATTAAACTAGCGGGCCCGTTGCCTGCTTCGCACGGCAAAACAAAATAAGAAAAGAAACACACTTGTTTTTAATAAAGTTGGTTTTGTTCCCTATTATTCAATTTTAATTCTAGTTTCTTACAATCTTAGACTATGTATCACTTAAACTATCTTAGAGCTCTTTCGTAGACAACAATTTTGGTTTTGCCATGAGTTGTTGTGTAGATAAAGATAACTGAAGGCTTGCCAACACGTGAGCATGAAACATATAACTGGCCGTGTGAAAAGCAAGGATATTCTAAATCAATTCCACACAATTCCAACGATTGCCCTTGCGCTTTATTTATTGTAATAGCAAATGCAAGACGTATTGGAAACTGTAGTCTTTTGAATTCAAAAGGTAAATCTGATGGAATCATTGGAATTCGTGGAATCAATACATCTTCACCTTTAAACTTCCCCTTTAAAATTGTTGCTTCGATCAAATTGTTCATGACCTCAAAAAATGCGAAGAAATTAATATTTTCAAAAATCGATTATGATAAGATCAATCACCAATGACGTCCAAAGAGAAAAGAGAAATGATAACAAATCGCTATTTGCATCACTCCGTGCAATGCTCTCCAATACACAAACGACCAAAATGTATTCAATACTAATGAATGCTGTATGCGGTATAAAAAATGCCTGCCGCAAAAACACACTCACTTTACATACGCACCGCACACACATGCGTTATCGGATTTCAACCAAACTTCATATAAACCATATATGGGCCACTGCTTACGTAGTGTATAAGTTTGGTTGAAATCGCACGACGCGTTTATGATTAGTTCGCCGACGTACATATACGGACTTATTTTTATATATATATAGATGATACCAAATCGACAATATTGAAAAAAAAAATTATATGTGTTACATACAATGAAACTTGTAGTCAAGCTTGAGTTCGTTCTATTCCTTCTCGCTTGACTACAAATTGCATTGTATTAAAAAAAATTTAATCGCCAAAAATTAAACCGTCGCACATAGGGTTGAATGGTACCAAGAATAAGGATTAGTTTAAAATTTCAAATTTTTTACTGGGTAACCGAAAGCAAAATTCTACATCAGTATCTGTCAAACTGTTTGCTCTATGCTGTTTACTTTTTTCTCTACACTCGCTCAAGTGCATTTTTTAGAATTATACCCATTGAAACTATAGACATTGAAAAAAACTTTAAGTTTCAGCATCGTATTCTATCGTATTTTTCTAAATGGATTTAGCAATTTCAAGTATTTGGCAAACTGTTTAGTAAATTTTAATTAGATAACTAGTCAGGAAATATTTTTAATATATTTTTTAATTCTTTCAAAAAAAGGCGTGACCCCATAGGTGACGTAATTTCATCTTTGTGATCCTATCTTTTGAACCGTTATAGACAAACACTTGAAAGTTGCACAGAAAGTTCGTTACTCTGTTATAATAAGTATAAATATTTAAAATTAAATATAAAAGGGTGTCCCATTAGTTGGTTTAATTTGATATACATATGTATATATGGCCAAACTTTTGAACCGTTGAAATTTATAAGGAAATTGTATTGCTAAGTCCACTATAATAACAAGTATAAAATATGAATTGGAAAATTAATTAAGTGTCCCAATAATTAATGAAAATTAATATGTATGGCCAAACTTTTGAACTGTTATAGATAGACAGATGAAATTTAAAACAAATATAACATATATAACAACAAGTATAAAATTTGGATCTATAAATTAAAGAGTGTCCCCATTATTGATATAATTTAACCATTATGTTCCCATCTTTGGAACCGTATAGACAAACACTTGAAAATTAGACAGAAATTTCACTACTATGTCTGGTATTACAAGTAAAATTAGAAATTAAAGAGTGTCCCAATAGTTGATGTAGTTTGATATATATTGACACACGTTTAAAATTTATAAAGAATCTGTATGATAAAGTCCTCTATAATAAGTATTTAAATTAAAATTTGAATTTAAAGGGTGTCCCAATACGTGACGTCTTTTGATATATGTACATATGTATATGGCCCTATCTTTTCAACAGTTATTGACAAACACTTAACAAGTAGACAGAATGTCCATTACTGTGTCTGTTATAATAAGTATAAATATTTAAAATTATAAATTAAAGGGTGTCGCAATAGTTTATGTAATTTGATGTATATGGGCAAACTTTTAAACCGTTACAGACAGACGGTTGAAATTTACAAAGAAACTGTATTGCTAAGACCGCTATAACAAGTATAATATTTGAATTCAGAAATTACAGGGTGTCGCAATAGTTAGTGTAATTTTATGTGTATAGCCAAACTTTTGATCCGCTATATACAGATAGTCGTTTGGCATTGGTTTGACCTAAAAAGAAAACAACCCTGGGGTCTTTGTGCCCCTATATACTCCGGAAGCACTGCTCACCAGTAGAAAATCGACTGATATTTGCTTTGATTAGATTATTAAATTCCAAAATTAGTTTTTTTTTTATTTGAATTGACATTTTGTGCTACGACATGTAAAAAATCCCGCTACAATCTTTCTCTAATATAAAATAATCCTTGTATAATTACCGTCTTAAAGAAACAGATTTTAAGTTTGTCGGTTTTGAAGTCGATTTTTTTTTTGCAAGAATTATTATCTATTGTTTTGTTAACAAAATATTTGTAATCAGGTATGTAATGAAAATGATATATTTAAAATCGAAGGGTGTGATTAATTTCTATCGATTTTGAGAATTATTTTTAAGTCAATCTTTTAACATTTGGGTTTGAAAAGTTTACCAGAAGATAAAAATCAAACAATATTAAGGAATTTAAACAAAAATATTAAAAAAAATTGAAATAACTAAAAAATTAATTCTTATACAAAACAACAAAATCGTTTTAAAATCGGTTCGTTTTTAAAATCGTCTTCCATCACATACATACCTGTGAAAGAGGGCGTTGCTTATAGGCTACAACAGGAGGTAGCAACATTATCCAATCACCAATCACCTACTTAATTTGAACAACAACCGATTAAAGAAACTGACACAAGGCAAAATAACAATAGAGGGGTAATCTTATGGCAACGGGAAAAACAACTGCGACAAATGGTGTAAGTTGGAGATGCTTTGTGGAAGACATATGCTCCCAAGAGGGGTAATAAAAAAAATTAACACAAGCTACATACAGCATGACTTAGTAAAGTTGGGCGAATTCAAACAGTTTTATGCCTTGAATGAAACAGGAATACAGTTCCAAGGTATATTTATCTTGCTAGGTAGTGTCGTCCGCCCAGCTGATTTAGTAGTTCGACATGTCAAAAGTTGTATGTGTTCAGAAATTTGATAGTGTAGAAGTGAGAAAGCAATAAAACACATACACTTTCTCAATTTTCTTCTATGTCTTTTGACATTTCGAACTACAAAGCAACAACAAAATATCATGTTGTTCTTGTATTTTTGTATGTGTTGTAGGGACGCCACTACCTAGTAAAATAAATATACCTTGTACAGTTCGAAAGTAACAAACAGAAAACATACAGTAGGCTTTATATTTTTCATAAAGATAACGTTTAATAAAAAATATAATCTTGAAAAAAATTCAAATGCTTTTTAAAATATAATAAAATAAACTCAAAAATAAAATGGATTTAAAATATTCTTTAATTCAATTAAATTTTTTAACAACATTACTTACGTTCATTTTAAAGTCTTTTGCACAAATTCATAAAATTAAAAGTGTACTTGAAGTATTCTTTATGACAAATTTTGTATGAAAATTTATCATAAAGTAAACTTTATTTTTTATAAATCTGCAGCACCTCTTACCCTACTCCGATCGTCTTTAAACTTTAAAATTTACCTAACAATAGCAAATGGCAACTTTTTATCACTATTACATATTGAAATTGAAAAAAAAAATTTTTTTTCGTTCCACCCTAATGTACATACATACATACATATTTATGCATATCGAATTTTCTTCAAATAAAATGTATAATTTTTAATAAAAAATAAACCTTAACAATGAAAATAATACTTTTATCTTAAATAACTTCATTTTTTAATTTCATGCAGTTTCTAAGCTGATAAGATACCATTCAATTCAACTTGATTTTATTTTATGTGCTTAGAAATAAATAATAAAATTTGATATGGTTTTCTTTCTTTATTATTATATACATAATTAAAATCGTTATTTGTCAAAAACCAACAGAGTTTTTAACGAAATATTGAACGTTGGTATAGGGAAAAAATTAGATTTTTGTGTTACCCATTCTAATAGTGATTATAATTTTTCTTTTTATGTGAGTAGTTATTCTACAAAGTTGTATTGTGATAGAACCACATCTTGAGGTGCCGCAAAAGCCTTGAACATAGAAAATTTCAATACATTTGGATCTGCAAAAACTTTTTTATAGAAATAAAAGGAAAATTCTAAGTGCCTTAAATAAATATTCGTCAAAGAAAAATCATTACAGTATCATATCTACTAATATCTTACTACAACAAAGAAAATAAAACTAGAGTGGCCTACACTCAACTTTACCATAACCAATAGAAACAGATATTTTTATGGATATATTACATAAAGAATATAAGTTCAAAGTATATTCGAATCGAAAAATTAATTATTTTCGGTATGAAAATAATTACGGTATGACCTGTAAAGTGTTTACAAAATTTGGGAGTAAGTAAACTACCCCTTTCCCCTTCCCGATTATGCCCAAAATTTACACAACTCTTCATCTTCATATACCAAAGGCACGTACTAAGTTTCGTTTTAATATGTCATACGGTATGAACTGTACAGCGTTCACAAAATTTAGGGATAAGAAAACTACCTCTTGCCCTATCCCGATTATGCTCAAAAACTATACAGCTCTTCATCTCCATATGCCAAAAGAACATACTAAATACATTTGATGTGTCAAACGGTATGACCTGTACAAACTCCTCAAAAATAGTGGCCAACGCACCCACCCACCAGAGATTAACTTAGTGTACAAATTTTATCCTCTATACACACAAAGCTACACAATGGCCATCGAAAAAAATGTATGCATGACTCACTTTATACACGAATAACTCTTGAGTGTCCACTTCTGTGCATTATATCTAAATGTGTACATTGAAGACATTAAAAGCATCGAATTAACTTTATATACGTATGCACATTCGTAGTGAAGATACCATTGAATTTGTTTTGTAACTTCATAAGATTAATGTGTGTGTGCGCAGTAAAAGCAAACAGCGTTGCCGTTTTTGGTTGTTTGTACTTTTATTTAAATTTGGTTAGTTTTTTTCTCAAACTAAAAAATACAATTATTGAAAATTTTACTTCATTAATATCAGATGTACATGCCGAAAGAAAGGCAATGTCTTCAATGTATAGAAGGTGTACAATGTTTTCAAGGTGTCCATTAAAATATCTTGTACATTTCTACGATCTCTGCCACCCACCCACATACATCATCGCGAAAATTGCCACAATGGATTCAGGAGACCTCAAAACGTATAAATCCGTCGAAATCCCGACCTCGATTTTTTCATGATTACTATACTTTACCTTGCACTACGTATGGTAAAGTAAAAAGTACATTTAGAAAAGAAATCTATACATACTACAATATGATAATATAGTAACTCATTTCCTCCCCGTCTTTCTTTTTGTTGCGTTCGCATCACGTAAAAACTACTGGATGGATTTTAACAAAATTTTGTGAGGAGGTACCTTAGTATCCGCTTCCGCAAAAATATATTATTTCCAAGAGAAAGTGGAGAAAAACCAGTAAATGACGACTATTTTTTACCGATTTAAAGGTACTGCATACTTTAAGCCATCTTTTGTTTTTGAAAGAGGTATATTTTAAACAGGGTTGCGCAACAGATGGCGCTGTTTTAAAATAATGGAAAAATAAATTGAAAGCAGGATAATTTAAACAAGGTTGCGCAATATATGGCGCTGTTTTACAATAATCACAAAATATGAATTACTTACTGCCAAATAGCCAGCCAATTGAATAAAATTTGTAATTGATTTGTAGCTTTACAATAATTTTTAGAATTTTATATAAATTTTAGAATTTTATCTGGGGATGGGTACCTTATATAAAGTAAAGACGTAAGAGTCTTTAAATTTGGTGTGGATTACTTTCAAAGCGAAATAGAACAAAATATTTTCAGGACGCACACTTACTTTAAATACACATTATAATATTACTTTTTTAATTTAAATAATTTCCCCTAGCCTAAGGACTGTCTGTAATCGGTCACAAATTTCTACAATTCTGTTAAAATTGCATATATACAAATGTCTAACTAAATACTTATAATTATTCTTCAAACGAAATTAAAAATTGTGAGTGGCTGAACCTATTTATCTGCTCGTAACTGTATAAATATAAAATAATTATTATAAAATATTATAAAATAATTATATTTATATTAATTTCATTTGTCAAACCTAAAAATAAATTTATTCTTTTGTGTTTTTAGATTAATACCACGGCCTGACTGAATGAAAACGGGAGAAAAAGTATACTACTTACGTTTATTTTTATTAATTATTATAACAATTTAATATTTGCAAAAACTACAACATCATAAACAAATTAACAATCTATCATCTCAATCACACCTACAAAAGAAAACAGAAAAAAAAAAAAATACAAATATCCACAACATTTTCTACTGCAATAACAAAAAATAAAAGTAAAAAAAAGAAACATCAATATGAAATATACAACAAATACAATTGAAAACCAAATAACTAATACCACAAATGCCAATAATAATATTAATATAGTGACCTCATCATCATCCTCTTCGTCATCATCAGCATCGTCCACATCCTCATGCTGCCTATCTACAGCATCAACGACAAATAGTAGTGGTGTTAACACAAATGCCAACGGGAACGCATTATTCTGTGAACAGGTTAATACAGTTACAAATCTCTTCGAGAGATGGAATGACTGTGAACGTACTGTTGTTATGTATGCTCTTCTCAAACGTTTACGTTACCCCAGCTTAAAGTTTCTACAATATTCCATTGACAACACACTGACACAAAACATGGGTTCAACATCCAATCTAAGCACAGTTGTTGTAGATATGAATGCCAACAATCCATCGTATTTACAAAATCTATTGAATGCCTACAAAACATTTCATTTGGGGGATTTGGTCGATACATTGTCGTCATCATCCTCAGACAAAGATTCGCTAACTTGCTATGGAAGTGAGTTTCACACAACTCATTGTGATGAGCGCAAGTTGTATGGTAAGAAAGAGGATATTTTACATGAGGTATTGAATATGTTACCTCTACTTAAGCCGGGCAATGATGAGGCCAAATTGAATTATTTATCATTGATTCCGTTGGCGGTCAAGGATTCAATTAGACAAATTGTGCCAACTGAATTGGTGCAACAGATATTTTCCTATATGCTCATACACCCAGCCGTATCAAGTGATGATCGAAGGTAAGTTAACTCATAGTGGCAATGCTTTTCAGTATCTAATGTTTTTTTTATTGCCATTCCAGAAACCTTAATGTTTGGCTACGGCATTTAGAAGATCACCTTCATAACTACAATAATTGTCCTCCACTTAGTGTGGGTATGCCAGCGGCACACGGCAGCTATATTCAGAATCAAAACAGTTTAGTCGGTTGTCTACTGCTAGATAATGCAACAATGACCACTTCAGGTTCATCAGTTACATCATCATCATCGTCCGCCATTTCAATACCTTCGAGTGCTTCAAATGTTTCTGTAGCCTCAACATCGTTCGGTAACTTGACACAGAATTGTAATGCATCTACAATTTCGAATAATTCAATGATGGGGTGTCGCAATAATGACTGGCAAACTATACAACCGCCAAGTAGACAACAACAGCCACAGTTTGCAAAATCTGCAGTAGGTTCGGATTGGTCATCGTTGGTGGTTAAACCAAATTCAGTGGCCAATAATGTTTGTGGCGGCGGTGGTGGTGGTATTGTTGTTGGTTCAACTATTGCCGATCAACTCTGTGATAATTTAAATGGTATTACGCTGAACGATTTAGCCTCTAGTCAAAATAGTTTAGGTCTCAACATTGTTGGCACCTCTATCGTCGATTCGTTTGTTACGGTCGATAGTAACAGTTCTTCGCTGGTTAATGGTGTGGCGGCTGCAGCTGCTTCAGCTACAGCAGCATCAGTTTCACCGGTGGCCACAACACCAAATATCTTTGGACCGCAAACAAATCCTATTATTAACATAATTAATAATAGCAATTGTAGTGGTCAAATAAATGGAATCGATGATCATGACACTTCATTCTCAAAGAATGGCACAGAAATATTAGATTTTGATCCAAATTCAAATTCAGTGAACAATAGCGATGGTTGCAGTAACACCACCAGCTGCAATGTCGGCCAAATTCAGGTGAGTGTAGGATATTTTAGAGAGCCAGCCTACACATAGCAATAATCAAAATTATCTTTCTTTTAGCCCCACCAACAAATGGGTTACGCTTCAATTCTGATGAGTAATTGTGCTGACCATTTAGATATTAATCGCTGGAGTTTAGATAGCAAATTTGTTGCTTTGAAAACAAGGCGTTCCAACAGTCTTACCACCCAAACAATATCCTCTTCAGCCTCATCATCTAATTCTTCTGTTATTACAGTCAATGATAATTGTTCCAATTCAACAGAAAATTTGGCTCAATTCGCCAATAAACCACGTAGCTTTTCACTCTCAATCGAACATCATCGCGGTTCGTTGACCAATAGTGGCTCCGATACTCGCTTAGATGACTTTAAACCAAATTACATAAAATTCCAAACTCGTAATGTTGGCATGTCCAGCATTGGGTTGTGGTTGAAATCATTGCGTCTTCATAAATACATCGAACTTTTTAAAAATATGACCTACGAGGATATGTTGCAAATAAGTGAGGAGTATTTGCAAAGTTTAGGTGTAACCAAAGGTGCTTCCCATAAGTTGGCATTGTGTATCGAAAAGTTAAAGGAACGTTCTCAGCATTTGGCTAAAATGGAGCAGGAATTAATCAATGGTCAGCTTAAGCTGCAGGCAGCTGTTGAAGAATTGGCCAATATTGTTTTGACTCCAATGAAACCGATAGAATTGGTCAATACCAACAGTAGTGAGGATAATGTTGCTTTAATGTTCATAAAAGTTGTGGACTTAGGTAAGTCTAACAAAAATTGCATTGCTTAAGTGTTAAGTGTAAGTTAGTAACTATACATACATACATATTTATTAATTATTCAATTGTTTTCTTTATTTTTTTCTAATTTAGTTTGTACAATTGCTCAAAAAGATCCATATGCTGTTGTTGATGATGATAATATTAGTGTAATTTTATGGATATTAGATCGATCCATACATAATGAGGCGTTTGTTAATCATGTCAATCAATTAAAGGAATTAAAATTCAAGTTATCCAAATTAAAAATGTCATTGACACCGAAAACACATCATGCCAAAAATGGTAGCAATGGCAATTTAAATAAGCCAAGGTAAGTTAGAGCGATAAAAAGCAAAAACTGCTTTGTTCTTCCTCTTGATTATAGTTTGTCGTTTAAAAATAAAATCGATACAACAAATACTCGATATTATAAACTAAATTAATATACGTCAAGGTACGGTGTCGTTTTACAGTTGTTACGTAATGAAATCTAGCTCATAGCCAATATAAAATTATTATTATTATTATTTTTTAATTTATTATTTTAATACAAAGAATGTTTTATCGCAAATTTTCCTTTTTCCGATTTTTTTTTTTTAATAAAATGTGAAGTGTTTATAATAGCTGAATCTTAGAGATTAACAAAGAATGTTTAGGTTTACCACCGTACCTCCAATATTATTTGAAAACATGCAACTTGTTCTAGGAATTACCCACATTAAATGATTTGTTGTTGTTGTAACAGCTCTACTGTTGTCGGAAATCCTTTCCTGAGGAAAAAAACTTTCGGAGTTTTTAATCACTCTGGGCGAGTGATACTCGGGTCGTTCCGGAGCGAAGATCCAATTATCGTGGGAATGCACATTAAATGCAGTGTCCCTCGCTATTGTTGTTCAGTAAACATAGGAATATTATTAATTTTTTTTTGTATGGGGTAGACTTTTCCCTCCTCGTACACCACCGAGATTTCCTTCAAACATGCTTTTTTTCTAAGAAAATTTTCTGAAATTTTCTATTGTAGTTGTTTAGATATTAATTAATCCGACAAAAAAAGTATTTTTGGCCCCTCTCTACCTCGTACTTAGACTATTGAAATTTTCACATAAGGGTTATTTCTACGACCGCTATAACAGCAATGAAAATAAAATTAATTATATTCGATATTTTGACGAATTTATTTGTTAGAAATTTAATATATTAAAAAATTTGAATTATATATAAAAAAAAATATTTTGACCTTTACTATCTGAAGTTATAAAAATTTTTATAGGTATAAAATCATTGCAAAATAATCACCATAATACAATTACAGGCAGTTTAATTATTTTATTAATCTTTTTTTCTTTAATTTTTGATAATTCGTTTTTTTTTAAGTACATAGTTTTAGTTCGAATAAAAAAAAAAATATATATTTATTTATTTATTTTTGTAATAATTCTTTTTAGTTTTCAATTTTCCAGGTGGAATGGTAAAACACGAAAATGTGATCAGAAGAACGGCAGTAATGATCGTATAAATCATCGTAAAAATTCAAATGATATGTTGAATTTTTCATTAAGTTGTTTGCAACAACAACATCATCATAATCAACAAATACAACAACAACAGCAGCAGCAATTGCAAATAAGTGAATATGATAAATATCACAATAACAACAATAATACTAATAACAACAACAACAACAATAATCAATATAAAAATTCAGCATATCAAAATTATCAACAACAGCAGCAACAAATCAAACATCAGCAACAAATGCAGCAGCCACAGATGCAACCACAAATGTTGCAACAACATGCACATTTCCCAGCTTTGCCACAGCAGCAGCAAAATCAACAGCAACAACAACAACAACATAGACGTTCACTTAACAATTTAATTGTTGTCTCTGGTGGACCTCAGCAGCCACAAAAAATGATTTTTAAACCGGGTCAAGGTATTTTATCAAATACTAACATGACGGCAAATGATGATTTATCGACTGATTTGATGAAATCCAATCAACAACAACAGCAATCCCGTAAAGCCAGTCTTACTTCAGTAAATATCAACAACAGCCTCAATAGCAGTAATAGTTTAAATCCCAGCAATATGGAAGTACTGCAACAACAACAACAATCTCCTGCTACAAACTCATCTATGCCGAAGAAAACAATGGCCGCTGTAGTAATGGTTAGTAATGATGATCTCATGCACACAGCAGCAACTGCAACAGCAGCTGCATCAACAACTGCTAATGTTAATGTTCTTGCTACAGCTCCGCCTCCACCTCAAGTTCTAATAACAAACAATAACATACAAACCAATAACAATAATACAAATTTAATCAATACAAACCATAATGTTATGTTGCATCAACAACAACAACAACAGCAGCAGCAGCATCAGCAACATGCGCTACAACAACAGCAACAACAATTACAACTTTTGGCTGCTGCAGCTGCTGCTGTTGGCAATTCATGTAATCTAAATGTTAGTAGTCTAGTTAACAATTGTAGTAGTAGTACTAACAATAGTAACGCTAATGTCGGCATTCTCGCTGGCAATAGTAATAGTAGCAATATTGTGTTGCAACAATGCAACAACGTTTGTAGTACCACTAACAATAACAACAATTGTAGCAATAGCAACACTCTCAGCTCTTGTAACAATTGCAATAACCATCAATTACAAATTAATTTAAAATTACCTCCTCTAAATGAAAATTATCAACATCATCATCAACATCATTCTCCTCCGACAATTTCAGATATTTTGAAAATATCTCTTAACAATTCCTCAGACCCACTAAATGACATTACAAGTTTGGAACAATTGGAAACATTGTGTCTTCAAATGACCGAACAAGCTATAAACTAAAGAGGAGTTAATATTTTTTTGAACCCCACTGTTCTCTACAAAAACCTATAAATAAACCTAACGCGACACATACCATTTATATACTCATTCTAATTCATCACATTTTTCATGTTTTTAAACCAAAATATCCATTTGTATTTTGCGATATCTTTTTAATTATTATATCAATGATTTTCATATTATTTTCTTTGTTATAATGTTAAAATACTGTTACGTTTACAATGATTTTTTAATTACTGACCATTTTTTGTTACATGACATATTTTGGTTTTGTTTTGTTTCGCTTTTCCGCTAATAATATTAATAGTATAAATATTTTCAACAAAAATAATTTTATGTTATTATAATCAATCTTTCATTGTTATTATTTGCCCTTTTCTTTATCGCCTCAAAGATTTTTTAAACACGATTTTTCATTTCTTCCTGAAACACCAAAGAAATACAAGCTTTTATAAAATTCTACAGAATTATTATAAAACACGTACACATTAGCACTTTGGATTCTATAATTGTATCCGATATTTACTACCTGAGGATCCATCGAAATCTTTATTCAAAAAATTGAAAACTCGTTGAAAGATAATTTTTCAAATACGAGCTTAAAAACTGTATTTGGCTAGTAGATTAAAGAAAGTCCTTAAACGTTGCTTAAAATACAAATGGATATATTGGTGAAAAATAATAAAAGCTAAAAAAAGAAAAAAATTAATTGCTGAATTGTTAGTTGATATTTTTTATTAAAATAATTTTTTATTCGTTATTTTAGAAAAAAAATACGAAACACCTCTAGAAAGCATATTTAGGTTTTGTTAGTTTAAATTTTTTATATAGTATTTATTTTTACTAATATATTGCAATTTTTAAAGACTGCTTTCATTGTATGAAAGTAGAAACTAGATATGGTAATATACTATTTTTACAAAAGGCAAACAGAAAGAAGTAACTTTGCAAAGTGTTTATGAAAACATTCAACTTTTTATAACATTTTAATTAGAATTGCTTATATTTATATAGTTTGTTGTATTAACAATTAATTATTAGTAGTTGATCTATTTTTTAACTAATTTGATATTAGTTTTTTTTAACATTTGTTTCTTTGTTTTCTTAAATCAATTAATTGAACATGAATTAGTAAATTGAAAAATTAATTGAATTTACTAACAGGTTTTGAGTACACCATAAGCTATTTGCACTTATGTATTTGAAGACGTCATTGATGTGTAGCAATTTTGTTTTGGTTTTATGTCCAGTTGTTCTATAACTTATTTTTTGAAATCTTTAAAAACAAAATTTAAAAATTAGCGATATTAGGAAATTTTTGTTAAAATCTATTAGGATTGGTTTCCAATTTTTCAATAAACCATTTTTTGTATTTATGTATACTTACATATATAAAAAAATATTAAATCACCATTTCCAATTTATCAATAAAATGTTCAACCGTTAGTTGAGTTTAGAAAAGATTGAACATTTTAAAGACAAATAAGAAGAAGTTTTCAATTAAATTGTATTCCTTAATACGTTTAAAATATTCAACATAATTGTCTTTCTAAATCAAAATATTTAAGCCGCATTTTCACATCATGAAAAAGTAGTACAAAGTACAAAGTGATTCGGGACAAAATATAAATTATTTTTTGTGAAAACAATTTATTAAAATATTTCTCTGACAATATTTCAGGTCTAATTTTCTCTTCAAAAACAATCGCAACCATTTTCTTTTCTTTAAAAAAAATTATTTTCACTGTGGCATAGTTTGTTGGGTCGGTCAGATGTGAAACAGATTAACATCAAAGCTCAGCGTTAAAGGATTTTGCAACTAGGTAAATCGATGCGACCACCAACTGCTATATTACGAATAGCGACAATAAGAAGCCATTTGGCTGGCTCATAACAATTTCTGGAGATTAAAGAGACCATCTAAACTCACCGCGTTTTTGGCGGCCTCGGTTGCCATGCAGTTAAAACAATATGCTACGCATATGTATATTAACACAAAACTGCTGTCCATGTGGCCGATCCACGGGGGGGTAACTAGCATGTTAGTGGAAGGCCTCGCTTAGAAACCAACTTGATACCGGTATAAGAAACAGCATATGTTTGATGTGCTCAAAACGAAGTTAATCTTTATCATGTTTTAGATGACTCTGCACAGATCTAAGGCACGGGGCGGGGCCTCACTCTGCACGGAGCTAAGGTAAAGAACGGGGCCTCTTTTTATATCCATTTTCGCCTTTATCAAAGAAAAACTGTAAAATGTGCCGAATTTTCTCTTTGTTGACTTCCATTTTTAACACCCTGTAGCTCACAACTGAATGGACCAAACAAAAAACAGTACAAGCTTTTTAAGTGTCAAATGTCATCTTGACAACGAATATAAATTTTTAATTATTCGATTGATACTTTACGAGATATCGATCACTACAGCCCTTTTTCCCCAACCTAGTAAATCGACAGTTTTATGAAAAAATATTTTTTTAGTACTTGACTATCCATAATAATCGCCTCAAGTGTCTAACAAATTATACACACAAACGCTAAAAGTATCAAGTAATTACTTTAAAAAAATTGATCAAATACTCGGTGCCCACTACTCAATACTTTGCTAGCACTTATATTCATCGTTTTGCCATTGGTCAAGTCCATACAATATCTGCGATCAGAAGTAATGCAGCATTTAGCAGGGCTTATAAATGGTTTATCTCCTAATGAAATCGATAAGTCTTATTAGAAATGGTGAAATAATAATAACCTTAGGAAATTAAGCTTAATTGTGGTAAAATAAAAAAAAAGTTTTTTTTTGAGTTGGAAAAATTTTAAAATTTTGATTGTTATTATTTTTTACACATTTTTAATCTATTTGATAATTAATTATTAATTTTTTTTTTGTAAATTATCTTCTATTTTTTCTTAAAATCTTTTTTCATTATTTTCCTTCTTCACACATTCAGGCATTTTGATAATTTTCTTATATTTTCTTTTTCTTTACTTTCTTTTCGTTTAGGAAAATTTGGCTAAATTTGATCAACATTTTACATTATTTTAACCAAATCACATTTAAATAACTCACTGCTCATTAAAAAATCATCATTAAATTTAATCTTAAGTAGAAAATTATGGATAAATGATTAGATGATGGATTGTTCTAAAATAACAAACCAGTAACAAAAATATTCAATATGAATTGAACTTTTTTGTTAATACAACAATTTGTATCTTGATAAAAAAGAGACTGACTTAAATTACTTTTCGCTGAAAAAATGAAACTAGTATAACATTATTATGGGAATGAAATTTAAATTATAAGAGAAAAGAGAGAGAATTCTTTTTTATTTACTGGCAAATTAAAAAAAAAGTTAAAGATTAACAAAGAAATGATTTCAAATCAAAGAAAAAAAACAAATAATTAATAAAATTAAGAATATAATTGCTGAAGTAAGACTTTAAAAGTAGGAAAAAATTTTTCTTAAAAAAAAAAACAAAATATAAAAATGTTCAACACATATTTTTCTCCCTACAAAAACCAACACAAAACTTTTTTCATCAACGGAATGTAATTGCTGAATTAATTAAATTAATATTAAAAACTAAAACAAAAAACCTAAAACATCTTATATTAACAATACTTTTGATTAAAAAGTTAAGCTAAATTTTGTATCTTATAAAAAAATATTTTTTAATTTATTTAGAAAATTATAAAAAAAAAAAATTTAAGGCCGGGAATCTGATCTTTGTTTAAACTTGGTTTAAGTTAACCACAAGCCTTATTTCGTATGCTTGGTCATTACAAAAACAGAAAAGTTTTCTTAGGTTGTTTGGTTAGCTTTAAGCTTAGTTTAAATATTAGTTAATTAACCCTGCTTGACTCTTATAAACTTATATATAAAAAATTACTTCTATACATATTATACTAAATACATACATAATTATATACATATATAAACAATTAATTGATTGACAAAAAGGTAAAAAAAAACCATTTAAACATAAATACGTATGTAACTAAAAAACAAAACAAAACAAAACAAAAATATAGCGTTTTAAAAACAACGTAAAACAAAACTTTATTTTATACATTTGTAATTAATTTATTAAACAATTATCAATTATATTATGTTTAACGGGCAGCCTGTTTTTATAATTTTAATTATTCATTATTTGTGTAAGTGTGTATATCTTTTTAAATATTTAATGTCTAATGTATTTTATATATAAAACTATGTTTGTAAATTTTTTAAAATTGTTTTAATTTTGATATGTTGAAATAATTTTAAATTGTCCTTTTGATTTTTACGTTTTTTTTTTTTTTTTTTTGTATGTTTAAAAATTATTAAAATTTTGTACTGAAAACTTAGCTTGTGATTTGGAAATTATGGAAAACCATTGTATTGTTTTAAAATATTTAATTGGTATAAAAGAAATCTAAATTTTAGCTGTAGTAAATTTAAAAAATAAAATCAAGCAGCTTTCTAAGGGCGGTCGAAAAATTACACTACCATACAATGTTTTTTAATATAGTCTCCTTTTTGTTGTTACACTTTCATAAGTTCGCAAAATGTTTTATGTTGATTGTCCAGGCTTTTCAATAAATAAACCAAAAAATTATTATACATATTACGGCTGCTTATTGTATTGGCTTTGCCATCTTAGGACATGACATCTA
Organism: Phasia obesa; assembly: GCA_949628195.1. Lineage (NCBI taxonomy): Eukaryota > Metazoa > Arthropoda > Insecta > Diptera > Tachinidae > Phasia > Phasia obesa. The sequence continues at coordinate 43,006,854 of OX451217.1, forward strand.
CCGGCTGCAGTTGTAAGATTAAGACGATATGTTATCACGCCTTTTTTCACAACCTTGTTTTTTGAAAATAACTGAAATTAAATTTATTTGGAGATATTAAACCCTAAAAACCATTACAAAAATATTTACTTTAATGCCGCCTCGTAGTAGATTAATTAAAATGTTATTAATCTTTTACCAGTATCTGTTCAAAAATATTCAACTTACAACTAGTGTAAGCCCATAATTCTTGACTTCTTAGAAATGTGACTTTTTTCCAAAAGAGTAATTTCTTTTAGTAAAAAGTCAAAAATAATTAATGTTTTGCTTTTAAAATTAAAGTCGTAAAATAACTAATTTCATACAATAATTTACTGAAAATCAAAGCATCTACCCAGATTGCTTTAAAATTTTATATAAAAAACTATAAATAATATTTTAAAACAGATGTTTTTCCAAAAAAAATGTTCAAACAACAAATAATTCCCACTGACAGTTAAGAAAATAAGTCGCAACAATATGTAGTATTTTGTTCGGCGTTTTTTACTATTATGTAAAGTAAAAAGAAAGTGGTCAAGCTTGAGGCTGTTAACCTTGATAATGATATCCGACGGATATCGAAATATTAAAAACAAAAAAAAAACTGGCTTGAAGCTTGACCATTTTCTTTTTAATTTAAATAAAATTAAGTCTTATGACAAAAAAATATTTAATTTCTTCGTTTTTTTTTTTTTAATCCGTATTTAAGACTATTTCTTGGATCTAAGACTATTTTTCTTGGCAATAGCGTTTGTTTTTATTATAAATCTACAAAATTATGTAAAAAATACAACAAAATCATTAATTACTATCTAGTTGCTAATATTGAAAAAAAAATATTTATTTATATCATTGTGTTTTAGTCAAATTTATACCAATTTTATTAATGTCAAACAAATTATTATTTTTATTTTAGATTTTAAAAAATTTATATTTTTTTCATTTATTTTATTTACTTTTTTGATTTATTTTTTGTATACAATGTGCATGTGTATTTAAACAAAAATAAAAATTATTTTTAGCCTAATTAAGAACAAAAAAAAAAAAATGCAAATATTTTAACTACTCTCTTTAAATACGGTCATATAGATTTTGACTTTTGCGTAAATTAAATTAAAAATATATAATAAAAAATATTTAAAAAAATATAAAACATAATAAATGCAAATTCTTATAGTTTCTTTATGTGAATTTAATGTTGTACGTAAATTCTCATTTGGAAAACAAGAAAAAAAATTAAACAATTTTTGTTTATTTTTTAAATAAATATTGAAACCCTATTTTGTAAATAAAATAACATGCTAAAGAGAAAACAAAACACTGCTTAGTTTAATTTTATTGTTGTAATTAAATAATTGCAATTGTAATTTAATATAATTTAAAAATAATTATATACATTTTATTTCATTCTTTATAAAATTAAAAAATTTTTAATTTATTTAAAAAAAAAAAAAATACCCATGAAAACTACGCTATTTCTAAAACTAGTTCCAGAATGCATGCATAGTTTCGCTACTCGTTAAAATTTGGTTTTGAGATCAACGAACAGAAAAACAAAATAATTAAAGAATAAAATTAGCTTCAAATAATAATTCCCTATAAGCCTAAAAACAAAATTCTCTTACAATTTTATTAAAATTTGATCAATTGGATTTAGTGGTTGGAAAAGCAAATGAAGTCATTGGTTGAATTTTCATAAAAGAAAGTTTTCGAATAATTTTGTAATTCAAATTATATTTCACTCCTATTCTGTGAAAGATGGCTAGGTTGTAAGTAGAGAAAGTACAGACGACGTGATAGCGTAAACCATGCATAAAATGACCGGCCTGCGTAAAGCCCTTGAATCACTATCATACTCAGTCGTTAGATCTGTCAAAAATAGCATGTGTGCTAAAAAAAAAAGTATGATAGTGTGGAAATATATGTGTGTGACAGACTTTTTGACAAGTCTGAAGTCTGACTTGCTAATCTTTAAAAAAATAATGAATTTTTATTTTTCCATGCGATCAGCAATGCAAAATCTTTTTTGTATGATAGTGTGGCATCTACAACGCCATTTTGAAACTATTTTTTGAGTATGACAGAATTCCCTCAGTTTTTTGTGGTTGAATCGTACGATTGTGTAGGATAGTGAATCCTGGCCTTAAGTGAGAATGAGTAGAATTTTTTAATAAATGTTTTATTTTTCCGCCTTTGACAATAATTCGACAGTAGTGTTAGTGGATAACAGTTAACGGGAACAGTATTCCATTGAAATTTGCTGCGATAGAAACACAAAAGGTCGCAAAATTACCTTGAAAAGCCTACTCATAATTTGGCAGTAAGGCAGTACTGAATAACAGATAAAGGGATCAGTGTTACATTAGAAATTATTGTTTTAAAAACAAAAACTTCCGGAATTCTCAAACTGTCCTCGTAATAGCCAGTAATCCTATAATAGATAACAAAGAAAATATTGGGTCCATTTGTACATTATTTGATCACTTAGTTGGGTATTTTAATCTCTTGATTTTTCGATTTTGATATTTTGTGTTTATTTTAATTTTCATATTGAAAAAGTTTATCTGCAATTCTGCACATTTTTTTAAGGTTATAGTAAAAATGTGCTTTACCATTTTACGAGTGTCTACATTGCAAGATCATTTGCACAAGATTATTAATTGGACTATTGAATATTTGGAAATGCAATAAGAAATTTAAATACGTAATTCTGAAGCACTGAAGTATTGTATTTAAATTCAATGGTAAAAATAAACAAGTATTTTTGGAAAGCGTGTTATTTTGTTACCGGCATTCACGTGATCGACAGTAAAAAGTTATGCTACCTTTAGTTGTATGTAATCTATTCGGATGGTGAAATTACGAAATATTGAATTATTATTTTTCCAGGCTGCAATTGACACCAGTTTATACTTTTCGAAAAAGTAGTCTGTCTAGAGAGAAATGTAACTCAATACACCAATACCCCAGTTTGTGTCGCTAATTGGAACCGGAGAAACGCGACGCAAACCGAAGTTTCATTTAAAAAATATCAGAGATATGTGACGAAATCTGAGATAGGACCTTAAAATCACATATTAAGATTAAAATAAAAATGAGATATTCGTAGTATTAAAATAGAAGTTTATATCAATGTGTTATTTTTTTTTATTCTAAGCTTGGATCATCTAAATCGACCATTTTTTAATTTTTTAAATAACCTAAAGTTTGTGGGATAGTAACAGTTTTTTTTTAATAAATTTCCTCATATAACAATTGATAGTGTCGGTCCCATTTCTAGACAATTTTAAACTGCGATCTTCGTCCGTGTTATTCAGCTATTTTGCAGCACTAATAAATTTTTCTCTGCTTCGACCTCAAGCGGAAGTCCAGCGCATAGGAATTTCCCTTCTTGTGTTTTTAGTTTTGTACCTACAAATATTTTCATTTACATATATGACGCAAATCGAAGCGCTAACGACTCAACTTCGAAATCACAGAAATTTTAAAAAACGCATCTTCGAAAAGACGCTACCCGGGGTATTGGTGTCATAATAGACCACCATAACAATTTAAATACAAAATTATGATTCCTCCAAAAATGTTGTACTACCAGGTCACTGAAAAATACAACCTTACAGTTGTATAATCCTGTCTACAATAATTCTATACTGCATCAACACTTCAAAAATACGAATTTACTTCGAAATTGTCGTGTTCAATGTAAATATGTATCGCTGCAATAATGTAGATGCAAAAATACGACTTTGACTTCACAATGTTGTATGTTTATTAATTAAAGATTTATGCCCTTCTGAAAAATAAATTCTACTTGAAGTGTACAAAATTTTCTTATAAAATTTGAAATAAAGTAGACTTTGTTTTTTTTTTAAATAATTTGGCGATTTGGCTTTATCACTCAAACACTGACTTCATTTGTAAATATAACATTGTAAATTAAAATTTACAGTATTGTGGCAACATTGAAAACAATAGTAAAAAATATTAATTTTACGTAACATTGCGACAACTTTGTAAATTGCGTAAACAGTTCTCTTAATGTCGGAACCAAGATGATCTGGTTGTGTCTTTTTGCCACATGTTTTATTTTTTGTTTCATTAATAGGTGTGATCCCGTATATATATATATATATATATATATATATATATATATATATATATATATATATATATATATATATATATATATATACGCCTGAGACAATGGTTTACAAAAGCTTGCATAGTTCTCATTTAGCGATTCGATATATTCCATGTTTCGCAGCCATATAGAAGCACCGACTTGACATTGCTGTTAAAAACCTTGACTTTGGTGTGAATCGAGATACTTTGGGATCTCCAGAATTTGTTGAATGTACCATAATCTTGCCTTGCCTTACAAAGTCTATTCTGAATATCTTCTTTGCTGTCGCCACTATTTGAAATCATACTTACCAGATAGCAAAAGTCTTTAACATCATCAATGTGTTTCGCTGTAAGCTGGAAGTTCGTGTTGCATGATGAATTTATGCGCATTTATTTGGTTTTGTTGATGTTAATTTGAAAGCCTGCTTTATCTGCCCGAGTAGCAAAGGCTTGAATCTTGGATTGCATGCTAGAGAGCATAGTCGATATCGTCTAACCCATCGTGGAGGCTCCACGAAATACTATGATGGATATCCATGGATTGGTTCATAACTACATCAAGTACTATGTTAAACAATAATGGTGACAAAACACAGCCTTGGCGAACTTCGACGTTTACTTTGATGGGTTTGCTTAATGAAACCTCATGAAGTATATAACAATAGGCGCTGTTGTAGAGCTCCTTAATTAGCCTAGTTATCTTCTCGGGAACTTCTTTGCATCTTAGAGCTTCCCAGATCGCCCAGTCATTTAACCAGAAACTCGAAATTAAGGGTTTTAGCAAGAGCCCCCACGCAAACCCCTAAGGGATTTTTAGAATCAATCACCTATTCATTCTGAAGTTAAAATGATTACTAAAACCAATTCATATTTATTTATTAACTTATTCACGAATGCTTTCTGCAGATGTTATAAATTTTCCTTCTAATAGCGAATAACAGGCAAGTTTCTCATTTATGTATATAATTCTCTCTTTTTGCCGACCAGTGATCAAGAGCCAAAAAATCACACGATATCAATACGTGTGTGCCGTGTGAAACCGTAAGTTGATGAATTCTTTTTGTACCCATTCGTCGCTGAAAGTAATTTTCGAAACAATATGTGATTTTTTTACAAATCATTCTCACAAAACTTGATTTGTGAGACTTGACTTGTAGATGGGTCTTACGACTTTCAAATGAACAAAAAATACTTTACTGTTGTGTGACAACATTATTTTATTTACTGGCGGAACAAATCCAATCAATTTAATACCAAAAAATACTTTATTCAAAATTGATTTTAATAATAATTCATTGTTATTAAAATAATTAATTGGCATTGTTGTAAGATGTATGTACATATTAAAATCTTGGCTTTGACGACGATCCACAAAGAAAACAGAATAAAATACTACACGGAAGTGCCAAAAACGAAAAGAATTATTTGATTGCACGGATTTTTCAAATTTTTGTCTTTGGTAAAGTAATAATTAATAGTAGAGTTAAAAAGGTTTCGAATTAAAAAAAAAATAGTAGAATATTCCATTGTTAAAATTTTATTAGTGAATTAAGGAATTAGTTAAGACCCAATAATTTGCAACTACTAAAGTACAAGTTCACGAAAAAAAACTACATTTGTTAAGGCCGGGGCACATAGAATCCGTCATACGTTATACGTCGTCTTTTTCAACATACAAGAGAGTTGAAATCCAGCTTTTCTAATTGGTGTTGTCACAATCAGTGCGTCTCCGTCAACGCAAAGTACGAAAGTTGGGCAAGTTTTAACTTTTGACATACGTTGAGAGCAATTGAGAGCTATAAATTGGTTACTCTTTGTTTCTCTCTCTCAAAATTAAATTTTTGTGTTGAGTGGAATCAAAAAAACAAAATACAACAAAATAATTTAATTTAATAGAGTAAAATGGAGAAAAAAGCTTTTCTCGTGTTTTCTTTTCTGATTTAATATCCGTCAACGAAATACTCATTGTGTCAACCTCTTCCATTGTTACTTTGATTTCAGTTGAGCACGTTAAAGTATAACGTATGTGCCCCGGCCTTTAGTTTTTGTTTTAAATGAAATTGTGCGCAAGAATGAACTCATAGACGACAGGCTAACAACTAACAGGCTACAAGCTGTCAAAACTAGAATACGCACGTTTATATGAAGACGATTATTGTGACGCCATCAATGTTACATGGCTACACACACGACCACCGTTGTGGCTGTAGCCAACTTAGGCTAATTTCTATCTTCGTACGCGACAATTTTATTCAAAAGAATTTAAAAATTACAATCTATTTACATTTGTATAATCAGAAGTTTTTGAGTAAATAAATTTAGTTTGTTTTGACATGATAAAATTATTTTTTTAAGTTATTTTATTTGTATAAAAGTAAAATAAGTATTTCAAATAAGTAGCTGACTACACGGCGACGATTGTAGCCAAAGCATGACATTGTGAAATAGGTAGCAAATAGTTCTGGCAAAGTAATGAGTAGTGGGTACCGGGTACTCGATACTCTATAATTTTCTTGAGTACTCAATACACAAAAGTAGTTAATCGATACGTTTACGGCACTATTTTTAGAAAATTTATAAAAATATTTGACAACTACAACGATAGATTTTCTCTGCTAGTATGTAAACGGAAGTATTGAGTACCCAATTGAAAAGTATTGAGTAGTATCGAGTAATTGAAAGTAGTAGAAATTGCTAGCACTAGTAGCAAAAACTTTATAGATACAAACTCTATTAAAAAAGTGCTGTTTCACTAAAAAAGTAATAGAAGTATATTGCGATTTCAACAGTTCCATGGGTTCTAGAACTAATGTATTATACTTATAATATAATAATTTTATAATTTTAATTATAATTTTTGTTTTTTACAGAAATTGCAATATTCAGCAAATATATTAAGCAAAAATAAAAAAGCAACAAAAATAATAATTTAAAGATTTTTTAATCTAAATAATTAAACAAAATATAGCAGAAAATAACCAAAAAATATTAAAATAAAAATAAAAAATGTAGTTTTTTAATTTGCATAATAGTGAAAACAAAAAATAATTAGAATTAACTATAAAAAATACGAATGTTTTATATTGAAAAAAAAAAATAAAAATTAAAATAAAATGAATTATTAATCATTTAAAATAACAACCAACGATGTAATTGAAAAACAAAATAATACTAAAAGTACTATTTCATTAAACTTAAAACAAAAATTATCATGAAAACAAAATATATAAAAATCATAATTTTAAAAATTAACCCGTGTTTTTTTAGATTAAAAAAAAATATTAAGAACAAGTTTTGAAAACTCTGGTAGGTGACAAACATTAAATATTTCATTGCTCATTTATCGTTTTACTCTATACTACTCTATAAGTCCGATAATGCTTTCCAATAAATTATGGCTCAACTTTCGATTATCGTACGATTCAATTGCAAAACAAAACTGACAGAATTCTGCCCAACTCAAAAATACGTTTCAAAATGGCGTTGTAAGTGCCACACTATTATACAAAAAAAGATTTTGCAACTTTTATCGCATGTCAAAAAATATTTTATGAATTTCTTCAAAATATTATCAAATCCTACAGATCTGTAAACAATTCTCTTACACACACACACTTCCAATCCGCCCTATCATACTTCTTGAGCACACAAGGTTTTTTTTTTGAACGAGTGAGTGTGATAGTGAATAGTTAACTGTAATCTGCTACGGCACTACCGATAAATTTAGTTTGTTTTTTTTAAAAGCCATTGAAACTAACCTCGTTAACTTAAACGAAAATAAAAAAAACTGAATTTCGTGTGGAGATTAAACATTATTGTTTACGTAAAAATAACTATCACCAAAACCAAAGGAAGACTTGATAAATAATATCGTCGCGTTTCTTCTTAAACCACGTAAGCGTAATTTTTTCGAAATTGACTTTTTTGGTTTTTATGGTAGAAAATAACATTTGCCACCAGACTACATTCTCATCTTAACAAGTTTGTATGAAAAATAAAAAAATCCATTTTCAAAACCTCGTAAGCGCCAAAGAAATGATATTTGCATGCAAAATATAATGGTTTTTATATTTCAAGTTGGAAATGTTAATTTGACAAAAAATTAGTTAATGATAAAAGTGAATACAATTTACTATAAACTTTTTATTTATAAACTTTTTTCAAAAAAATCTGTTAACATTTCCATTGTTTTTATCATTATTTTCGTAGTTAATGAATCTACAAATATAATTACTTTGAAAATGGTGTAAGTCCACTATCCTCAAAGACATACAATTATTTAGTTCAAAATTGTACTACATAATTTCTTTAGTGCTTTTTGAAATGTGTGGCAACATTGTAAATGACATAAAAATTTTTATAGTTTTCCGGAATTTCGCCTTTACCCCGTTTATTATAAAATATAATAAATACAAAACCCGTAGAAGATGCAATTATAAGAAGGGGAAAAAATATCAATGGTGAAGAGTTAAATTGGTTGAAGCCTGAAAAGCAAACCATATACAATGCTTAGTTGGACCTAACTAAGCGAGACTTAGCTGTTAAGGTTTTAAGTAAAACTTTAAATAAAACTAAATTAACACCGCAATATATCATTGAAAAAGTGCTTTTACCCCGAATATATCGACTCCTATAATTGAGTTGCCACCTGCTGTAGTTGGAGGAGCAGTCCACAAGATTCTATTTACGATTATATTGAAATTGTAGGTGCTGATTTAAGGCCGTCAAAGATCTTGGATTTGATTAAAGTATTAATAAATAGCTCTTGGAGCTGTGAATCACAAATTAAATAATTTTATTTTTAAGGCATTTTGAGCCTTGAATTATATCTTTCAATATGTAAAGAATAGAAAGTGGAATCATATAGACCTAATAGCCTTATATAAAAACATATCATTTTTGAGAAACTGTTTATAACTAAGCTGAACCCGATTATGACTGAGTAACCATTAATTTCGATTTAGAATGAAAATAATTTTACTAAGCAAAGTCTAGTAAATATAAATTTTTTTTTTTAAATATAAAATGCTATCCTTCACTAGCATCGAAGTTTCCTAAGCATTTAATAAGGTTTGGCGTCAAGGCTAGTTATACAAGCTGAAGTAAAAATTGCCAAAAACTGCAATAAGCTATTAAAAAGCTACTGATTTTCTAAGTTCTTCTCAGTCTATTGACGCCGGAGTTCCCAAAGATAGTATCTAGAGTCTCATTTTATATACACAGAATCAAAAATTTAACTAAATACTGTAAAATGGGGTGTAGAATTGAAGAAAAGTAGGTTGTTATACAGCTAACAAACTTTTTAGTCAAATCTACATATTATTTTCGTAAAAAAATATTTTTTTTTAAATTCCTTATATTGAAGAAATTTCTTCAATATGAAAGAGTCATATTTTTTTTACAGGGTGTAAATATTGTAAAAAATAAGTTAAATTAACTAAAATTTTTAGTTAATTTTTTATTAAATTTTATTCTTTATAATATCTTCTCTCCATTAGATAAAAATATGCAATTATGTTGCATAGAACAAAACTGCATATGATTAATGCTTTTTCGATTTTTCCCTCTTTTAAGAAGAATAAACGAATAAAGCTTTTAGTTTATGTTGCGAGCATTTGATATGAAATATTTAAAATACAAAAAACATAAATTGAAAAATTTTCTATCTTATATGTCAATTCATATAATTTTCCTAAAGTAAAATTTAACGAAATTTCTTCTATTTTACATCTCTTTTTTCATTTATATATGAGCCGCTTTCTTTGAAAGTGGTGTAAGTGTATTTTATTTAATTTGGGGATATTTCAGGTTTTGTATTTGAATAATTTGAAAAATACATATATAAATAAAGAAAAATAAATGATATATTTTTAAATTTAAATTGATTTAAATTTATAATGTAATCATTTTTTTAATTTGATTAAAAAAAATATACTTTTAATAACTTCAAAAGGACTTACACCACTTTCAAAATCAGCAAAAACTAAAAATCCTATATTTACAAAATATTAACTACGGTATCTCAATTGAAGTAAACCAAATTCTTTTTATGATATTTTTATTATATACACAATAAAAATAATTAAAAATAAATAAAAAATAAATTAGTCAAGTGCGAGTTACACTCCGTACTATGTTCAGTATAATTTAAAAATTCCAGTTGTTTATTTCTTTATGTCTTATGGGACACCATTAAATTTTAGAATTAAAATTGCATCATAATTAGAACACCCTTTAATTTTAATATGTAATTGATTTTATAGCGGCCATGGTAATACACTTTCTATTAAAATATCAGGAGCCTACCTATTGCGGTTAAAAAAATAAGGTAATATTCGTGAAAAACACGTTACTAATGGACACACTTCAATTTTAAGTATTTGTTATAGCGGCTTATAGCTAAGCCACGCTTAGTTGGACCTAACTAAGCGAGACTTAATATGGAGACAGATATTTTTATGAATATATTACATAAAGAATAAAAGTTCAAAATGTATTCGAATCGAAAAAAAGAATTATTTTCGTTTTGGGTTTTCAAGTAAACCACCCTCTAGTGAAAAAATAATGGTTCAGTAGTCAGAACGACGCACTGCAGACCACTTCACAATATGTGATTTTTTTGTTTAGTAAGTGGGACTTTAGTCTTTAATTTTTGCTATAAAGTATAAAAATCTACCGATTATGGAGGATTTTTATTTTTAGTTAAATTTTATTATTAATATGAAGTGATAAAAAATGATAATAATAATAAGGCTTTTAATGTCTTATATCTTCAGTTACATTTATAACTGATTTTGCATCAAAACAAAAAAGTTATGGTCATTTAAAATTTTCTAAGAATTTTTTTAATTTTAGCAAAATACCTTGAAAGTCCATTTTGGATCACCCTGTTCGCTGTGATATAGTTAAAATAGAGTAGTAATTTATTGGCTACTGTATGTAAATAAATACTTCAATAATATATGTTCACTCTGTCCAAACCTAAGTATTATTTCGTTACCTTGGTACCATTTTTAATTGTTTACCTTGAAACAGAACTTAATTTTTATTGCTATCAATATTTAGTTGATTTTTGAATTACTTACATACATACATACATATTTTATTTCAAATTTAAAAAAAAATATTTTCTTTTAAAATTAATAAAAAAAAAATGTTAAACCCACAAAATACCTCAAGTGATACGGCAGAACCAAGATTATGGCCAAGCGAGCGAATACCACAAGGTGGTCTATTTCATACACATAAAATGGAGTACAGCAAAGAGACTGCGGATTTGTTAAAATGTAAGTTTTGCCAGAAATTAAGTAGTCATATTAAATATGAAACTTTTAAAAGTAATGATGCGGTCTGTTCATTAATATATGTATGTACGTATACACATCGATGTACATAAATATACATAGATGTATGTCAGCATGGTCAACATTTTATATTGATCATTTTTATTTCCAATATGACATGCCTTCTAGACACATGCGGCTATGATTAAAGAGCTGTTTTCATGCTTAGGAACGGAAATATTAAGCCACCCTGCTGTTTTGGCTATCGGATAGATTCTTTTAGTTTCGCTAAAAAAAGGTTTTTTTAAACTTAATTTAAAAACAAAATCAAGATGTGAAAATATTACAAAATGTAGAACAAAGAAAATCTAAAATAATGCCCTTCGTCATAGGTGGAGAAGAGGAATACATATGTACATATGTATACTTATATCTATATCGTCATATGATTTCAAAAAAGCCCCAAGTTACAAAAAATTCTAAAGCGACTTTTTATTTGATTATGATTCACCGTATCAATTTACATTATTCTGCAATTTTTACACTTCTATAATTTAATAATTCTTGCAAAAAAAAAAACCGACTACAAAACAAATATATGTGCATCAATTCTAAACTAAAAATTTAAAAGCAAGTAATCTGTAAGAAATATTACTCAAATCAAATACTTTTATACTTGTTGCGGACATAGTAATATACGTTCTGTACATTCAAATGTCTATCCGTAATGGTTAAGCAGATAAAGCCATATAAGACAAATTACGTCAGATATGAGGACACCCTTTATTTTTTACACTTATTATTACTGACACAGTAATAAAAAGTAACGGTTCCAAAGATATTGCCATATAGCTTAAACAATATCACCTAGGGGACACCCTTTAATGTGGACAGATTCTTTGTAAATTTCAAATGTCTGTTTAAAACGGTTCAAAAGTTTGGCCATATGCATCAATTTACATCAACTATTGAGACACCCTTTAAAATTTTAAATATTTATAAATGATAGTAGGGACATAGTAGTGGAGATTCGGTCTAATTTTCAAGTGGTTGTCTATAACGGTTCAAAAGATAGGGCTAGATAGGTAAAATTATATCAATTATGGGGCACCCTTTAGTTTCCAAATTTAAATTATATACTTGATGTTATAAAGGACTTAGAATTACAGGTTCTTTGTAAATTTCAACCGTCTCTCTGTTACGGTTCAAAAGTTTTACAATATACATCAAATTACATCAACAATTGGGACACCCTTTAACTTCTAATTTTAAATATTTAATTTCTGATTATAAATATTGGACATTCTGTCCAATTTTCAAGTGATGGTCTACAATGGTTCAAATGGTTCATATATTTAAATTGACGTCACATATGGGGGCACCCTTCAATTTTTAAGTTTATTTTTTTTTTATTAATTTCTGTTATTGGCAGCTATAGTAATAAGCAGTTTTTTAAAATTTTAAAAGGGTTACCTTTACGGTTCATAATAAACGTAAAAAACACTTATGTTGTATGGGGACACCCTTTAATTTTCAAAATTCTGAACTTCTTTTTAAATGGGACCAATTTGTAAGCATTTCCTTTCTAATAAAATCGGTTTAGAAATGAATGAGTTCTGCGGGCACAAACATAAAAAAAGCAACATTCAGACGAATTGATAACCTCCTTCTTTTTTTGAAGTCGGTTAAAAATAACTATCTTATGCTTGAGCTTAAACTACAAAAAAAAAATGTTAAAAATTTGTTATATTCGAATGGTTTTTTTTTTACTTGTCCTGTAAAATTTTGGGGCTTTTATGAATTCATATGACGATATACTCTATGTTAAATATATTTTGCGATGACCTCAAATACCTGACAAGGCCACATAATTTACCGATTTGTAAATTATATATGTACTTTATTTTCATGCTCTTTAAAATAAGTGGGAAAAGGAATACATATGTATTTATATATATACTATACATACATCTGTACATTCTGTTAATATATATTTTGCGAACAAGGCAGATAGATATCTTACTTATATAATTTACCGATTTGTAAAAAAAAACTATTTTTCTAACAAACAGTTCGTTAAAAAAAATTGATGACTCTTTGAAAACAAATCGGCACTTGATAATAAAAACCAAAATCAAGGTATATTTATCTTTCTAGGAAGTCCGTACAACAAATACAACAATACAAGAACAACATTTGTTGTTGCTTTGTTGTTCGAAATGTCAAAAAACATAGAAGAAAATTGAGAAGGCCGTGTATGTGTTTTTTATTGCTTTCTCACTTCCGCACTATAAAATTTCTAAACACATACAACTTTTGACATGTCTAACTACTAGATCAGCTGGGCGGACGACACTACCTAGTAAGATAAATATACCTTGAAAGAAATTTAACAAGACTTTTCAAAACAAAATTTAAACAGAAAAAAAAAATATAATTAATAATAATAAAAAAGATTTTAAAAATTATTTAAACAAATTAAATTACGCAATAAATTAAAAATTGTAGTTTTGCAAAAAATCTAATATTAAAAAGAGGTAAAGAAAAATTAGATACTACCAGAATGCTGAAGAGGGATATAGCGATCCAGAATATATGCGATTTTAAAATAAAACAACAATTATTTAGTTAAATTCAATAAGATTAAAACGAATTCTTTCTTTATTAAAAGAATTAGCTATACCCGGTGCGCTTCGCTAAACCCATCTACAAATAATTCAATAAACACTTGGAAGTAAAGTATGGTCACCCTTTAACTCGAAAACGCACGCTATTCTCACGACAAAACTGTTTCAGTTTTTATTCAAAGTACGACGCCCACTGCTTCCATCCAATCTGTTGTTTGCTAGTCTGCGTATTAACGCGATAATAATATTTTACTTTCAAGACTACATATTTTAGTTCTCTAGGTACACGATAACAATTGTTCACTTTGTATGGGAGTTACCACGCCCATCGTCCGAATTCAGTCTGTGTTTTGTTAACATATGCACATTAGTATGAGGGTTACTTGTGCGAAGTTTTAAGACTACCTATTGCAGAACTTTAGGTAGACGATAATAATTGTTTACATTGTATGGGAGGTACCACGCCCACTATCCCAATGCAGCCGGTGTTTCGCGAAGCTATGTATGTTAATAAAATGGTTACTGGAGCAAAATTTCAAAGATCTACCTATTATAGTTCTCTAGCTACCTAAAAAGTGGGCGTGGTAAAATTTTCCTTCTGTAAAAACTTGGGTTATGATGAATATTTTTGTGGCCATTTATCTTGTTTATTAACATAGTGTACCACATATGTTTTGTAAAATGAAAGAAGGCATCATTTTAAAAAATAATTCCTTAAATACATACAGATATGTAAGTATACATATGTACAATATTTCCAAAATTTTTTTTTCAGTACTTATGAAGGAATCTAAGATGACCATGTTAATGCGCAAACAAATCGACTATCACTTGCGCAACGGTGAACCGCTGCCTAAGCCGGAACCACCACGCGTAAATATTTCAAAAGATTCCGATAAAGAGGCACAAGAAATCTTACAAAGAGCTCAAAAGGCTAAACGTAAATCTTTAATGGAGATTAGAGCCAGCGGAGCGTATGACATGCCAGTTTATAGACCTAAACCAGATAATAAACTGCCTTCGGAAAAATCAAAAAAACTATTGCAAGAAGCCATGTCGGGCCTACGTATGTCGGAAACACAATTGAAACCGAAGCGTTCACAAAAAATTAAAAGTAAAACGACAAAGGAAGATATAATAGATGAATGTAAGAACGATTTTTTGATTTGGTAAACTAAAATATGTCTTAACTGTATTCTCTTATTTTGTATAAAGTGTTCCAACAAATCAATGAACGTGCAGATTGGTTGGCCGAAATGGAAGAGCTAGGCGAGGGCCAAAGGTATAGGGACGAAATACGCGAACAGGTTGCCGAACGCCTAAGACAAATTAAGGCTTTGGAAACGAAAAAAAAAGTTACTTAAGGAAGGTTTTCGTTATGTCGACTAAAAACAAAATTAAATTTGCAATTTTAATTTTAATTGTATTTTAATATACATGGAAATAAATGGCTTGCATTTGCGGTAAACGAAAAAAATTTTTGGCGATTTTTCATTTTTATTATTTTTGAAAAGAAGCACTTTGACTTACGAAAATCTTAACGCTTTACAGAAAATGACGAATATCTTCTTAATAATAAGAAAAAAGTCTAAATAATTAATGTATCAAAAGCTTAATAATAAACCCTTCAATAAAGCTCATATCATATAAAATAGATTTTAAACTATTTTTCCCTTAATAATACTCATTTATCTTTACTTATATTTATTGAAATTAAAATTTATTTGAAGCAAAAAAGATTTCAACGCAAAATAATTAAATACATAGTTATAATTCAAAATATTTGTTTTTTTTTCGATTCAAGTTTTAGTATTTTACTGTTGGAGGTACAATAAATTAATAAAAATGTAATGAATTTAATTTACATGATCATTCATACATTCTCTATAAAACTGCATTAACGTAGGAGAAAGAGGTCGAAATAAGTTATGCAACAAATGCTTTTATGTTCAACAAGTTGGTAAATGACAGCGAAAATCACCAGCAGCCTCAGCGCAACGATTTCTAATCAAATAACCACTCAACACTTCGGCCACTTCATGTGGACGGTCCTCATGGACAGCATGACCACAACGGGCCAAAACTTGCATTTGAAAGCGACCCTGCATTTGACCGACAGTTAAAGCCTTATCTAAGCCATCAATGCTGGCCAAAAGCAATTGTTTGGGCAGACGTAGATTTAGAAATTTTTCACTCAAACCTGAAAACCATCCAATCCAGTATTTTTCTGATTTAGACAAATCAATGCGCCAAGTGTATCTATAAAGCACGAAATGTGTGTAAAAATGAATTAGATTTACATAAACTTAATATACTTTTTATTATTCTCATCAATGACAGCTGCTGGTTTCTGGAAATCTATTTCCTTTTTATTTACGTCAGTTGGCGTAGTATCACCTAATACCTCTTCGTCTTCTGAAATGCTAAAAGGATGCTCAAATTTGGAAGAACCGGTAGCCTGTGTTTCATCATCCTCTTCGGTGAGGGGTAATTCATTTGTGGCTAATTTTTTCGTTGCGTAACTAAAGAAAAATAAAAAAAAAATTTAATAATCACCCCAGTTCTGAAAACCGACTCCGAGTAACTTTTTCGATTTCAAAACGAATTCACATTTTTTAATATTCTATAAAACAAAATTACTTCATTTTATTTTTGAATGCATTAACCTTGTCGAAAGTAAACCGAGCGATACTTAGCTTTGTTTGAGTAAATATTTATTCATTCAGTATTTTTTCTCTATAACTATTTTTATGTTTTCACCGTTTAAAGTATTTTTTTCGAACTTTATTTCGAAAGCATTAAATCAAGTGGTAAATCACCATTTGGCTCATTTTTAGTTTTCAGAATTCACTCGGGTTTTAAAACGACTCGATTTATAGAACGGGGCGGAAATATAATATAGGCGATTTTAAAAGCGTTCTAAAAAGATCTTCAATTTAATTTCTTACGTTTTTCTGCGCTGTGTGATATGTACATATAAATTAGCTAATAATACTTTGCCGTCACTAATAGTAACATTTTGGTCCTTTTAATTTTGTATATGAGATATACGGACTGATTTACTCTCTCTTGCTACACGATAGACCAAATGCCACAATTTTTCAAATTTACATTAAAATTTACCAAAATCGAAGTTTCGTCTTTTCGGTAAAAAAACACATTTCTATAGATTTTCTTTTAAAATTAAACTTGCAATTTAACAATTAAAGGATGATTTCATAAACGCAGTTTGCAAAACAACTAGCTAGAAAGACACTTCAACATTACTCTGTTAAATAATGCAATGACTTTTTCAAACGTTTTTAAACGCATAATTTATTTGCCGTGTTCTTTCTTTGTTGTTAAAAAAATATATTGTGAAATGGAACTTTAGCACATTAGGGCATTTATTATTAAGTTATAATTTTCCGAAAAATTGTTCATACAGTTTATTTTAAGAAAATACTCTTCAATATAGAAATTTGACAACAGATGAGCATTAAAAAGGGTAGGACTGCAGTAATGAACTCACGGCATTGTAAAATTTAATGCAGACGTTTACGAACTCTATTAATTACAATGTTGCTTTGAAAGCTGAGTTTATGAAGTCAGCCAATGTAAAAAGGAAATTACTTTATAATTTGACCTGGCATTGATATTTTGGCACTGTCTAAATTACGTATCTGTCCACTGCGTATGCACCATTCAATGGCATTAGGTATGCTTTTAAAGTATTGTGGCCTCATTAGGTATGCTTTTAAAGTATTGTGGCCTAGATCTCAAAAAACTTTGCATGCTGGCTAACGCTTCCATGGCTGTGCCCTCAACTACATCTATGACGGTTATACCAATTATGTTTGGTATCAAATCCATGCTGGCAAAATGTACAGCTATAGCACCACCCATTGAATGACCAACAATATAAATTGGAGGCATATTATCTGGGAAAATTTTTAACATTAAATCACCAATATCTCTGTAAAATAAAAACGAAAATTTGTGTTAACATCAATTTTATATAAAACAATAGCAGCCTATAAACAAATATTAAAAATAAAGTTTATAAAAAAAGTTTTTATAGCCACAAAATCTTGTATATAAAAACCCAAAGTATATTCAAAGCAAACACCTAACTAACAGTGCCCAACAGCTTCCTTTAACATCTTAAATACTTACTTTGCTAAAGTATCGGCCGACAAGTCATCATCATCGTCCGTTTGAGTATCACCGTGACCGCGAAAATCAATGGATAAACATTGGCAATGGATCATATTAGTAATTTCGGTCTGCGAAATAAAACAAATTTCAGTTTATTTAAAAAATGTTGATATATAAAAGAAAACCTACACAAAAAAGAGCCCATGTAAGACCCGAATAACCACCACCATGAAGCAACAGCAGAACCGGTCCTGGCTTCTCCGGTTGTTTTGTGCGATAAATACGAAAGGTGCGATTTTCATCAACTACAATGTCTTCCTTTTCAGCAAAGAATTCGCTCCATAGTGAAGGTTTAAAGTCACGTACTCGTGATTTTTTAAATGAATCACTAAAAGAATACAATTAAATAATAGTTTTGTGTCATAAAAAATAATTAAGATAATTTTTTGTTTTTGCTAATACCTTCTGCCTATGCGACTGCTGGGTATGGTTGGTGGCAAACGGCCTTTTAATATGGTTCTTTGCAAGTTCGACATAGTTTATTATAGATTTTTCTGTTTAAAGTTTATTTAACCTTTTGTGCCTTAAGAATTTTTGTATTATTTTACAGTAAATTATAATCTTTACATTTATAACACAGTTTTTGAAGATTGTCTATTTTTTCTTTAAAGCCATTTGTTCCGTTTCCGTTACGTATCGACGCGCAGCTGATTTTTTTTGCACACAACAACAAAATTGTTTCATTTTACTAGTAACGTATCGTTTCATATAACAAACATAATGGAAGAGAAACGCACAAAACAGAGTTGCCCATACCTCATATATCTGTTCAGAACGGTGTAGCATAAAACGGAACCTTGAATTTCCTGTAATTTAACGTTTATTTTTAGAGATTTACATGGCACAATAAACAAGGTAGACTCGCGGCAAAAAAAAAAGAACAATCCTGTAATAAAAATACGTACATTTTGTTTTTGTATAAATCATTTTAGGCTGTCAAAACAAAAAATGTTAGTCGGTTTTGACACTTTAAAATGGAGACAAAAAACAGTTACCTGAGCTCTCGAGTTTACCTGTTATGAATTCGTCCTGCAGATTTCATTTATTCGTTAAACCTGAAAAAGAGCTTAGTTAACCTAGCTTAACCTTATCTACCTGCGTAGGTAATCCATTAAATTTGGTAAGGCCTTCTACGTTAGTAAGAAGATTACTTACATAATATAATACTTAGTTTAGATTTAATTTTTTTTAAGAAAATTTAGTTTTAAATGATGATGTTGCGATTTTCATTTAAATTTGAATTTTCCAATGACATGTTAACCAAAGTATCTCTTTTAATAAAAACCAATGTATATTTATCTTACTAGGTAGTGTCGTCCGCCCAGCTGATTTAGTAGTTCGACCTGTCAAATGTTGTATGTGTTTAAAAATTTTATAGTGCACAAGCGAGAAAGCAAACAATACATTCATGCTTTCTCAATTTTCTTATATGTTTTTTGACATTTCGAACTACAAAGCAACAACAAAATGCCATGTTGTTTTTGTATTGTTGTATTTGTTGTAGGGACGCCACTACCTAGTAAGATAAATATACCTTGATAAAAACTATGTATAGAAAAATGTGAAGCCTCGCTTCCTCAGTTTACATTTTAATATTACCGTCGTAAATTATTTTTAAAATGTGCGACAGAAATACGGTTTTAAGATTTCAGTTGCAATGAATTATATCGTTCAATTTTATGATATGTAATAATGAGTCAATATATATATATATATATATATATAAATATATTGACTCATTTTACGTTTTGTTTTTAAAACTTTTAATATTTTTCTGCAGGTCCTTTTGCTGAATAATCGCTTAAAGATTCTAATTATAACAATGACTGATACATTTTTGAGACGGTGCTGACGATACTTTGATCAATGATAATAGGAAAATAGTTATTATTCCCAATTGGCGATTAATTAAGAAAAGGACTAAAGTTAACGCGGGGGTACTGCGGTATTTTTAACATGAAAAAGTACTTTTCTGCACTGCTGTGTAGTTAGGTAACGATACTACTAGGGCATCGATATTTTTACTGGATACGATACCTACTTGATATCGAATAAAAATTGTCGAACTTACTCGTATTGTTTGATTTATCGTCAGATTATACCATGTTTTCACGACAAAACGAAGCGCTTGTTTCGCTCTTTGAATCGTGAATTATGCCGTTTGCACGATTTCCTTGTTTATCTAAGAATTTTAAGTTGTATTTTAATTATTTGCTTGTTTACTTATATTTAAACAACACTTTTATTATGTTCGTCTTCTTTTTGATTGTTGCTCATAAAGATTTAGTTTTCCTGTTGTAGATTTTTCTTTGTCATTGATGGATGTTGTATTTTATTTATTTGTTAATTTTTTCTTGTAGTTAATTCGTTTGCAAATAATTGAGCTTAATCACGATAACCAAAGCGATTGCACGCGGCTGATTAATGCAACCAACAATAACTGTACCGAAGCACAGCTATTCGAGAAGCCAATCAGCTAGCGCGAGAGCGAGACGCAAACCACTTGAAGACCGAGTAACAAGGACGGCTTAATTGACCTTAAGCGATAATGACCATGACGTGGGCACTTGTTCCTCAATCCAAAGCTACTTTACGACCCTATTTTGTTCTTTGTTTACATAAAAATTAAGAGAATATAGAAATTATTTATACCTTGTAGTATATTCAAACTGAATCATCTTAAAACAAGGAGCTTCGCTCTCAAAATTGGGAAAAGGTAAACAATAAGAAACGAGTAGGTAATACAAAGAATGTATAATTTTCTGTTTCCAGTATCCATAACTATTAACCCATCATGTCGTAGGAAAGTAATGCATTATTTCAATACATACATATATGCTGCGAAAGAATTTTAGTTTAAATTATTAAAAACTGAAGAAATTTTCAACATTAAAATTAAGAAAAAATATTTCTATTTCCAAATAATATAAAAAATTTATATTTATAAAATATTACTTGCTGCATTTTTGCTCTTTATTAGTACGCGTTCAAACATAAAATGTGTTTTAAATAAAAAAAATTTTAAATAAAGAGGCCATATGAAGACGATGTGAAACAACGAATCTTTTTTTCAACAAAATATATGAATATATTACTTCTTCTGAAAATTTTGGAATTTACGTGGAAATTAATATGTATTTTTTGTGTCGGTTGAAATTACCTTCTCGATTCCAGAGTAATATAATTCTAAAGTATTTAATTATAAGTATAATAAATGCCTTTTTCCCCCTCTGGGACTTTGATTCAAACATGATTGGAGTGTGAATCACGAATGCGGTAGCGAGGCATGAATATTGGGCTCCGTGGAAACGTGCTATTGAAGTTAAAGTAAACAGCGGTATTTACAAGTAAGTACTATATATTAGAGTCAGTGTTTAAAACTTCTTTTAGCTTTTAATTTCTAAAATATAAAACCTTTAACGTTTTTGGAGGTGCTTCCAAAACCACAAATTTTTTGACGTGTTTACCTGACGACCAGTTTCCCAATGCAGTAATGGTTGGGATCCACCTTTCGGAAACAATATTTTACATAGTACGGAGATGCCAATAATGTCGCGCATGTTTATAAAACATTGGATACAGCATTCGCCCATTTATTTAACCCAAACGCAAATTAATTTAAACTAAAGGCAAATAACTTAATTTGTTTTGCTGTTAATACAAATACATATCTTTTTACATTTATATTTAATTTAATTAATAAATAAGCGCCAAGAAAATTATTTTTAGAAATTATGTCAAAAGCTAGCACAATCGCTAACAATTAGAATTACTTTTCAGAATATGGATAATGGTTACTTTGCCTAACATTTCAAGCATGTGTTTTATCCTTTAAATAATATTTCTTAATAGGATTCAGTATTGGCGAATAAAGGTGGTTAAATTATTATACGACTGGTATAATTAAATCGAGTTTGGTTTAAAATTACATTTGCGTTTGGGTTAAAAAATGTTTAACACAGGTTAGGTGTTTGTGCTGTTTCCGAAAACTAAAGTATTCGTTGGAGATTTTTGCTTCGGATCCACTAATAGGCAATAAATAGTTCTCTTAAAGTCAATTTTTGTTTATCTGTATGGCTCACCCACATTCAATAGGATCCCTGATGTGGAGACATTTTAAAATCGCAGGTTGCTTCGGTTCCTAACTCTACATAGTGTGACACATTCCACCGATGAAGGAACATTTTTAAGCCACTATGTAAGACATTGGTATAATCTTCGATACTATTTGTTTTAAAGTTTTTCTGAGTTTGTCAGATTAAATTTTACGTTTTTTTACCCATTTTACTATTTTTTTTTCGACTTTTTTGGACAAAATATTGCAAATTTTTTTCATTTTCACTGCAGAAACTATATAATCGACATCGTCACAACGCAAGTAACTTTACGCAATGGCATTCTCCGGTCTTTTAAATTTCGGAGAAATCAATAGAAATATATGTATGTATATAACTTGAGTTCTGTCGTGGCAATGTAGTAAAGGTTTTTTATAAAACCATTTTCCGTTATGGTATCTGTCCAAATGTTATTGAACGTCAATATGAAACGAGTAGTTTTGACGGATACGAATACTTTTTTTTTATCGATATCCACTTGGTACTCGGTGTTTAAATATCTATGCTAAAAGCACTCAGCATCGAAGGAAAAGTATTGAATTTTGTATTCATACGATACACTCGTATCGTATCATAAATAAGGCCATATACATACGTAATAACACGAAACTATCGGAGCACTCTTTTATTTTTTGTTTTATATCTTATACTTTCTAGCAATAGGGTTACGTTTATGTCTATTTGCTACGGAACTTAAAAAAAAAAACAATAAAATAAGAAAAGAAAAGAAAAAAGTACCATTTTGACCCTGTTGTAATTTTAGGGTCGATTAATTTTGTAGTTCTTAATTTATTAATAAAAATAATAATTTATTAATTAAGAAAATATTTCAATTTTCCCCTTTATGAGATCTTATATCGCTTAAAATAAAGAAAATTTACCATTTTGTCCCCTGTAAGAAGTAAGAAAAACTAAAAGTTTACCAAGATGTTATCTTTTAACGAATTATGCAGATAAGACTTAATGCAAGCTAGTCTATATTTATTAGCTTAGAATTATTATGTTCCGAAAAGTACCAAAGCTTATATTAAAAAAAGAAGCTAGACAACGATGATGATCATTCCAGTCACCAACGTCACTCTGTTTTATCTGTGGACTTATCACAGAACATTTTAAGCCCAAATAATTTAATTAGTGGGGATATCAAATCAGACCATTAACTTTATGGGTCCCTTTGAACACCTTTCGGTTCTCTATAATTTTAGGTATGCGATTAGTAATTTAAGATTAAATTACCTTTGTTACCAGTCAACTACTTGCTAATTGTTAGCAATTTTCTCAGGCTTAGATCCTTTATGACATCTACATTTAATATGTGTCTATTGCTAGCCAGTCCTTGGCGAACACACCATCTCAACCTCTTCCATGCATAGTCTACAAAAATCATCTTCTTCGATTTTCATCTTAGGAAAACGATAACGAAAGTTTTCCATGACCTGTCAATAACGCAGTTATCTAACTTAAGGTATTTTGATTATATTCAAGCTGCTTGCTGAAAATTGTGGCGATAGGCTGTTTCTAAAGAATGACCTTAAGGATTAACCGTTCCATCACTTGATAGGTAGTATCTTCATCTATTCTGGAGTTAGACACGAGTTCATTCAGAGACTGACCTTTTAACCTCCTGATTCCTAGTACTTGAATAAAAAAACCCTAGTTACGGCGAGCCACATCTACGGTGACATTTCGTTCTTTATTATACTGAACAGTACTGTTTTTTAGGGCATTGATCTGTGTAAGTAATTCTTAACACGTTGTGTACCGCCGGCGTTGCACACTTTTCTTTTATTAGAGTGCCATATGTACCGCCGGCGTTGCATAGCTGCATGTGAGTTCATTTTAATATATTTTCCGTAACCATAACTTTGAAAATATCTGCTGGATTTATTGCATTGGAGTTCATATCGCTTATTACTGATGAAGCACCGGAATCAGTGCATATAAATGTATTTAGCGAGCTTACACTAACCTGTCTCCAGACATTTCCTGAACCAATAAAAATTTTGTAAAAGAGCATTGGGATCGTCTATGTCTTCTGTATCTTCTGCAGAATCGCTCTGTGAAATCGCTACTAAAAATATATTCATCTGAATCTGACGGTTCAAAATCATTTTCATTACTTTCAGTCCCTTCAGTTCTTTGCCGCTTCCCATGAAAAGAATTTACATCCATTTTATAAATAATAGTGTGACTCCCGGCGCGCCGCGGCACCCTACTAATATATTTTTATTTTGTATGGTGGCACTCAACGTGTTAAGTAAATAACATTATAATTTTCTGTATTTTACTTAATATTCAATTATTGTTCTATAGTTTTTAATACATGAAATTGCTTTTAGACTAAAACGTGAAATAATATGTTAGGTTATAATATACATACATACATACATACATACATACATACATACATACATACATACATACATACATACATACATACATACATATGTACATTTATTCTGCCGTAACATATCTCAAAGTAATGCGGTTTTATTTCACCGAGAATTACTGCATAAAACTATCAACTACAAAAAATAGTTCTGATAAATTCAGGGACTGAAAATTAATATACACTTAATCGTGGTAGAACCGTTCCTAGTACGAGAATTTGATTGAATGACGTAGATTAAAAAATAAATAGGATGCGTTAAATATAATTCTTATTTTTTAAACTGAAATAAAAGCAATTTTTAACTTTAATACCTGATTCACACAGATCAAGTTTTATGGCGCAAGTCCGATTTTTGTTGGGGGAAAAAAGTAATAAAATGAGTTAGCGCTTGTACCAACAAAACTTGCCTTGTAAATCATGATTTGTTCATTCAATATTTCATTCATAATTAGCGCAGCAAATATCCCTGTACCCGCGAGTTGTTAGCAGCCCAGGTAAGATTTTCTATAATTTCTAATCATTTTTAGGGTTCCGTACCCAAAGGGTAAAAACGTAAACCTATTATTTTAGCTACAAGTCTGACCGTCTGTCATCAGCGCCTTTTATCTCTGAAACCGTAGACTCTTTAAATTTTTACAGAAGGTATATAACTGTTGCCGCTATAGCAACAAATACTAAAACTTATATTGTGTCCGATAGAGACGTGCTATTTACATACGTATATGTGTTTATTTATTTAACTGTACGAGGCATACACTTAAAATTTACAAACAGTAATTAAAACTTTGTTCGCTATATAAACAAGTATAAAAAAATTAACCTAAAAATTAAAGGGTGTTCCGATAGTGACGTGATTTACATGTATATGAACTAAGTTTAGAATCATAATAGGTAGACTCTTAAAATTTTCACAGAAGGTGTATAACTGTGGGCGCTATAGCAACAAATACTAAAACTTACAGGGTGTTCCGAAAGTGACGTGTTATTTGCGGTTATGTCTTTATTTCTGGAGCTGTAGGATGCAACTACTTAAAATTTACATTCTGTAATTAAATTATGTTCGCTATATGAACAAGTATACAAAATTAAACCTAAAAATTAAAGGGTGTTCCGATAGTGAAGTGATTTTCATGTATATGGCCTAAATTTTAAACGATAATAGGTAGACTCTTGAACTATGGCCGCTATAACAAATAGTAAAAATTAACGGGTATTCCGACAGTGACGTGATTTGCATGAACATGGCCTAATTGTTAAACCATAATAGATAGACTTAGATGGTATATTACCACGGACTCTACAACAAATAGTAAAAATTAAAGGGTTTTACGACAGTGACGTGATTTGCATTTATATGGC
Organism: Phasia obesa; assembly: GCA_949628195.1. Classification (NCBI taxonomy): domain Eukaryota; kingdom Metazoa; phylum Arthropoda; class Insecta; order Diptera; family Tachinidae; genus Phasia; species Phasia obesa. The sequence goes on from OX451217.1 coordinate 43,032,970, forward strand.
CGTTTTTTAACTATAATAGGTAGACTCTTGAATTTTTTACAGAATTTGTATTAATATGGCCTTTTTAAAAATTAGTAAAAATTATAGGGTATTCCGACAGTGACGTGATTTGCACATATAACCTTATTTATATAATATACATATAATATACATGTAATAGGTAGACTCTTAAAATTTGTGTTGCCAAGAACGCTATGACAATTACTAAAAACAAAAGGGTGTTCCGACAGTGACATGTTTTTCTGGTATATTGCCTTATTTTTTGAATCGTAATAGGTAAACTATTGATGTATTCATATATAGGAAAATATCATGGCCGCTGTAAAAAATAATAAAATTAAAGGGTATTCCGAAAGTAATATAATTAGTACGTATATTTTAAAACTCTCGAAATTTTTACAGTAGATGTGTTCTGACAGTAAAATATTTTTCACGTATATTGACTTATTTTTTGAACCGCAATATACTTTTATAAAAAGGTTTTATAAAAATTTACGCAGAATATATTTAACAATATCTACTGTAACAACAAGTAACGAAAATAAATTTAATAAAAATAAAATGAATATGGTCTTCTCTTCTAAACGTTATAGGCAGACACTTGACATTTGGACAAACTATATTGTACTATGCTCTAGTATAAAAAGTAATTAAAAGTTATATTATATTATATAAAATATTATATTAAATATTATACTGAACATAGTACGGAACCCTACGTGTCATACTTGACTGATTTATTTTAAAACTTATGAAATAAATTTAGCATTAAAAAGTTCAAGATAAATTCGCTTAATAATAAATAATTTCTATCAAGACACATACAAAAGTAAGTTTATATCAATATGTAAATTTTATGATGCTCCTATTCAGCAGTTTGAAAATTAGGCATAGGATGTTTTTTTAGAAATCAACAGATATACAAACATATTTTAGAAAAATAATGAAACTTAATATAAATACAGACAAATGAATATGAATATATACATACATATTATGTATAGTGAACCAAAGTATTGATATAAAAAAAACATCTAAATATGATTCATTCATACATCTTTAAAAACGTTTATTTAAAGTATATAACAACATATTGTCCCTATTAGTGATTAACCATTGCACATTGTCTATTTTGAGAATCGAACTTGTGTGTGTATATCATACATATGTTCTTTGCATCTCATCCATGAATCGCTAATGCAATAAACGCATATGCATATAAACTAAAAATAGCACAAAGTGCAAAAAATTTGTTATTTTCTTGATGTATTTCCAAAACAAAAAATGTTTCAAGAGCAAAATGTGCATCTAATTATATGTAAACAGTTTTTGTTAAAGCATCATTAACACAAATTTAGTGGAGTTCAAGAAATATTCTGCGTTATTATATCGTAAGTTTTTTATTAAAACAATTTAAGTTTAGAAAATTTTATTATTTCATCTTATTTATAAAGTTTGCAAAAAAGTGCGATAAATAACCTGGGAAAGTCTCAAATTTTTTCAAATTAATTGAATTTAAAAAAAAATCTGATATCTCCTGATTTATTTATTTGAGTCTAAAAAAACTCAAGACTAAAATAGTAAATGTGTAAATATAAATAATACATTGATTTGCAAGAAATTACACACAATTAATTCCAATTTTGTAGGATAACATTTTTAAAACTAGTTTTTGATTTGTAAAAGGTCGGTACATAAAATTAAAATTCTCACATCCTGTGCCCTTTACAGCAAAAATAAGAAAACCATAACAAAATTAAACAGTAAAGAGTATCCCCATACTACAAATTTTTTTTTTTATAAATTTATGCTCATAGAATTAAGTTGCTCATACAGTTGTACCAAAGATTGTTTATAATTAACATATTTTTCACGATTTCAACAGAATTTTAACACAATCTATATCTATACATAAATTAAAATAGTAACTCATTTCCGTCTGTCTGTCTGTCTGCTTTTCATTTGTGTTCGCATCACGCAAAAACTTCTGATTGGATTTTAACAAAATTTTGTGAGGAGGCACTATAGCATCCTGATGCCAATATAGGATACTTTTTTCCGCAGTGAAAAGGCAATTTCCGGTTTAAAACTAGTACTTAAACTTTCGGTTTAAAACTGTGGTTTTTTCTACACTGTTATATTTTCAACACATCTTTTTATTTTTGAGAGTGGGATATTTTTTTAAAAATATTGCGCAACTAAGGCAATTTGAATAAAATTTTTATTTGATTTGCAATTTTACTTTGTGGAATTACATTGTTATTTAAATATTTTGAACACCTTTAACAGAGGATAACAATAATTTTTAGAATTTTATATAACTTTCAGAATTTTATCCAGGGATAAAGTAATTACATAAGCCATAACAGAAGCACTATAAAAGTAAGAGTCTTACAATTGGTGTGGAATACTATCAAATCAAAATCGAGCAAAATAGTGTCAAGACACCCACGACGTGGCGAGCACAGGTAGTATTATATAAATTTTCATTAATTTTAACACTATCAACTTTTTTTCTTAAGATCTAATTCTAAAAAATATATTGTATTTTTTTTTACTTGTGCTCATATAATTAAGGCGCAAAACCAAAATTCAATTGGTTTATATGGTTATGGCAATGTCACTATGGTAAGTCAGCAATAATCGATTACAGTGATATGGTAAAGTCACGACTAATTGAACCTTAAGTCATCGGAAAAAATGGGAATCTTTAATTAATTTTACCTTGTATTTGGCTTATATTGAGTTGAAAAGCCCCTATTCCTTAGTACTATAGCACATCATTTTTTCATAGGTTGGACAAATACAGCACATTGGGCTGGACGTAGTTTCTCCAATTCCAGGTGTATTATTTTCATTAAAAGGGGATTGTTTTTGAATTTGCGTGAGCCTACTGCTACTACTTTTTATAATCCACTATTGATTTTTTATTAAGGTCCTAATTTTATTCCCAGAAATATAGTTCTTGACGCTACGCGATCACTACTTGGGGTCGTTATCTTGTTGAAATGTCCAATCTTGTTGAAATGACCCAGCCACTGTTCCGTTATTCGATACTATACTATTCAACTACAGCCAGTGTTACCATATTTTTTTTCAAAAATCTTCAGTCGACAGAAAAATATATTTTTTTTTTGTATTACAAATCTTTTTTTTATTGATATTGAATTCAGTTCAAATTTATTTTGTTTTACATACAACAATAAAAATTTTTTAAGTTGTGGCACAAACTAGGTATATTTTTAAACAAGAAAAGCTTCAAACATTCGAAATTTTTGAATTTAGCATGGTTTTCTAAAATGGATTACATTTCTTTTTATCCAATAAATTGTAATTCTTAAACTAAAGGATACGCATTTCTTGCATTCGTTAGCAATTTGTTGAATATTACTTGAATCGAAGAAATTTGAAAGAATTTCTCTAATTGGAAATACTTTTATTTTTATTTGTTATTATTAGCAAGTGCTAAAAACTCCTGTTTTAATTCTTTTTAACTATTAAACCGCCTAAAATACTTTAAACACTAATTTCTAAAATCTATTACATCCTCATCGGATGAAATTCTGTACAAATATATTCATCTCTTACAATTAATTTAGATATTTTTAAAAACATACTCTAATAGACTAAGGCCTATTATTACAACTTGCCTTTAGCTAAAGTTAGGATTTTGTTGTAGCGATAAATAGTTTTTTGTTATTAAAAGTAAGCCAAAAATTACTTTTACTATCACGTACCATAAGGACAAGTTATAGCAATGAGAAGTATCCTCATTATTATAAGGAAAAACTACTTATCGCTCCAACAATATCCTAACTTTAGCCAAAGGCAAGTTATAAGAATGAGCCTAAGACCCATTATTATAACTTGCCAATAGCTAAAGTCAAGATTTTGATGGAGCGATAAGAAGTTTTCCGTTATAATAACGAAGATAATGCTCATTGCTATAACTTAAATTACGTGATAGTTAAAGGTTGCTTTTAGCTTACTTTTAATAACGAAAAACTATTTATCGCTCCAACAAAATCCTAACTATAGCTATTGGCAAGTTATAATAATAGACAAAAAGTACTAAATAAATATCATATTTTTATAAATCTTAAAACATAAGTATGTATGTTATAAAAACTATTTTATAACATTAAAATGACGTTGTTGTATTTTAGTTTGACAGTATTATTTGCAAACAGTGCCATCTGTGCTAAACCGTACTACTACTATCTGCTATGCAATAAGCATTCAAACAACATTGTTGGAAAACAGAAAATATAGTTCAAACAGAAAATGACATAAAAACGTATTCGCCACCTATAACAACATATACAAACTAATTGCGTTTCTCTGCTGGCGTCATGTTTATGGTTTATTCAAATTGATTGTTAGTGAAGTTACTCTTCTTCTTCTTTAATTATGTCGTTCAACCTAGAACGGCAGCATGATAAAAAAAAGGCTTCTGGAGACAATAAGTCCATAGTGAAGCCTTTACTTAATTTATGTTATATTTAATTATATTTTATAGTTTTCACCCAGTGCGAGAGTGAGACGTAAACCACTCAAAGGCCTAGCAACAAGAATGGCCTGATTGACTTTAAACGATAACGACAATGACGCGCGCACATGTTCCTCAACCCAGAGCTACTTTACGAATCCTCTTACTTTGGATAATTACAGTTATACGACTATTTGCCAAACGGTGATTTTTAAACCTATTTTATTGCAATAAGAAAACCTTTGAAGAGGGGGTTATAAATAAAGGTGGTAGTAGAAACATGGTATTAATATGAAAATAGAAGCGGTAAACAATTGCCAAAGAAAATTTTAAATTTACAATTCCATATAACAATAACCGTAACACAGAAGTTGAAATCATAAATTTGGCATCCCTGTATTTTTAGCCGGTTATTGAATAGAACGTTTCAATTCCACTAGCAAATATGTTTCATTTCTTTCGTACTCAATATGAAATGAGTCAGTTGTTGTTTTGCCCGTTTCCAATAATGATCACAATTACGGAGAGAGGCATCGTGTGTGTGTTTTTATTGTAATGTGTGAATTTTGTGTTCCCTCTTTTACAAATGCAATTGCAATAACAAAAAAAGTGTATTAAGAAAAGAAGATAGAAAAAAGAAGAGATTTCAAAGTAGAAAAAGAGGAAGTTGCAAAACTAAACCTCTAAAAATTGCAAAAAATAAAAATGGTTTAAATTGAATGAGCAAACCAAAATTGTTAAAAGCCAAATGAAATATGTATATTCCCAATTTGCCCAGAAATCTGCTTAATTTTATGCATTAAGTTGTTTGTGTTTTATTGTAAATTTTTGTGAGTGCGTCTGTTTACCCATGAAAAGCACAACCGAAAGATAAAGTAAGAAAAATTGAAAAAAAAACAAAATTTCTATCTAAAAAGTTTCAAGCAAACTTGTGTTATTAATCAAATTTTTAATTATACAAATAAAAATTTAGAAAAAAAAAAAAACAGCTACATTAGCGTATTTACAACAATAACTTCAGAAGTTGCCAATAACTCTAATAGAGTGCAATACAAACGACTAAAAAAATGAATCCCACCATTAAAGGAATAAAAAGAAACACGAAGTGAATAAATGTATAAAAGAAAGATACAATTAAAATATGCAAGTTAAATAACATATACTGCCTTAATAATGTTAAAATATTAAATATTCAGCAAGAGCTTTAAGATTAGTTAAAATTAAAAAGGTAAAATTGTTAAAGCAGAAAGAAACATTGTAACGAATGTGGTATATAAGGTAAATAAAAAGATATACGGACATAATTGGCAAATGCAACCTTGTGTAACCATATGAAAAGAAGCAGCAGTAACAAAACGATCATTGGACAAGACGACATAACGGACTTTATTCTCTATTAAAGTTAAACAATCGGGCCATAACTATATTCTAACCAAGGTTTTCATTTATTTTTTTTACCTATACGCCATTTGCTTTTTATGATGATTATTGTAAAATCAGTTAAAATACTACTCATAGCCAAGTTATCTTGTCCATTTAGTAGTACCACGTTAATTCCTTCCACTGCAATACAAAGTTCTTTTCATAGTGTTGCCAAGCGTTTTCTCTCGGAAGTAAAGAAATATATTAAAATGTTTTAAATTGCGGAATGTGATTTTTAAGTTTTATGGTCACTGTTGATATAAATTTGACGAACAAAGTAATCGAAGGAACAAATCTAGTTTAGAGGAAATGCCCAAAAATAAAATAGCCTAGTGTGTGTAAAATGCAATCTTAGGCAAAAATATAAAGTGAACGAATTATTGACAGCAAGAATTTTACAAACGATGTAACATCACTTATTAAATAAATTGGACTCAGTAGCGAGAGTAATATATTGAGGGTTAAATTTGTTTTTTTTTTATACTATACGTAGTATAGGTAAAGTGTTGTAATAGTAGTCTCCTAAATTCATTTTGGCTTAGATCTAGTTTCGTGAAGCTTGACTAATAATAAAAAAAAAATATACAGGGCGATAAAGAATTAAAAAATAATTTGTTTTTTTTTATAAAAGAGTAGTACCACTCAGGCAGAAATGCCTACATTAACTGTGGTACTTCCTTTGGAAAGGGATAGTAGTAGATAAGACAGATGGTTAGTGATAGTAAAGCTTCGATTCTGGCAACACTGCAATTGCACGTTATGATTATTTTTAGAACAGTATTGCAGCGCCTCTGGTGTTATTTAGGCGAATTAGTTCAAAGCTAGCATAGCCAATTTATAATTATTTTACTTCGCCGGCGATTTAGTGTTATGTGTAATATCAATTTAAAGCTTTTGGAAATATCCATCCGGTGCTGCTAAAATTAAAAAAAAAAATTAACCCATTGATAACCGGTGACATTTTTGGATGAAAATTTATGCATAGCACGTAGGAAAATTTTAGCAAGCGAAGCTAGTGTTGGTCATACCATAGAGGAGAATATCCTTGTGTCCGGCCGAAGGCCGGCTATGCAGGAAAACTTTAATAAGCGAAGCCGGTGTTGGTCATACCATAGAGGAGAAAATCCTCGAGCCCGGCCGAAGCACAGCTACGCAAAAAAATTTCATTAAGCGAAGCTGGTATATGTGTTCGATTTGAGGGTTTTATTTGTTTTATTTATTACGTATTACTGTTCTTAATAGTGTAAAAATTTTAAAAATCAAAAAAATGCTTTGGCTCTTAATGGGTTAATTTTTTTTTAAATGTTAGCCTCACCTGATAGATATTTAAAAAAGCTTTAATATTGACTTTATTTGTTAAAAAATGTAGTGTAAAATCATAGTTTCATATGAAAAGTTCAGAGACCCATAACTCGGAAAATAAAGGCGACCGCCAAATTTTTTATTTTAGATTTGTTTTTTAATATTTTTTAATTCTCTACCACCCTGTATATATATTTTTTTATTTGTCAAGCTTCACTAAACTAGATTTATTCCTGCACACTTCACCGTTTAACATATCAAAATGAATTCTAATATGAGTCTTTGGTATAAGGTTATGAAGAGCTGTATAGTTTTTGGGTTGGTGGAAGTGTAGTTTATTTGACACCCCAAACCGAAAATAACTATTTTTTTAATTCGAATATACTTTATTTTAAATAGTTAGTTTAAAAAAATAAGATGCAGTTTTAAAACTCCTTTTTGGTTGAAATACATTATTAGACGAAATTTTTAAAGAATTATGCTTTAACAGAATCTCCAAATATTACAAATATCGCTTCTGGCTTTCAGAAACGTAAAACAAATTGGTAGTACCTATTAGCAATTGCAAACAGAAAAAAATGGGGAAAATGAAATAATTAGAAGCTGCGTTTTCTCTTGTTTATTAAATTTTTAATTTCATTTCCTTTCAATTTTAATGGAAAGTGAATTTAAATAAATAAAAAAATCGACGCTAGAATTCTTCTCCAGATTTGCATTTTTTATTATGTATATTTTATTTTATAGCTATTCTCCATGCATATTCATCAGGTAACCTCGCTACGAAGGGGAAATATTAAGGCGAACCTTTTAAAATTTTTTTATATGGAGTTTGTTAGTTCAACTTCCATTTAAGGGGAAAAATTGTAAGTTTAACTGTCAAAATCCATATAAAAAAAATTGATTATTTTCGCCTTAACATTTCCCCTCAGTAGTGAGGCTACCTGATTAATTTGTCTTGGCTATTCTGTTATTATTTTTTTCGATTCTATACAATTTTCTTTATTTTCATTTATATTTTTAAATTAAATTTTATGTTACTACGTAACATATGTAGGTATGTCGCTACAATTCACAAAAATCAATAAAAACCCCAAAAATTAATCCCCTATAAAAATTCTCTCCGAACTAACTTGCAATGGCAACTCTTAATTTACTAACAAATATTCCTTCTTGACTCCCTGTTTCTTTTGTTTTAATTGCAGTTCTTTTCATAGTCCATCTTTTAACACGTTTCTTTTTCTAAAAATGTTTTCCAGTTAATTACACTTGTTTGTTTAACTTGCACTTACTCTCTTATCTTATTTTCTTTTGTTTTACTTCTTTCTTTCTTGGTTTGATCAAAAACAACAGTATCGGCGAGAAGAAAACAAACTTTTTAATCGGCGAGAAGAAAACAAACTTTTTAACAAACTTTTTTTTTCTTCTAGCAAACTTTTTGCAGAGTTGCTTAAAAAGTACTATTTCTGGGAAAAAAAATGGAAACAAGTTTTTGCAAAAATATTGCAATTTTCAAAACGCTAGTAACTCGTAATTTTTTGAGGAATTAACAAAACATAAACTGATATTAAAAGTCTTGCCCCTATAGAACCTAATTTTGCGACTGTCACTTAAATCAATTAAGCTTTAAGGGTGCTTTATAGAAGATAGTTTTTCGAAAATAAAAAAAGTTTGTTGCCTATAACTCCTAAACTATTCGTGGTACCATATAGCGACCTATACCAAACGATAGATATTAAAACCCCCATTCAGAATTGGTATAGATCGTTTTCTCAAATACTAGCATTCAAAAGTTATTAGGCAACAAACTTTGGTAAAGTGAAAAAAATCGCGAAAATTAGGAAAAAAAAGTTTGTTACTTATAACTCCTAAACTATTCGTGGTACCATATACGGACCTATACCAAACGATAGATATTAAAATCACAATTCAGAATTGGTATAGATCGTTTTCTGAAATACTAGCATTCAAAAGTTATTAGGCAACAAACTTTGGTAAAGTGAAAAAAATCACGAAAATTAGGTAAAAGGTTTGTTGCTTATAACTCCTAAACTATTCGTGGTACCATATAGCGACCTATACCAAACGATAGATATTAAAACCACAATTCAGAATTGGTATAGATCGTTTTTCGAAATACTAGCAATAAAAAGTTATTAAGCAACAAACTTTGGTAAAGTGAAAAAAATCGCGAAAATTAGGAAAAAAATTTGTTACTTATAACTCCTAAACTATTCGTGGTACCATATAGCGACCTATACCAAACGATAGATATTAAAACCACAATTGAAAATTGGTATAGATCGTTTTCTGAAATACTAGCATTCAAAAGTTATTAGGCAACAAACTTTGGTAAAGTTTGCGTAAATTTATCTTCCATGCAGCACCCTTAAATATTAAATGATTTAAGTGACATTCGAAAAATTAGGTTCTATAGGAGTAAGGGTTTTAAGTTCTGTTGATTTTTTTTTTAATTCAACAACATATTATTATTTATTAGCCTTTTGAAAGTTTCAATATTTTTGCAAAAATTTGTTTACATTTTTCATTAATTCTTAGAAATTGCGCCAAATACTCCATTTTTTGCAACCCTGTAAAAAAGGTTGTTGGAAACCCAGAGTTTGTTTTTTTCTCATGCGTAACTTTTTAACAAACTTTTTTTTTCTTCTAGCAAACTTTTTGCAGAGTTGCTTAAAAAGTACTATTTCTGGGAAAAAAAATGGAAACAAGTTTTTGCAAAAATATTGTAATTTTCAAAACGCTAGTAACTCATAATTTTTTGAGCAATTAACAAAACATAAACTGATATTAAAAGTCTTGCCCCTATAGAACCTAATTTTGCGACTGTCACTTAAATCAATTAAGCTTTAAGGGTGCTTTATAGAAGATAGTTTTTCGAAAATAAAAAAAGTTTGTTGCCTATAACTCCTAAACTATTCGTGGTACCATATAGCGACCTATACCAAACGATAGATATTAAAACCACCATTCAGAATTGGTATAGATCGTTTTCTCAAATACTAGCATTCAAAAGTTATTATTCAACAAACTTTGGTAAAGTGAAAAAATCGCGAAAATTAGGAAAAAAAGTTTGTTACTTATAACTCCTAAACTATTCGTGGTACCATATAGCGACCTATACCAAACGATAGATATTAAAACCACAATTCAGAATTGGTATAGATCGTTTTCCGAAATACTAGCATTCAAAAGTTATTAGGCAACAAACTTTGGTAAAGTGAAAAAAATCGCGAAAATTGGGTAAAAGGTTTGTTGCTTATAACTCCTAAACTATTCGTGGTACCATATAGTGGCCTATACCAAACGATAGATATTAAAACCACAATTCAGAATCTATATAGATAATTATCTGAAATACTAGCAATAAAAAGTTATTAAGCAACAAACTTTGGTAAAGTGAAAAAAATCGCGAAAATTAGAAAAAAAGTTTGTTATTTATAACTCCTAAACTATTCGTGGTACCATATAGCGAACTATACCAAACGATAGATATTAAAACCACAATTGAAAATTGGTATAGATCGTTTTCTGAAATACTAGCATTCAAAAGTTATTAGGCAACAAACTTTGGTAAAGTGAAAAAAATCGCGTAAATTAGGTAAAAGGTTTGTTGCTTATAACTGCTAAACTATTCGTGGTACCATATAGCGACCTATACCAAACGATAGATATTAAAACCACAATTCAGAATTGGTATAGATCATTTTCTGAAATACTAGCAATAAAAAGTTATTAAGCAACAAACTTTGGTAAAGTGAATAAAAATCGCGAAAATAATGTCGGTAATAGTGTTCCTACCGCTTAAAGCAAGAAAGGTAAAAGCAGTGCCAACATTATAATGAGTAGATAATTAAAAAATGTAAACAATGAAAATGAAAAAATATTGCACTTTTCAACGCAATCACATATCATGATTTTACCCTCTATTTAAGAAAAAAATTATTGAATAACAAAGCTTTGGACTTCTAGAATCTGATTTTGTGAATGTCACAAAAATTATTTTTCGTTTAAATGAATTATACGTAGATGATTTTTTCACTAATAGAAAAAGTTTGTTGCTTATAACTCCTAAACTATTCGTGGTACCATATAGTGACCTATACCAAACGATAGATATTAAAACCACAATTCAGAATTGATATAGATAGTTATCTGAAATACTAGCAATAAAAAGTTATTAAGCAACAAACTTTGGTAAAGTGAAAAAAATCGCGAAAATTAGGAAAAAAAGTTTGTTGCTTATAACTCCTAAACTATTCGTGGTACCATATAGCGACCTATACCAAATGATAGATATTAAAACCACAATTCAGAATTGGTATAGATCGTTTTCTGAAATACTAGCATTCAAAAGTTATTAGGCAACAAACTTTGGTAAAGTGAACAAAATCGCGTAAATTAGGTAAAAGGTTTGTTGCTTATAACTCCTAAACTATTCGTGGTACCATATAGCGACCTATACCAAACGATAGATATTAAAACCACAATTCAGAATTGGTATAGATCATTTTCTGAAATACTAGCAATAAAAAGTTATTAAGCAACAAACTTTAGTAAAGTGAAAAAAAATCGCGAAAATAATCTCGGTAATAGTGTTCCTACCGCTTAAAGCAAGAAAGGTAAAAGCAGTGCCAACATTATAATGAGTAGATAATTAAAGAATGTAAACAATGAAAATGAAAAAATATTGCACTTTTCAACGCAATCACATATCATGATTTTACCCTCTATTTAAGAAAAAAATTATTGAATAACAAAGCTTTGGACTTCTAGAATCTGATTTTGTGAATGTCACAAAAATTATTTTTCGTTTAAATGAATTATACGTAGATGATTTTTTCACTAATAGAAAAAGTTTGTTGCTTATAACTCCTAAACTATTCGTGGTACCATATAGTGACCTATACCAAACGATAGATATTAAAACCACAATTCAGAATTGATATAGATAGTTATCTGAAATACTAGCAATAAAAAGTTATTAAGCAACAAACTTTGGTAAAGTGAAAAAAATCGCGAAAATTAGGAAAAAAAGTTTGTTGCTTATAACTCCTAAACTATTCGTGGTACCATATAGCGACCTATACCAAATGATAGATATTAAAACCACAATTCAGAATTGGTATAGATCGTTTTCTGAAATACTAGCATTCAAAAGTTATTAGGCAACAAACTTTGGTAAAGTGAAAAAAATCGCGTAAATTAGGTAAAAGGTTTGTTGCTTATAACTCCTAAACTATTCGTGGTACCATATAGCGACCTATACCAAACGATAGATATTAAAACCACAATTCAGAATTGGTATAGATCATTTTCTGAAATAATAGCAATAAAAAGTTATTAAGCAACAAACTTTGGTAAAGTGAATAAAAATCGCGAAAATAATGTCGGTAATAGTGTTCCTACCGCTTAAAGCAAGAAAGGTAAAAGCAGTGCCAACATTATAATGAGTAGATAATTAAAAAATGTAAACAATGAAAATGAAAAAATATTGCACTTTTCAACGCAATCACATATCATGATTTTACCCTCTATTTAAGAAAAAAATTATTGAATAACAAAGCTTTGGACTTCTAGAATCTGATTTTGTGAATGTCACAAAAATTATTTTTCGTTTAAATGAATTATACGTAGATGATTTTTTCACTAATAGAAAAAGTTTGTTGCTTATAACTCCTAAACTATTCGTGGTACCATATAGTGACCTATACCAAACGATAGATATTAAAACCACAATTCAGAATTGATATAGATAGTTATCTGAAATACTAGCAATAAAAAGTTATTAAGCAACAAACTTTGGTAAAGTGAAAAAAATCGCGAAAATTAGGAAAAAAAGTTTGTTGCTTATAACTCCTAAACTATTCGTGGTACCATATAGCGACCTATACCAAATGATAGATATTAAAACCACAATTCAGAATTGGTATAGATCGTTTTCTGAAATACTAGCATTCAAAAGTTATTAGGCAACAAACTTTGGTAAAGTGAAAAAAATCGCGTAAATTAGGTAAAAGGTTTGTTGCTTATAACTCCTAAACTATTCGTGGTACCATATAGCGACCTATACCAAACGATAGATATTAAAACCACAATTCAAAATTGGTATAGATCGTTTTCTGAAATACTAGCATTCAAAAGTTATTAGGCAACAAACTTTGGTAAAGTGAAAAAAATCGCGAAAATTAGGAAAAAAAGTTTGTTGCTTATAACTCCTAAACTATTCGTGGTACCATATAGCGACGTATACCAAACGATAGATATTAAAACCACAACTCAGAATTGGTATAGATCGTTTTCTGAAATACTAGCATTCAAAAGTTATTAGGCAACAAACTTTGGTAAAGTGAAAAAAATCGCGAAAATTGGGTAAAAGGTTTGTTGCTTATAACTCCTAAACTATTCGTGGTACCATATAGTGACCTATACCAAACGATAGATATTAAAACCACAATTCAGAATTGATATAGATAGTTATCTGAAATACTAGCAATAAAAAGTTATTAAGCAACAAACTTTGGTAAAGTGAAAAAAATCGCGAAAATTAGGAAAAAAAGTTTGTTGCTTATAACTCCTAAACTATTCGTGGTACCATATAGCGACCTATACCAAACGATAGATATTAAAACCACAATTCAGAATTCGTATAGATCATTTTCTGAAATACTAGCAATAAAAAGTTATCAAGCAACAAATTTTGGTAAAATGAAAAACAAACATTTGGAATATAGAAATTAATGTTGGTAATAGTGTTCCGATCAAAAGGTGAGTGTGTGGTGAAAAGTTTCGTTTCATTCCTACGGTCTACCTATCGGTCTGGCATCATAATCAGCATTTAGAAAAACTTGCGAACAAACAAAACAGAATCCAGCAACGTGTTATCACACTCTTCGGTAACTCAAAGATTTGTTTAGTACTTTGGTGTTTGATACAAAATGGAGCGAATCTTTTATAAAGTGTGGTGGTCTGAAACATCTCTACGATATTTTTATATCTGGCAAATTGCAGCAAAGCACTTATCCCAAAGAGCTGCTTAATGAATGGCGTCACGGTTGTTTGGCCAGTTTGTTACGTATTCTTTGGCTTTTGGATTTCGAAGAGGACTTTCATGAAGATATGTTAGTGTCTATATCGAAACCTAAAGATTTTATGCTGGAAATAAATGATGAGCCTTATTCGAATTATTTGGCTACCACCTCTGCCTATCAGTACCAATTTAGGTGCAACCTGTTATATGGCTTCCTGCATACAGCATCTTTATATGATGCCTCAAGCCAGAGCAGCTGTTTTGCATATACCTCCAAACAAAGCTCAGAAACATGCACCAACTCTTGGAATTACTACGAATGTTTGCTTATCTCTTGGAATCGGAACGTAAAGCGTACAATCCACATTCCTTTTGCAGGGTCTATCAAATGGATCATCAGCCTTTAAATACGGGAGAACAAGAAGACATGGCTGAGTTTTTTATAGATCTAGTTTCGAACTGGAAGAAATGACTCCAGATCTTAAAGAATTAGTTAAACGTTTATTCTGTGGCACACTAAGCAACAATGTGGTATCACTGGACTGTGATCATGTTCCTCGTACGACTGAAGAATTCTATACAGTTCGTTGCCAAGAGGCTGATATGCGCAATTTACAAGAATCTTTGGACGAAGTTACCGTCAAGGATTTCACAAAAAATTTACAAACTGTAATAAAAACGTAGTTCGCTTTATAAACAAGTCTAAAAATAAAAAATAAACCTAAAAATTAAAGGGTGTTCCGATAGTGGTGTTATTTGCATTTATAAGGTCTAGGTTTTGAACCATAATAGGTAGAATCTTAAAACTGTGTATATCTTAAAACTGTGTATATCTTAAAAAGGTGTATATCTGGCCGCTATAGCAACAAATATTAAAATTTATAGGGTGTTCCAATATAGAGGTGTTATTCTCAAATATGTGCTTATTTCTTGAACTGTAGGAGGAATTCACTAAAAATATGCAAGCACTAAATTAAAATTAGTTCACTATATAAACAAGTATAAAAAATTAAACCTAAAAATTAAAGCGTGTTCCGATAGTGGTGTTATTTGCATTTATAAGGTATAAGTTTTGAACCATAATAGGTAGAATCTTAAAATTTTCACAGAAGGTGTATATCTGTGGCCGCTATAGCAACAAATACTAAAACTAATAGGGTGTTCCAATAGAGAGGTGTTATTTACGAAAATGTGTTTAATTCTTGAACTGTAGGAGGAATACACTTGAAATTTACAAACAGTTATTAAAACTTAGTTCACTATATAAACAAGTATAAACAAATAAAACTAAAGGGTGTTCCGATAGTGGTGTGCAATGCATGTATAAGGCATAAGTTTTGAACCATAATAGGTAGACTCTTGAAATTTTCACAGAAGGTGTATAGCGATGGCCGCTATAACAACAAAAATTAAAACTTATAGGGTGTTCCGATAGAGAGGTGTTATTCTCAAATATGTGCTTATTTCTTGAACTGTAGGAGGAATTCACTAAAACTATGCAAGCACTAAATTAAAATTAGTTCACTATATAAACAAGTATAAAAAAATAAACCTGATATAAAAAAATAAACGGTGATCCCTTGTGGAGTGCAAGATACAATGCAACAAATCCTGCAGCTGTAGTTAATACTCAGCGACTGGTTCCGCAGCTTCAGATTGTGGTGGTGATGCTGATTTAAAACGAAGCTTTGCAATGAGTAGAGAGATTAATCTATTAGGTAACCAGTGCAAGATTGCGGACCTATTTTATTATTAAACCAGCTGCGACCACACACGTTGTGTGCGTCCTGACAACAATTTGTTCAAATTTGCTTTGAAAGACAGTACCCACCCCTGGATAAAATTCTAAAATTTATATAAAATTCTAAAAATGATTGTAAAGTTCTGTAAGAGCTCTGTAACAAAGTAAAAATACAAATCAAATACAAATTTTGTTCAATTGGTTATTTATTTAAGGTCTATAGACTAATGACCTTACAGACTAGGATAAAGTAACTAACACAATTTCTAAATTAAATTAATATAATTAATTAATTATTTTTAAAAATATGTTAAACTATCTAATAAATGCAAAATTTAATTTAATAAAACCATTTCAGTATTATTTAATTAATTAAAATAATTAAGTGTTCTAACTAAAGGACTATTTAATATGAAATTATAACGATTTCATATTAAATAGTAAATAGTTAAATAGATGTTCATAGAACAAATGATTTTAACGAAGAAACCTATTTGGTATATTAAAAGGAATCCTTTTCAAAAGTATACTGCAAAATACAAATAATGACGGGTTTCTAATGCATCCAAACCCAAATGCATACAACGCGATTTATGTGACGGATATGGGTTAACATAATTTAAATGTGGCAAAGCAATTTTAATAAGTTCTATTTCTACTCTTCAATGATCGCTATTGATGATTTTTTACAATATGGGCTCCAAATTAAGTCACCATATTCCAACTTAGGAAAGAGTATAAGGATCAGAAAAATACGAACTATTACTTTTAATAAATGCCAAAGTAGTGTAAGCCTTCCGAATGAGTCTTTCTAAATGTGCTTTGAAAGTGAACTTTGTCCATGACCACAATTAAGCAAAGAATTGGAGGATTGGATATGGCAAGATAATAGACAGTTTTTACAAGATCGCAACATTTTCGAACATACTTATTTTAAGTTAGTGAAGGGTATATAAGATATACCTAAATTTTTGTGCATAAATAAAATCACCGTGGTGAAGGGTATATAAGATTCGGCACGGCCGAATATAGCACTATAACTTGTTTTTAATTCAGTTTGTTGAAATGTTTGATTTGAAATAAAACTTGAAATTAAGTGTATTGGTGAACTTTTATTTTCTGAACTGTAAGAAGATAATTGTGTAGATTTCCACACTACCATTGAGGTACTACACCTAGCGCGTTGCCAATTATTTTATATGGCTGGCATCCCCAGTAGGCCTAAACCATTTATCACAGTTACTGTATGTTCTTAAAAATAAAATATGCCTTTCTTTTTTCATGCAATTATGCCTTATGTTTAGTATACAATCTAGCCATCATTTTATGAGTGTTATTATAGAAGTGTGATTGTTTTTATTTTTCACTCATATTTGTCATGCATGAATAAAATTTACATATATGATATGAAATGATTATAATAAATAAGGTTAATAAATATAAAAATATACTAAATTAGTGTTATATTGATGGCATATTTTTGGCATTATTGGCATATTTATAACACACTTCTTTAACTTAAAATACTATTACTACATATTTTACATATTGTGAAAGAGTTTTTATATACTTTAACAATACAATCCTCACAAATGTTATAGTTGCAAAGAGAACATTGCTTTTTATTTCTTTTAGAATTACCGCAGTGGCAACAAAAAAGAGAACAATCGTCAGAATATTTGGATAGAACTGATTTTATGTCATTTCTAAACTTATTTGGAAATGGTAAATTTGTCATTGGCAGATCTTTCAAAAAACTTATTATATATAAAATGACAAATACACCACAGTTCACAAAATCATCCTGCTTTGTCCTTTCCAAAATGTTAACCGAATTCCAATTTTGATTGCTATTTAATATGAATTTACTGAAATGGGACTTCCCGCTATGATCAAGCATTGAGTCAATAGTAATAAATTCTAATGTTGCAGGTTTTAGAACGCAAAGATTAAAATGAGAGTTTTGTAGAACTGGTACAAAAAGTATATCAGGCTTCTGTAAAAGCAGTTTATTAACCCGTTCATAGTTAATTTCATTAATTTGACATGGTAAACTTAAGGCATTTTTGCGACTTTCTTTTATAAAACATAAAATTGCGTAATCTAAAACCAAATTTGTCAACCATCGTCCTTCTTTTAAAGATTCCCAATCTTGGCGATCTAAAAAATTGAAAAACCCGATATCAATTTGTTTTATTTTTATTATTAAGCGTATGGCGGGAAAGAATAGCAGTTACAACAGGTAGAACCATCTTCTCTTTCTTAATTCTTATTACAATTCTGTATACTAAAACTCGCTTCTCCGCACACTTAATTTGACGTACACTTTGTCCCGAGGCATCAAAATGGATTGTATATGAAGCATCTTTTAATATTTGGGGGTTAACTGCAAATGTGATAAAAGTTGCTTTTCCCCAGCAATATATTGTTAATGGTGAGGCAACATGTTGAATATAATCTTTATACTTTTCCTGTTGCATTAAAAAGACTTCATAAAATGGATCTTGATGAAGCCATTTGTCAGAGTTTCCTTCTGACTTGCATTTGCGTATTGTAGATAGATTATGAATATTTTGTAAATTACCACTCTTTGCAATATCATCTGCTGCTTTTAATATTTGGTCTTTTCTGTACATGTAGGCACTTTTTTCAGACAACGCTTTTTTTACGATTTTACGAGTTACTCCGCGTATCTGAGCAACTCGTTTTTCTCCTTCTGCATGAACAATTTTTCCAGATCTACTTACTAACACTTTTCCGTCATTATTTATTTTAAATCTATATTCGGAGCAATCTTTAAAATTGCAGTAGCCATATACCAATAAGCCTGATTTTAATTTTTTTGCACTATAGGAAGATATAATGCACGAGTTGTTTATATTTAAATATTCCTGCTGGATAACATCAAACACAAATTTATTTCTTGTTAATTTCAATTTGTCGCAATCTTTGGCTTGAAATATAAGATTAGCATTTATTTTAAATTCACTATCCAAAATATTTTTTTTGAATTTTCTTGTTCTTTTTGTTGCCACGCCTGTTGAACGTAAAACATTAGTATTAAGCTTTTCCTTTGGATCAGGAAGCTTTCGATATTTTTCAAACTTTTGAAGATCTAAGCTTTTATCAGAAGTTTCAAAAGCACCCAGGGTTGTATTGCTACTGTTTAAAACATTTTCCGATTTTTCAACAAAACTTGTATTTTTTGTTATTACATCGGAATTTTGTTTTAAAGAATTTGTTTCATTAGAAGTTAAGTTAGTGCTATTGAGAATCGTGTTCGATCTTTCATTGAAACTAATATCATTTGCTATTTTAGTTGTATAGTTTATTAAATTCTCTTTTTCACTAATATGTAATTTATTGTAAATTTCTTTTGCTAAATTATTATTTTCCTTAAGGTTAAATGAAAAATTTTCAAAAAGTTTTTCAAACATACCTTTCAACTTTTCAACTAAATTAATAAAAAGTTTCTCCATTCTTAGTTCGAACTGGCTATGTTCTTCACCTGCAATAAAAAAATATTTTTATGCATTTTAGAAAATAAATAACTTGCTTTTGCATTTTTATTTTTGTTAATTTGAATTTAAGATGACGATATCAAAGATGAATGTGAATATATAACAGAAATTTGCTTACCATTTCTTACATTGGATGTAGGTTCAACTACAATTATATTATCTGTAATAAAGTAAGAAAAATATACAAAAGGATAAAAATAGCAAAAATGAAATGTTAGTTCAGTATTGTATTTGCTTACCATTATTTACATTGGGTTCAGATTTGACCACCACTGTTTGCTCTATATTTAAAAAGATAAATAAAATTTAATAAAAAAAGATAAATAAAATTTAAATAGTAAACTTTTTGTTGATGTTTTAATACCACTTACCTGTCTGATCCATATCTGGTGAAATTTTGCATTCGTTTTCCTTTAAAATTTAAACAAAATGAAAGTATTAATGTAATGTTGATGTTGATCAGAATAGCTTATAATTTACCGTTTCCTCTTTCAAATATGTCAGAATACTATCTAGCGTTGGTTCGAAATGTTGTTTTTCGCTTATTTCTTTGTCTTCATACAGGTTTAATAAGGCATCTAGGGCAAACATTTCATCAACGCTAAAACCTGCGTTTTCTGATAACAAGTTTTGTTCTGACTGGACAATTGGTGACATTTTCAAAGCGCTTAAACTATCGATGTCAACGTAAGTGTCCATGGTTCGTAAATTATCTTTTCGATTAAACTCGAATTTGCTTGAATTCTAGGAATTGAAATAATAGAAATTGGTAGTACTTCATTTACATATTAAAAAATTTTATAAAACTAACTTTCCACAGGCTTTCTAAGATATCTGCAGCAAGTCTTTCATCTTCATTTAATGTAAATGATTCACTACTTTGATGCTGCTCACAATTAACATTTTCCGTGTTCACAAACTAGAAAACAATACGATTGACAATATATGATTAAAGTAAATATTTTATTTTTAAAACTAACTTCACAAAAGCTTGCTAAAATATCTGCAACAAGTCTCTCATCTTCATTTAATAAAAATGTTTCATTGCTTTGATGTTGCTCATAACTAACTTCGTCGTATAGGCTTGCTAAAACATCTGCAGCAATTTTTTCATCCTCACTTAAAGCTTCAATGTCCCTATTCTGTCCAAAAGTTTCTACATTAAGTTTTTCAATGCCCTTTTCTTCTTTGTTGATGTCAGCAAATGAGTTGTTTTTTAGACATTGCTTTTCAGAACATCTTTTAACCTAAAATATTTATATGCTAAATATAATTACATACTTATCATTATTTACTTACTCTGCTAAAAATCATAAGTCTATTTTTCTTATTGTTTTTTATTTTCAAATTAACAGGCAAGTTTTTGTTGTAATCATCGATGATGGCTTTATAAACCATATCATTTATGTTTTGTGGACCAAGTCCAGTTTTTATATAAGCATTAACAATTTTTTGTAGTTTCTCCAAATCTCTCATTTTAAATGCTTCTAAAATATAAATTAAATAATACCATTTATTCATTTAGCACAACTTTAAAAATACAAGTTGTTAGTGTTTTCCTTCAAAAGTGACACCCTTTAATTTTTAACCGACTTCAAAAAAGAAGGAGGTTGTCTATTCGTCTGAATGTTTGTCTATAACGGTTCAAAAGATAGGGCTAGATAGGTAAAATTATATCAATTATGGGGACACCCTTTAGTTTCCAAATTTAAATTATATACTTGATGTTATAAAGGACTTAGATATACAGGTTCTTTGTAAATTTCAACCGTCTCTCTGTTACGGTTCAAAAGTTTTGCAATATACATCAAATTACATCAACTATTGGGACACCCTTTAACTTCTAATTATAAATATTTATTTTCTGATTATAAATATTGGACATTCTGTCCAATTTTCAAGCGATTGTCTACAATGGTTCATATATTTAATTTGACGTCACATATGGGGACACCCTTTAATTTTTAAGTTTATTTTTTTATTAATTTCTGTTATTGGCAGCTATAGTAATAAGCAGTTTTTTAAAATTTTAAAAGGGTGCCCTTTACGGTTCATAATACACGTAAAAAACACGTATGTTGTATGGGGACACCCTTTAATTTTCAAAATTCTTTTCAAATGGGACCAATCTGTAAGCATTTCCATTCTAATAAAGAAAAAAATTTTAAAATCGGTTAAGAAATGACTAAGTTATGCGGGCACAAACATAAAAAAAGCAACATTCAGACGAATTGATAACCTCCTTCTTTTTTGAAGTCGGTTAAAAACACAGATACATTAGTAGTCACAGCTTATTTTAACCACCCACTTCTAATATCTGTTAAATTGATATTACTCGTCAATTAGCTGTAAATTTCAAAGCTATACTTGTTTATTTAGCGATCAAGCTTTTAATTTCATCTCGAAATTATATTCCATTTATTTTCTTAAAAGAGGGTGGTTGAAATAAGCTGTGAGCCACTGTATATGGTAAGGTTTGGTCCAAGGCGAATTCATACTAGGTGAAGTCTTTAGCCCAGTTCTCCTTTTTTGTTGATATAATATCAAAAGCACATACATTGTTTTATATCTGCTAATATAACTTCAAAGTTGTTGTTTTGTTGCAGTTGTTGCCGTACTGCCTACACCTGGATTGAATTCTCTTTGGTTTGTTCCCAATTTCTTTACACAACATAAATCAACTGCCAGTTTCCCAATGTCGATAGAGTTAGTTGTTTCGTACAATTATATTTAAAACGAAAACTCAAAAATTTTCTTTCAAAATTGAGAAACAGGCCGTCATTCTTGCATGTAAATAAAAACATATTGCTGTGTATTTACTATTGTTGCAAACTGTACTTACCAGTATATGTAAATTTTTCTTTATTTTTTAAATTTAATTTTACCACTACAAATTTTTAGAATATTCACTATTTTAATATTTGTGTCACTTTTTAATAATAAAATTATTAAAAAATTTTAATTATAATTTAAATTAATTTATAATTTAAATTTTCACACAAATAAATAAATTTCCACAAAAACTGTTTCGTTTTAAATTGTATTCCTCATAAAAAACAGTTTACAGTTATAATTCTTATTCCATTCCATTGTTCCACTGTTTTATCTAGTGGTGAAAAACTTTTGCTGATCATTAATTTCATTTCAAACGCCATTTAAATTTTTGTCATGGAAGAAAAGGACGCGATCGTAAGTATTCTTCGCTTATTTTGTATATTTTTAAATTATAATTTTGTTTTTAGCAAATTTTTAAAATTATCAGCAAATTTACACGGGCCAAGGCAAGACGAGGTAGACAAATGGCCAGAGGAAGACGTGTAAGTAAAATTTCTATGTGCATGGCAGTCCCTCTATTAACCGTTTTTATATATACATTTTTTTATTTTTCAGCGAGGCTACCGTCTAATTCATCAACCACCATATGCTCCACAATGGCCATATAACTCACAGGGGGGATATGGGCTACATGCGTGGTATGGCCCACAGGGTGGGTATGGTCCACAAGGTGGGTATGGTCCACAGCCAGGATATGTTGCACTAGGGGGATATGGCCAACAGGGGGCATATTACCCCCAATGGTCATACCAGTACGCTGCACCATATCCACCAACTGCTGGTGCTCAACCTCCAGGTGCTGTTGCGCAACCACCAGCTACTGTGACACAGCCACCAGCTACTGTGACACAGCCACCAGCTACTGTGACACAGCCACCAGTTACTGTAACACAGTCACCAATTACCGTGACACAGCCACCAGCTACTATGACACAGCCACCAGTTGCTGTAGCCTCACCATCACCGCCAGATGGAGACGCTTCAATGCCAGCTGCTGATCAACCATCATCACCACCACAATCTGAAGCTGCGGAACCAGTCGCTGAGTATTAACTACAGCTGCAGGATTTTTTGCATTGAATCTTGCACTCCACAAGGGATCACCGTCAACTGCATTTCCCACATGCACACTCTTTTGTGTACCAAAACCTCCATCTTTAACCAGAATCTGTTTTAAACGCATAATGTTTTAACAAATACGTTTCTCTGAAAGTTTGAATAAAATCTTATTAAAACACATAAAATACAATCATTTTCTTTTTTGGTATTTTAATAATCCAGTAAAGATCTTTTAATTAGCGTTTTTTTTTAACACTACTCTTACAATGCTAGTTCATATTTAAGAACGTATTTTTAGCACAAATTGAAAATAATTAAAGTGATGCTACGAGTAGTACTTGATAATCCACAGAATTGTGTTACAACTGCGATCAATATTTGTATTTTTTGACCATTACTTTATACCATTCTATTTTTTAAATAGTTAAAAAATCTGTCAAGTGCGAGTTAGACTCACACTGTAGGGTTCCATACTATATTTAGTACAACTTTAAAAATTCAAGTTGTTAGTTTTTTCATCTCATGAAATACAGACATAATCGTAATTAACACATCACTTTCGGACCACCCTATAAGTTGTAGTATTTGATGCAATAGCTGCCACAGGTATACACCTTCTGTGAAAATTTTAAGATTCTACCTATTATGGTTCAAAACTTATACCTTATAAATGCAAATAACACCACTATCGGAACACGCTTTAATTTTTAGGTTTAATTTTTTATACTTGTTTATATAGTGAACTAATTTTAATTTAGTGCTTGCATATTTTTAGTGAATTCCTCCTACAGTTCAAGAAATAAGCACATATTTGAGAATAACACCTCTATATTGGAACACCCTATAAATTTTAATATTTGTTGCTATAGCGGCCAGATATACACCTTCTGTGAAAGTTTTAAGATTCTACCTATTATGGTTCAAAACCTAGACCTTATAAATGCAAATAACACCACTATCGGAACACCCTTTAATTTTTAGGTTTATTTTTTATTTTTAGACTTGTTTATAAAGCGAACTACGTTTTTATTACAGTTTGTAAATTTTTTGTGAAATCCTTGACGGTAACTTCGTCCAAAGATTCTTGAAAATTGCGCATATCAGCCTCTTGGCAACGAACTGTATAGAATTCTTCAGTCGTACGAGGAACATGATCACAGTCCAGTGATACCACATTGTTGCTTAGTGTGCCACAGAATAAACGTTTAACTAATTCTTTAAGATCTGGAGTCATTTCTTCCAGTTCGAAACTAGATCTATAAAAAACTCAGCCATGTCTTCTTGTTCTCCCGTATTTAAAGGCTGATGATCCATTTGATAGACCCTGCAAAAGGAATGTGGATTGTACGCTTTACGTTCCGATTCCAAGAGATAAGCAAACATTCGTAGTAATTCCAAGAGTTGGTGCATGTTTCTGAGCTTTGTTTGGAGGTATATGCAAAACAGCTGCTCTGGCTTGAGGCATCATATAAAGATGCTGTATGCAGGAAGCCATATAACAGGTTGCACCTAAATTGGTACTGATAGGCAGAGGTGGTAGCCAAATAATTCGAATAAGGCTCATCATTTATTTCCAGCATAAAATCTTTAGGTTTCGATATAGACACTAACATATCTTCATGAAAGTCCTCTTCGAAATCCAAAAGCCAAAGAATACGTAACAAACTGACCAAACAACCGTGACGCCATTCATTAAGCAGCTCTTTGGGATAAGTGCTTTGCTGCAATTTGCCAGATATAAAAATATCGTAGAGATGTTTCAGACCACCACACTTTATAAAAGATTCGCTCCATTTTGTATCAAACACCAAAGTACTAAACAAATCTTTGAGTTACCGAAGAGTGTGATAACACGTTGCTGGATTCTGTTTTGTTTGTTCGCAAGTTTTTCTAAATGCTGATTATGATGCCAGACCGATAGGTAGACCGTAGGAATGAAACGAAACTTTTCACCACACACTCACCTTTTGATCGGAACACTATTACCAACATTAATTTCTATATTCCAAATGTTTGTTTTTCATTTTACCAAAATTTGTTGCTTGATAACTTTTTATTGCTAGTATTTCAGAAAATGATCTATACCAATTCTGAATTGTGGTTTTAATATCTATCGTTTGGTATAGGTCGCTATATGGTACCACGAATAGTTTAGGAGTTATAAGCAACAAACCTTTTACCTAATTTACGCGATTTTTTTCACTTTACCAAAGTTTGTTGCCTAATAACTTTTGAATGATAGTATTTCAGAAAACGATCTATACCAATTTTGAATTGTGGTTTTAATATCTATCGTTTGGTATAGGTCGCTATATGGTACCACGAATAGTTTAGGAGTTATAAGCAACAAACCTTTTACCTAATTTACGCGATTTTTTTCACTTTACCAAAGTTTGTTGCCTAATAACTTTTGAATGCTAGTATTTCAGAAAACGATCTATACCAATTCTGAATTGTGGTTTTAAGATCTATCGTTTGGTATAGGTCGCTATATGGTACCACGAATAGTTTAGGAGTTATAAGCAACAAACTTTTTTTCCTAATTTTCGCGATTTTTTTCACTTTACCAAAGTTTGTTGCCTAATAACTTTTGAATGCTAGTATTTCAGAAAACGATCTATACCAATTTTGAATTGTGCTTTTAATATCTATCGTTTGATATAGGTCGCTATATGGTACCACGAATAGTTTATGAGTTATTAACAAAAAACTTTTTTTATTTGCGTAAATTTATCTTCCATGCAGCACCCTTAAATATTAAATGATTTAAGTGACATTTCAAAAAATTAGGTTCTATAGGAGTAAGGGTTTTAAGTTCTGTTGATTTTTTTTTAATTCAACAACATATTATTATTTATTAGCCTTTTGAAAGTTTCAATATTTTTGCAAAAATTTGTTTACATTTTTCATTAATTCTTAGAAATTGCGCCAAATACTCCATTTTTTGCAACCCTGTAAAAAAGGTTGTTGGAAACCCAGAGTTTGTTTTTTTCTCATGCGTAACAACAGTAACTGCTATTAGAAGCGTTGCCACTTATTAAATTTGTATCTATTTTTTTAAATCTACCATAGTTTTTGAAAACATGTCAAAAATTTTGCGCTATTGTAAACAATAAACATGTAATTATTTGGTACCAAGGCATATTTAACCAGGTGACTGCATAAGGCGGAGCTAATATTAAAGAGAAATTTTTTAAATTTTTTTTATATGGAGTTTGACATTAAGCAGGTTTTTTAAGAGAGAATAATATCTATATTACTGTCAAAATCCATATAAAAAAAATTAAAAAAAATGTTTGCTCAAATTTCCTCTCCCTTACGCTATCACCTTGTTTAATATGCCTTGTTTGGGACAAAGTGTGATTTTTATTATAGAAAATCAGCAGCATCATTTGCAAGAGTGGACAAATTTAAGACTTGGATAAATTCCTCTGTTTTAAAATAATTTGGAAGGAGCAATAATTTGTAAACGTTTAATACTTACATATCTTCACACATAAAATCGAATCTAAAATTTTATTTTCATGACCATATATCTTAATATATAGGGCGATTTCTTGGCTGTTCTTTTCAAAATTTTCTTCTGTTTAGAAATCTTATTTTTTCTACAAAATATTCAGAAACGGCAACCCTATTGCAAATTCCACTTCTTGCGATCAGTAAGAAACCCCCAAATAATCATTCCTAGTATTTGTTGCCATGTTTTTGAGTTATCTTTTTTTTTCGCATTGCCCGATCTTTTTAACCTATTGCCTATTAACTTAAGAAATTTTTCCCTATCGCTTAATTCTTATCGTCAAAAGCTGCTTGAATATATAGAACTTGCGGGCCTTGTGTATGCTGGACTTAATTATTATCACTCTTTCTCTTTTTACTTTACCATACTTAGTATAAGGTAAAGCATAGTAATCATGAAAAAATTCGTGGTCGGGATTTCGACGGATTTATACGTTTGGACGTCTCCTGAATCCTTTTTGGGTGTGTATGCCACTATTTTTGTGGAGTTTGTTCAGGTCATACCGTTTGACATATCAAAATGAAATTTAGTATGTGCCTTTGGTATGCGGAGATGAAGAGCAGTATAGATTTGGAAATAATCGGGAGGGGGCAAGGGGCAGTTTCCTTACCCGCAAATTTTGTGAAGGCTCTACAGGTCAAACCATACGACATATTAAAACGAAATTTAGTATGTACCTTTGGTTTACAGAGATGAAGAGCTGTATAAATTTTTGGCGTAATCGGGAAGGGGCAAGGGGTAATTTACGTACTCCCAAATTTTGTAAACGTTCTACATGTCATACCGTATGATATATCAAAATAATCGGGAAGGGGCAAGGGGTAGTTTACCTAACACCCTAAACCGAAAATAATTAATTTTTCGATTCGAATATACTTTGAACTTTTATTTTTTATGTAATATATCCATAAAAATATTTGTTTCCATTTGGTATGGTAAAGTTGAGTGTAGGCCACTCCAGTTTTATTTTATCTGATTATGGCTGGGGAGCCATTAAAACAAATCTACTTTTAACCGACTTCAAAAAAGAAGGAGGTTATCAATTCGTCTGAATGATCTTTTTTATGTTTGTGCCTGCAGAATTCAGCCATTTCTGAACCGATTTTATTTTTTTCTTTATTAGAAAGGTTATGCTTACAGATTGGTCCCGTTTTAAAAAAAGTTCATTATTTTAAAAATTTTTCGTGTATTAAGAACCGTAAAAGGCGCAAATTTAAAATTTAAAAGAATTGCGTATCACTATACCTCCCACCAACAAAAAGTAATAAGAAATAAACTTAAAATTTAAGGGGTGTCCCCATAGGTGACGTAATTTGACCTTTATGGGAGTATCTTTTTCAACCAGTAAAGAAAACCCTTAAAAGTTTGACAGAATGTCGATTGCTATAACCGTTATAATAAAAAGTATGAATGTTCAAAATTATAAATTAAAGGGTGCTCCAATAGTTCATTTAATTTGATGTAGGTATATGGTCATACTTTTTAATGGAATATTGTTTTATGAAAAAACTAACTTTAATAATTTATATCAATAGAACTAATCTTATAATTTTTCATTGCCTTTTCCGTAGTTTCATGAACAATTAAATTTGATTAAAACAAAAATGCAAGAGGTAACTCGACATTTCGTACCTGTTAGCTTCGCATTCCATGCATATTGTAGGTATACACAGCATTTTTTACGATAAAAATATTTATTAAGGGAATACAAGTTCGAAATCAACTAGCCAAACGAAAATAAACAATTTTAACAGGAATAGCCCAACAATGACTACCCTGACAATTAGAACCTCGTAAATGAGAAAAGTATGTATATAGTACATACCTACCTATTTCTGGTTGTTGTTTCTAATGCTTAGGTTTTATGGGTTAAATTTGAAAATATTTTATTTTTATTGTTCCTTTGGTTTACTTACTACCTTCCTATTCTTTTGCTTTTGTGTGAATGAGTTGGTAAGAATTACCTTTCCAATTTATGTTGTTTTTATATATATTTTTGATGTTTCCCTTTATTACCACAGTGGTAATAATTTTAGTTTGTTAGAAGTAAAAAATATTAAAATCCAATTTTGCAAAAATTATAAACCATAAGTTCCTTTATTATATTCAAATTGGAATTTGTTTTTTGTTTTGTTTCAGTGCATTCAACAGAAAAAAATAAGAGAAATATAAGACTTGTGGATTATTATTATACTGATGCTATTTGGTTGTGAATAATTCGAATATATAAAAACATTAAAACAAGTAAGTTATAATTTTATATATTAATATTAATTTGTATTTTAATGAAAAATATTGACCATTCGTATCCAAAAGTGTTTTGCTAAATGATGTCCTTTATATTTGAAGAAAACTCCGTAGTTATATTTTAAAATTTAATTTAGATGGAGGATACTGCTCGCTCCTATTCTGACAGTATTTGCTTAGACATTGCCTTTTGTTTAAAAAAAAATTACGTCTGTTATAATTAAAATGTTTAACAAGTACCCGAATCAAGGAAATTACTGAGAACTTTACAACACTGATTTATATAAAAAATCATCCGTTTGAAAGTATCCGCTTTCAGTATCATTTAAATCGATAAAAATGCGTACTATTGCTTTTCGTACCCAGAGGTTAAAAACGTACCCTTTTTTCGCTAAAATGTCTGTCTGTCTGTCTGAACCATGTAGGGTGTTCCGACAGCGACATGATTCTCATGTATAACGCCTTATTTCTTGAACCGCTTAAAATTTTGTACAGGAGATATGTTGCCACGGCCGATATGACAATTACTAAAAATTAAAGGGTGATCCGACAATGACATCTGTTTCACGTATACTGACTTATTTTTTAATCGTAATAGTTAAACTCTTATATTCATAGAAAAAGAATTTCCATGGCCCTTATAACAAGTAATAAAATTAAACGGTGTTCCGATAGTGAAATGATTTCTATGTAAATAGCCTTATTTTTTGAACCGTAATAGGTAGACTCTTGAATTGTTTACAGTAGATGTTGTACTTCGGCCGTTGTAACAATTACTAATTACTAAAGGGTGATCCATCAGTGACATGTTTTTCACGTATATTACGTATATTTTTTGAACCGCAATAGGTAGGCCTGATATTTTTATAGAAAGTGTATTACCATGGCCGTTATAACAACAATTCCTAAAATTTAATATGACTTTGATTTTAAAAATAAAGGGTGCCCCATAAGACATGAAAAAATTACCAACTTGAATTTTTAAAGGCGTACTAAACGTAGTACGAAACCTACGTGTGTGAGACTAACTCGCACTTGACTGATTTATTACTATTATTAGTATTACTAGGCCCGTTATTCCATTTATTTAGGCAGACTCTTGAATTTTACATATAAATAGTATAGGTATATTGCTATGCCAGTTATAATAAGTTAAAAAAATAAAAGTAAAAATTAAAGCGTGTTCCCATTGACGCCGTGATTTTGATAAATATGGTAGACGCTTGAAATTTACACGGAGTATTTACATCTATGTATGTCCGCTGTAAAAAGTATAAAAAGCTAAAATTAAAGGTGTCCTTAGAGAGGCCGTAATTTTAGCGAATATGGTTTATCTTTTAAACCGCTATAAACAGACTCTTGCAATACATACATTAGCTGCGGTCAGAAAAATAGCACCAAGCCTAAGAAAATATATTTCCGATACATATTTTCCTATAGGTTAAATTGTTACATTTCAAAATTTGTCATAAGACGCTTGGGAAACTTTATAACTACATAGAATAACAATTTTTTTTGCTAATTATTTTATTTTGATATTTATACTTTATTTAAAAAAACGTGAAAAACAATCAGTCAAAAAATAGCACTTCACTTCAATTTGTACTAATATTAAACACTAAATTAAGAACAAATTAAAAAGAATTATAAATGATGCATTTATTACGTTGAGCATGATTTGTATATTCTGATTAATACCCTCTTGCATGTCCTTTATTTGTAATAACGTTTGCACAACGGTTTGGCATCGAATTTACCAAGATTTTGGCATCTTTTCTTTGGAATTTTATTACAGCTTTGCTGGACAGCTGCTTGGTTGTTAGTTGGTTGCATTAGAGACACTGTTTTTTATATCTGTTCATAAATTCTTTATTGGTCTGGGCTCTGAGCGGGCCATTCCATCACATTGACTTTATTGTCCCGAAACCACTCTGTCGGAAGCTTGCTTGTGTGCTTCGGGTCATATCTTGCTGGAAGACCCACACTAATGGCATTTCTTCAGAAGCATAAGGGGGCGTTACTTCCTCGAGTATACCAACATAAATGTTCTTATTGTGGTTTTGTAGGTCCTACACCATAGTAAGAAAAACTACCCCAAACTTTTAAGTTTTGGGTTGAATTCTGCTTCTGAGGGTCTTTTTACGTAGGAACGTAATCTCTTGCTTCCAAATAATACAATTCTGCACTCATCTACCATTTATTTTTCCGTTGGAATGAAACTACATTTTGTCGTTGATGCTATTTTTTGGCCGGCACTGTATGTATTAAGAAAAAATACAAATAAAAACAAAAACAAGTTAGAGTGCTATATTCGGCCGTGACGAATCTTTTATACCCTTCACCACGGTGATTTTATTTATACAGAAATGTATCTATATGTATATATATTTATGTAAAAATATATACATATGTATGTATATCTATATCTATATATATATAAAAATAAGTGTCACCACTAACTGCGGAAACGGGTCGACCGATTTCAACCAAAATTTCAGGATGGTCTGTAGGTGGTTTGTGGGAAGTTTGCACGAAATCGGCTCAGTGGTTCTATATCATACATACATATGTATGTATATTCTTAATATTAAAAATATGTTATGTTACACTCATAATTTTAATTTTCAGAGAAATATTGAAATTTTTTTTTTTAATTTTTCGAAAATTGTGTGTAAATTTTTTTTGTAAAAATATTTTTATAAAAATTTTTTGTAAAATTTAAAAAAAAAATTTTTTTTGAATATTTTTCTGTAAAATACCTTTTTGAAAATGCTTTTTAAATATTTTAGACAAAAAATTTTAAAATTTGTTTTTAAAAAAATTTTTTACAAATTTTTTTTTTAAATTTTATTGAAATTTTTTTGTTAAATTTAGGACCTTTCTGCAATCTATATTAAGTTAGAATGGTCAGACTAAAGCAAAAAGATATCCTTACAAAAAAAAAAATTTCCTCATATTGACACATGGGGGGTCCTTTTAACTGCTCCTATTTTTCAGTGGGTACCCTGTGGGTCCATTGGCTACCTCTATGCGTATTGCTTTTTATTAAGGTCTCTAATTCAAATCAAAGCAGAAAAACCCTACCAATCTAAAAACAAACAAAAATCGCCCCTCGCAAGGGGTTATTGATCCCCCGAGATCTGTATGCACTCCTTGCGATCTACCTGTCGCAGTCTAATATTTATTTGACAAAAAAAGGCAAAACCGAAAATAATTAAAAAACGTAATAAAATATAGGTGGGCGTGGTTTTTGGCCAGTAGCCTCCAAAGGTATGATCCGATGTTGCTGAATTTTCGAAACTATGCCTGACAGATTGGTGTGCTTAAATTTGTTGTATCTCTTCTGGTGCCTTGGCAAATGACATTACCACACTAACACGGACAGACGGACAGACGGACATCGCTTAATCAACTTCTCTATGTATAAGGATCCAGAATATATATACTTTATGGGGTCGGAAATGAATATTGTAGAAATTACACACGGAATGACAAACTTATATATACCCTTTCCACCTGTGGTGAAGGGTATAAAAATAGAAAACACTTCCAAAAAACATTTGTATATAAAAAATAGTAACCAGTGATACGTACCAAACCTGGGGGTCAATTCTGGTTCTATGAAACGATGAAATGAAAAAAGCGATTTTTTCATATGATAATGGTTTGACGTTTGTTTTCATTTTTTCACTAAATGAGAATAGCTATTACTATGAAAACATGAAAAAACTTTTCATTTCATCGTTTCATAGAACCAGAATTGACCCCCTGCAGTGTTTTTTTTTCATTTTCTTCACAAGAGGCTTCTAAAATAATTGTATTTCGAAATGATCCAGTATTACTACCGTTCTAAGATCATTTAACCAAAACTTTTTCAGCTATTTAGAGTTATATTGTACGGTGGTTCCGAAATTAACTATTTTCTCGGTTAAAGTGTATAGGGTAATTTCTGAAATACAGTTGGAAAATTGTGCAATCCAATAAATACTATTTAATAAATTTAGATGCACTTAAAATCAGTTTAATTAATATTACCATAGTTCCGAAATGAAAATAGAAATTTATAAAAAAATTTAAATTCTAAGATGCAATTTTAGGCCTATTATTATAACTAGCCAATAGCTAAAGTTAGAATCTTATCGGAGAGATAAATAGTTATTTATTATTTAAAGTAAGATAAAAATAACCTTTAACTATCGCATACTATAAAGGCAATTATAGTAACGAGTCTTAACCTCTTTATTATTACGAAAAACTACTTATCTCTCCCATAAAATCCTTTAGCTTTTGGCAAGTTATAAAAATGGGCCTTAATCTAGTAAAATAAATTAACATTTTACACAATTTTGAAATATATATTTCCAATATATCTATACCAGATATGCGGTAGGTAGAATAGGGTGTATATTTTTTGAATATTTCAGGTGGGCTGGGCACTTCCCGCACAAAGTAAATGTTGATCATCGTTTTATTTGGGAACTGTAACAAGTTCTTGAAATTTTGCAACACAGACTGTTTTGTTACCATACAAAGTGAAAAATTATTATCGTATATATAGAGAACTGTAATAGGTAGAGTTTTGAAATGTTGCACAACCAAGTAAAAAATATATGGATTAATCCATAATCGAGCAATAAAGGAGTAATCGAATTTTTTGTATGTTTTGCAGTTAATGCCTCGCTTAATACTCCAAATGGATCAATGAGGAATGTATCAGTTCGTTCTTGATTTTTTTTCTTTGACATAACTGTCAAATGTTGATGTTTTCGTTTTGTTTTTCTATTTAGTCAGTTTAGTTTTAAAAAGTGAAAGAGGTGTTATTAAAAAAAAAAAAACGAAAAGGTACGGATATAGTAACAAATTGTTAAAAATATGTCAAAATTTAGTTTCTAAATTTGTATTTTATATGAATGTTTACTCCCTTTATGCTCTTTTAAGAGACAAAAACGATTACTCCCTTTGTGCTATTTTAGGAGACACAAACGATTACTCTCTCTGTCGTCATTTTCAAGATCAAAGGGAGTACTCCATAAGGAGCATAAAAGGAGTACTCGTGTCTGGGGACATGCTGTGTTAAAAATCCAATGAGGTCCGGAGTTTTATGGAGTAATCCATTACTCGCAAAGGAGCGCTCCAAGATTACTCTTTGGATGATCCTATTTTTTACTGAGAAGTAACCCTTATACTCGTATTGATGTACATTTTTAGTAGCTAAAATTGTGTTTTGTAATTAAAAATGTAATTAAAATGTAATTTAAAATTAATATTTTTAGATAAAAGTTAAATGTCCCATGCCGTAAACTGTTTTGTTAAAAAATTGATTTCTTATTTTTATTCTCACCAAAAAATATGATTATTCAACTCGTTTAAAATAATTAAAATTTTATTTATTTAACTAATGTCAAAATCTTTTCCTCATGTTAAATTATTTAATACTGCAAGTATGAAAGTAAATATTTAACATAATCAACATTTAATCTCTCAACTACAATAGTAGACAAACTTAAGTTTGCGTGTTTTGCAGTAAGTATGTACTTAAAAATGTTCAAACTGACAACAGAAGAGACATAAATAAGTTGATGAAACATTTTAGCACTTCCTTAAAAGCACCAAAACAAAGTACGCCCCCAAAAAGGCATAGAGAAAAACTTGAAAAAACTTTCAGTATCTTTAAAATATCAATAAAAATTAAAAATAAACGTCAAGAGCGAACTGAAGAGATGCAAAAAATTAAATTATGTACAAACTTGTTTTATAACTTTAGTTAGATGTATTTTGTCTGGATAATTATGTTTAACCTTTAACTCCAACCAACGATCATGTTGATGAGAATGTGGCAATAACATATAAAAGTTCAATCTTTGTAGTTTATAAGCTGAATTGTGATGCGAAATTTAATTAAAATGCATATTTTCCCATATGGCTATAAATTATAAACGAGTTAAATTTTCTTTACTTCAATTAAAAATTAGAAACCTGCATTATAAAGTAATTTTAATTGAGATTAATCTTTTACATATACAAGTACATTTATGTACAGTGAAATCTCCCGTAGGCGGACACTGACCGTCACAGCAGATTTGACCGTTAACGGGAGGTGTCCGTTCACGGGATGGTTCATTAAAAAAGGTCAGGACTTTGTGCTATTAATTATGCTATTATGACTAATGAGTCGACTTATTTCAACACAACTCATCGAACGATTAATTTTGATCGATTTTTTGTTCTACGGATTCCTATTCTGAATCTCTTGGTATTACTACTAGAGTTTTTGCATCTTAGAAATTTATATCAATGTTTAAGATCTTTTCAAAACTAGTCTCTATTTTCTAAAATTCTTTGAAAATTCATCAGTGTTGCTAATAGCACATTATCTACCGGATCAAATTCCGGGAAAACAGATTTTTTATTGCAGAAAATTCCACTGTTTTAAGCAGTTTTTATACGACATATTGCATTCAGCACGCTTATACTCTTTGAAAGTTCGGATACTGATTTGGCCGAACTCATTTTCGCGCTGAAGTAACTCAAAATCAAACTTCTATAATTAACTTTAAAATTAAGAATTATGCCTTGCTCCAAAGGTTGACAAGCTGAAGTTGTATTTGCTGGCAAAATAATTACATTAACGATGGTTACTGACATGTTCTTAGGATGAGATGCAGCATTGCCAAAAAATAAAATAATTTGTCTATCAATTAATGTGATTGATTTGATGCAAACACTTGCTCATTATCTCTCTTATAAATGAATTTCGACCCGCCATCCTATAATAAAAATTTTTCAATAATAAACACTTCACAATTAACACATTCTCAAATGGACACCTTAAAAGAACATAAAAACTACACAACAAACTGTCAATGATACTGAAAAGGGCAATCGCACAATTTAATATGCATAAATAGTGCAGCTATGGGGTATGTTAGTTTTGTACGCATGGATGTATATTTTGTAGTTTTCTCGCACGATTGCCACTTTAGCGGTTAAAACTGATAAAAAAGAACGACGTGTATGGCCGCCCTAATAATTATGCAAGATCCAAAAACTAAAAATCTATCATAATGCTTATGGCAGGACCAAATTTTGTTTTGGTTGTTTATAATTGTTATTACAGGACCCAACATTTTTACAGGTATTTTTTCTGTAACCAATTTAATATTAAAATAAAAATAACGGTTATTTCAGGTCCCTGGTTAAAATTTATTCTGTTTAGAATTAAATTTATTCAAATATTCCAAACATGAAGTAAATTTGTGTAATGAAAAATCTTAATTTTTTAAATGGTTTAAAAAATAAAAGTTATTCGCTTGTCAAATTTCTATCCACATTTGCTTTTCGTTTTGTCAAATATTTTCTTTTACCCATTACAATTTTCTTTTACACTTCTATTTTTCTTATTCGAATTTATAAGTTATAATTTTTGAAAGCGGGCAGGTTTACTCAATGTAAAGCAATAATAAATAAATTATATTTGTGCTTTTTAATAGTAGTATTTATGTTTTGTGTATATCGTTGTTTTTCACTTTAGTTTTTCCTGATTAAGAACACCAAAGGTTGTTCGAAATATCGAAATAATAAATAATATTTAAGCATTAAACACATAGACGACGGCAGGATAACGACTACAACCTGTCAAAACTAAAGTACACACGTTTATATGAAGACGATTATTTTGACGACAGAATAGCTAAAGGCTACACGACCACCGTTGTGGCTGCAGCTAACTTAGGCTAATTTCTATTTTTGTTTGCGACAATTTTATTTTATTCAACAAAATAAAATGTCACAAAACTAAAAATACAAATTCATTTACAATCAAAAGGTTTTTAGCAAATATATTTATTTGTTTTTATTTAATAAAAGTATTTTTTGGAAAATTATTTTTTTAAGGTAAAATATGTATTTCTACAATATTTTCATAGCTTTGAAGTATGTAGCTCTCGTTTTGAACATAATTCAGTAGCTGACTACAAGGCGACGATTGTAGCCAACAGCATTTGTTGCCATGTATCCACAAATGACGTTGGCTACAATCGTCGCTGTGTAGTCTGCTACTGAATTATATTGAAGACGACAGCTACCAAGGTATATTTATTTTACTAGGTAGTGGCATCCCTACAACAAATACAACAATACAAGAACAACATGGCATTTTGTTGTTGCTTTGTAGTTCGAAATGTCAAAAAACTAAGAAGAAAATTAAGAAGGCCGTGAATGTGTTTTATTGCTTTCTCACTTCTGCACTATAAACTTTCTAAACACATACAACTTTTGACATGTCGAACTACGAAATCAGCTGGGCGGACGACACTACCTAGTAAAATAAACATACCTTGATCAAAACAAATGAATATATTTGCTCAAAACCTTTTGATTGTAAATAAATTTATATTTTAATTTTGTGACATTTTCTTCTGTTGAATAAAATAAAATTGTCGCAAACAAAAATAGAAACTAGCCTAAGTTAGCTACAGCCACAATGGTAGTCGTGTAGCTATGTAGCTATGATGTCGTCAAAATAATTGTTTTCATATAAACGCGTGTATTTTAATTTTGACAGGTTGTAGTCGGTATCCTGCTGTGGTCTATGTGTTTAATGCTTTAATTAAACAACAGATAGTTTTATTTAAATAGAACGGATTGACCTCGAACCCAAATAAAAATAAATAATTTTATATACTTTAAGGTCGAATAAAACAACCAATAAATTTATATTTTTATTTATCCGAAGATTCCTAAAAAAATGTGTTCCTTTTTCGCCATCATCACTTTTCCTGTTTTCACATGACTTACCTAAACACATTTGTAAACTTTGTTAGATACATATATTGTGATAATCATCCATAATTTTATTTTAAGGAATTACTTAAAAATATTATAATTTTTGTTCACATTGATTCGTTTTCAATAAAACTTAAACTTTCCTTTATTACATTTTAATATTTTGTGGGTATGAACTTCTTCTCTTAGTCTTATGCAGAAAATTCTTTATAAAATATTGTTTTTTTTTTTGCCATACATGTTACCTACATAGTAGGTAACAAATGCCGCCTGCCTGCTTTAGCTAGACAAGAGTAGAGCAGACCAGACCAGACCAGACCACCATTCCGAATGCTATTCATATTTTGGCAGAGGTTGGGAGCTTTTCTTTTTTAACTATAGTTTACGGCCCTGTTGGTGGTTGGTATTTGTTGGAAAATGAGACAAAATGGTATTAAATGAAATGAATCTGACCCCATAACCCACCAAACATACAGACAGGCAAACAGGCAAACAGATAACAACAAACGAATAAATGAACATACAGACAACATGCATTAAACTTCAGTCGTTTTATTTTACATTTATCGATTGTTGTTCTTGCTGTTGTTGCTCTTCAAAACGCTTGCAGTTAATAGTTGATTTTGTTGTTCAATGATGGTATTGCATTTGTTAAACATGATGTTTTTTTGTGTAAATTTTATTTTTTGTTGCTGTTTGTATGGTTTTTAACTTTGCAAAATTAAATGAACATTTTAAATTTGTTAAAATTTTATTAGATATTTTT
Organism: Phasia obesa; assembly: GCA_949628195.1. Classification (NCBI taxonomy): domain Eukaryota; kingdom Metazoa; phylum Arthropoda; class Insecta; order Diptera; family Tachinidae; genus Phasia; species Phasia obesa. Next base: position 43,071,698 of record OX451217.1, read on the forward strand.
TCTCATAGTTAAATTTTCTTTCCTTTTTTCATACTTCAAAATTTTCTATAGCCTATAATAATAATAATATTTTGTTTTTTGGGTAACTTAGTATTTTAAAGATTTTTAAGAACTTGACCTAAATATCAGCAGAAGAGCTTTTAACTATGAAATTTAAATTAAGAAACAAGTGTTTTACTTCTAAAACTAATACAAAACAAGTATTTTTTTAAACAATGTTGTTGTGCATTTAATTAAATTGAAATACACCCCGACCAGATGATTAGAAATTAGATAAAGATTTCTTTGGATTATTAGAAGTCACTTTATGATTCAATATAAACCTTGAATTTGAAGTAGTTTTAAACAAGGGAACTACTACGCACCCACTTTTAAATTTCCTAAAATATCAATAAACCTAATATTAATGGTTTTTATTAATTAATAAAAAAATTCATTTTTAAGTAACATTATTTAAATATTTTTTTTATTTTTTCATGGAAACGGGGCTTAAAAAAACTGTTGCAGCAAACTTCAGGCTGGTCAAAGAGTTTGTATAAGCGCAAATGGTCTTAATTACTTTAAATAAGCTTTATTTAAAGGCGTGTAATTAAATGTAATTTTGAACCACATTTTTTTGAAACCACAGACTTTAGCACAAAATAATTTATAATTAATTAATAATTATAACAAAAAATAAGCAAAAATCCATAGCTTTTTAAATTGTTTGTCAATAGCTCTAATTTTACTATCATCGGAAGGGAATTTTCTTAAAATTACAAAAATAATAAAAACAACATTGAAGTTTACTATAACAGCATTTTAAAGGTTCTTTTCAAAAAAAAAAAAAAAATCAAGAAAAAAATATACTAAACATCAGGTCTCAGACAAGTATCTCCACGGTAGAAATAGCCATTGAAGGCTGTGAATTTCGCCGTTCAATAATGTAGAAATATAATACGGTGTATTCAAGTAAGAGTTCATATTAATTATTGGCTTGCAGTGTTTTTTAGTTATAAAAAAAATTATTTTGGCTAAAATTACCATTTTCACGATACGAAAAATAAGGGAGAGAAACAAGATTACGCCCTTACAGAGCCAAAAATGCCTAATAGAATCAAAACGATTTTCTCTATGAAATGTTTTTAGGCAAAGGGCTATGTATGCCAGGAGAAAGAAAAGAAGATATTTTCAAAAGGATTCCTTATTATTTCCATGTGGTAAACCTTTTTAATTTTATTAATAAGGAAATCCCATTAAATCAATAAGAAAACTTGTTATTCACAATTTTTTAACCGACTTCAAAAAATAAGGAGGTTATCAATTCGTCTGAATGTTGTTTTTTTATGTATGTAACCGCAGAACTCAGCCATTTCTGAACCGATTTTAAAATTTTTTTCTTTATTTGAAAGGTTATGCTTTCAGGTTGGTCCCATTTTAAAAACAGTTCATTATATTTAAAATTAAAGGGTGTCCCCATACAACATACCTGTTTTTTACGTGTATTATGAACCGTAAAGGGCACCAAATTAAAATTTTAAAAAATTGCGTGTCGCTATAGCTCCCAACCGTAGAAATTAATAAAAAAATAAATTTAAAATTTAAAGGGTGTCCCCATAGGCGACGTAATTTGACCTATTTGGGCCTATCTTTTGAACCGTTATAGACAAAAACTTTAAAATTTGACAGAATGTCGATTACTATGACCCTTATAGTAAAATGTATAAATATTCCAAATTTTAAATTAAAGGGTGCTCCAATAGTTCATTTAATTTGATGTATGTGGGCATATTTTTGAACAGTTGTACACAGACCTCTGAAATTTACAAAGAACCTGTAGTCAGCTAGTCAGCTATAACAAAAAGTATAAAATTTGAATTTGGAAATAAAAGGGTGTCCCAATAGTTAATGTAGTTCTATGTTTGTGGCCAAACTTTAGAACTTTTACAGACAGACAGCTGAAATTTACAAGGAACCTGTATTGCAAAATCCACTTTAGCAAGTATACAATTTGAATTTAGAAACTAAAGGGTGTCCCCATAAATTATGTAATTTGATCTATATGGCCCTATCTTTTGAACCGTTAAACACAAACACTTGAAAATTAGGCAGAATATCCACTACTTTCTCTGGTATGATAACAATTATAAATATTTAGAATTATAATGTAAAGGGTGTCCCAATAGTTCATGTAATTTGATATATATGGTTAAACTTTTTAACCGTTATAGACAGATAGTTGAAATTTACAAAGAATCTTTGTGCCCAAATCCTCTATAACAACAGGTCTTTAATTAAAAATTGTAAATTAAAGGGTGTCCGAATAGGTGATGTTATTTTATCTATGTGAACCCATCTTTAAAACCATTATAGACAGAGGCTTGAGTGGTGCCCCCATAAAAGACGGATCCTGGTGAAAATAGCTTAACTTTTGAACAGTAATAAGGAAAGCCTTGACATTCAAATAGTCTTTATTTTTTCCCCTTTAATTTTGGCGCATCTTTTATTTGATTTAAATCTAATTCATACGGTTTACTTCTTACATTTTTATTTTAGAATTGGTGCCCTTCTATTTGTTTTGAAGTCGGTTTTTTTTGCAAGAATTATTTTACTCATTTTTGACACAAAAAAAAAAACAATCCATAGAGAAAAACTTTTTGATTCTATTAGGTTTTCTTATGATTTGTATAAAAAATGGATTCCTTATTGATTTCATTAGGCTACCTAATTGATTTTTTAAAAAAAGTTTTTCTGATTGATTTCATTGAGGTTCCTATATGATCATGTTTAAATCAAGTTTTTAATTTTTTTAATAAGGTTATCTTCTTGATTATATTAGCTTTCTTGTTATTTCGTTTATAGAAATCAACATAGAAACTGTTTGTTAAAACATAAAATATCCATTTGGTGTAGTGGTTAAGTGCGTGCCTACAAAACGGAGGATACCAGGTTCGATCCCTGGCAGAGGACGAAATAATTTCCACCATGGTTTTTTTTCGGGTTTTATAAATTAAGTGGCTTTAACCTCCTCTAGACAATCCATCAGAAGAAGCTCCCCTGACCTTTCACCCCTGGAAAAATAGAAGATAATATGAAGGCTAAATAAAATGTCACAAAAAGAAAAGGTGGAAAGAAATCAAAAAGATTGATTGATTGATTGATTGATAGCACACAATTTTAAAAGAGATGCCAAAAAAGCAATATACAAATTGTTTTCAGTTTTTTATTTTGAGATTTTTTGTAAATTTTGTATGTTTTTATAAAAAAAAACAAGATAGCCTAATAAAATCAAGAAGAAACCCTATTTGAAAAAAAAAACAATAATACGTAACTTACACCATGAAATCGTTTCATGAAATTTCTTCAATTCTCTTTTGAACTTTCTTGTTTTTCCTTGCCTCTCTACACCTCTTGCCACCACAAAACCGGTTGCATGCAACTGATTTCATGAAAAATGTCATCGTGTAATTTAGCTATAAGAATACCTAATAAAAATCCTAAGTTTTCTTTCTGATTTTTTTACATAACATTTACTGCGCATGATGGGCTAATAATGATGTCCGTCAAGAGAACTAGCTAACCATTGTGATTTTAATTGCCAATTTTTGCATATTACGTAAATTTTTTTGTACGAAATTATATGAAGCAATTTGTTGATTGCAGACTTGGCATCCCTTGCGATGCTTAGAGGCGTAATTTAGTTTCTTCAATAATGTTAGAAGACAAGATTACGCCATGCTCATGTTTTCTCGTTAGATGACGTGTAAGGTTGCTAAGTTTGCAATCAACAAATTGCTTGAAATAAGTAGGTATGTACAAATAAATATAAGTAATAAGCAAAAATAACCACCCTGTAAATAAACTCTCATAATTTATATTAAAAAGTATAACAATTTATAGATATACTCTTAGTCAGAATTATTAGCCAATAGGTAGACAGTTTCGTGACGTCATTTCTATAATTCTATCATTCTTGGTTTCTATTATTCTTGCTATAATGTAATATGTCACAAACCCTCTAGAATTTGGGCCAATTCTATACATAATGTTAGAGTTGCAATAGAATTTATTTCAAATCGAACAATTTGTGTTTTTAATTGGCCACTGTATTTTCTCGACATAAACATGGCTGAAAATTCTTAACGTTGGGGGGAAAACGATTTCAGTAAGAAATTTGATATTTCTTTGATTACTAGAAGTCACTTTATCTACCAAATTTTAATACTCTTACGTATTCACTTTATTTAAAGGTACCCATCCCTGGATAAAATTCTAAAATTGATATAATAAAACAGTAAATAATTTCCTGTCTGTCTTTATGTCTACGTTCGCATCACGTAAAAACTACTGAATGGATTTTAACAAAATTTTGTGTGGATGTACCTTAGTGTCCTGATTCCAATATAAGTGAAAGTACGTACGTAATTTTACCGTTTTAAGGGTACATGGTTGCGCAACAGATGGCGTTGTTTTAAAATAATGACAAAATATGATTTGAAAGCGAGATATTTTAAACACGATCGCGCAACCGACGGCGCTGTTTTAAAATAATGACAAAATATGAACTACTTACTGTCAAATAGCCCATTGAATAAAATTTGTATTTGATTTGTATTTTTACTTTGTGGAATTACATTATTATATTTTAAGCACCTTTTACACAGCTTTACAATAGTTTTTATATCAATTTTAGAATTTTATCCAGGGATGGGTACCTTTAAATAAAGTGAATACGTAAGAGTCTTAAAATTTGGTGTGGATTACATTCAAAGCAAAATCGCACAAAATATTGTCAGGACGCATACAACGTGTGTGGGCACAGCTAGTGATTGAAGTTATTTTAAGCAAGGGAATGCGTACTAGTTCCCTTGTTTAAAATAACTTCAATCACTTTTAAATATTCTAAAATAATATCAAACAACTTAATATTAATGGTTCTTATTAATAAATTGTAAAATAATGCATTTTTAAGTAACATTAATTAAATGGTTTTAATCATATGAACGCAAAGCAAACAAAGAAAAATACTGTTGCAGCAAACTTCAGGGTCGTCAAAAAGTTTTCATAAGCGCAAATGGTCTTAATTACTTTAAATAAGCTTCATTTAAAGGCGTATAATTCAATGTACATACTTTTGAACCATATTTGCCAATAAAACAGTGAATCTTTAAAAACTTTAGCACAAAATAATTAAAGTGTGAATTATAACAAAAAATAAGCAAAAATAACAAATTAGTGTTCTTTAAGACAAGGTGTAGAAAAAAAAACAAATAAATATAAAATTAAATACACTGCAAATCAATTTAATAGGGAACCTATTTTTGAACTTTTAATTAAAATATATTTTAATTCGAATTTTAGTAAATACAATAATGGGAGCGGGTTTCTTTTGTTATTGTTTTTTACTCCTTAATTGCACCGTGCGACAATAATCCGATCCATGTTTCATTCACCGCAAGGCTAATGTTAAAGTGTGAAACAATTGTCTGAGTTATCAGCATCAATTTTATACTAAATATTAGTTATTTTGGGTGGCAAGACACCGTTACGTTAAGGCCGACATGGTTAGGTACAGACGTTAATCTGTATTTGTCATTCAAAAAACACTAAAACTTACTGCAGGTTAGTGAAAATATTTTAAATATAAAAAAACAAATATCCATTCTCCATTTGATTCGCATTGTGTATAAAGCTAAATGATTTAAATATTTTTGTCCGCGACTATTACCTCATTCTTAAGCTTGTAACAGGTTCAGTTAACAGCATGCACACCATAACACTGGTTTTCTATTTAAATATCTTTTGTCAAGGGGAGTTTCCTGGAAATGGAAATATAAAAATATTTAAACTTTATAATAAAAAAAAATTAAGTATTTTATGCTTAAAGTTAATATTAAAACTGCGACAAAAAATTTAATTATTCGTGACTTTTTTTTATAATTTTTAATAATTAGTAGGTATGTCTATGAATTTCTTTTAGGCTTTGTTGCGAATACTCTCTTTTTTATTTTTTATTTTTAATCTATTATTCTTTAGTTTTTTGTTTTTAAATGTGCGCAAAATAAACCAAAGCATATTTGAATGGCAAACATATTTTTGCCAAAAATATTTATCCCATTATATGTATGTATGTATGTATGTATGTATGTATGTATGTATGTATGTATGTATGTATGTATGTATGTATGTATGTATGTATGTATGTATGTTTAAGTTAAATAACCAGTTAAATTCTTTTTCGTTATTTTTTTGTCATTAACATAAGAAGTGAAAATTTTTTAAGAATACAAACGGTTTGAAAATCCCGGAAAGCAAAACCAGTAAAGAAGTCTGAATTTATAAACAATTGTGGAATTTAAATATAACTATCGTTGAAATGTATTTATTTTCAATTACAATAATGAATTACAATAATAATAATTACATTTAAAAAATACTTTTAAACTCGCGATTAAAGTGAACCATAATGCGGCTTATTTCTTAAATAGTTTCCTTTCAGCATCATATCTTCAGTCCATTGTTTGTTGTCGCTTTTAAATCGGCGTTTGCTTCATTGATGTGTTCTCGCCAATCCATTTCTTCAGTCGCTGGCAATGAGAACTGTATAATAATATGGTAGAAAAGAGCAATTTAATATGGTAGAAAAAAGCAATTTAAAGTCTAATCTAAGTCACGGCGATCACACACGCTGATACGTTTTAAAACCTTATTAAGATGTAGTACTCATTGCTCCCATGTCCGTTCGACTACCAGCCTTGAACATCCCCCGGGAATGTCATTGTTGACACATTCTAGTGCTTAGACGCAGCTTCCGGTGTTCCTGGAACCTGAATATGGCAGAAAAAGTCAGTGTGGCCCGACCAGTGCCCAAACAACTGGTACCACGGGAGCCGCGCCTATTGGGAGAGCCGCCCATATCTGTGGCCGGTTTTTGGTGAGATCATTCCGGGTTACACGTGGTGGCTGTGGTCTGGACCAAGGTAGGAATGGTTCAAATTTGTTCGAGTGTGCTGTTGCACTTTCAACAGAAGGCACCAATAAGTGTCAGGAGTTTGGTGGCCTCCATACTCCTAAACAAGGGGTTAGAACATGGGCCCAGGATTTCCATGTTCTATAGATTGTCAATTATTGTGATGTGAGCACAATAAGGGTGTTTAAATTTCACTCAATAGAGTGATAGAGCATCCTGGTAAGAACTGAAGTTAAATATTTACCACATTTGTAATAAGCAGATACTTGAAATTTTGACAGAAGCTGTATTACTACGGCCGCTAAAACAATAAAAATACTGTAACGTTTTAAAATTTAATTATAGAAATTATAAGTAAAAAAAAAAATTAAAGCTATAACCATGGAGTTGTATTTTAATGGCAAGCAAATGAGTTGCATACCTTCAGGATGAAATATCACTGACAAGACAATATTATCTTTTAATTAATTATAAAAATAGTATATGTTTAATTTTTTTTAATTGCACTTATGGCAGGTGTCCTAAAATCATTGGGTAAGAATCTATTAACTAAACCCCTTAACCACTTAATTATTAAGTTGTTGACATGATTTAGATAGTTCACATTTTAATTACACCAACAAAAAAAAAAAAAAAAACATTCACACTTGTCACAATTAGTTCATTACAAACTTAACAAACACTTTTACTACATTACAACTCAGCAGTTACAGATAAACAAAAAAATTAATGACAACGACAACGAAAACGAAAACAAAATTAAGTTTATTTGACATTTAAAACGAAATGGACAGTAAAGTAATAGACAGACAGACAGACATGTGGATTAAAATGCACGCAATGTTTGGTGGGTTGGAATACTAAATAAAAACATGAAAAAACCAAACACAAATATTTTCAAACATGCTCTTTGAATTAGAAAGTGGTGTTTCGAAAAAAGGTGTTTTGTGTTTCTAGGAATTTTTTAAGGAGGAATTACAAATAACAGAAATCATACAAATTCTAAAGTTTTTTAAAATACAAATACAAAATATCACAAGACCTTGTTGTAATATTTATTATACGTATTCTTTATATCAGATATAACTAATATAAGTTACACGCAAAGAAAAAACATGGTTAAAGTACCCATAACCTAAGAGCAACCTAACAGCTTTGTTCGATTATTTGCATCAACTAAATACATTTGCTATTTTTTTACTGCTTTAAACACATAGACAACAGCGGCTACACGAATACATATGCCGTTGGCTACAATCGTCGCCGTGTGGACAGCTACTGAATTATGTTGAAGACGTCAGCTACATAGTTCAAAACTACGAAAATATAGTAGAAATACATATTTTTCCATAAAAAACAATACTTTTTGAAAAACTACTTTTATCATATCAAAATAAATAAATATATTTGCTCAAGACCTTTTTAATGGTAAATGAATTTTTATTTTTCAATTTTGTGACATTTTCTTCTGTTGAATAAAATAAAATTGTCGCAAACAAAAATAGAAACTAGTCTAAGTTAGCTACAGCCACAACGGTGGTCGTGTGTGTAGCCATGTAGCTATTATGTCTTCAAAATAATCGTCTTCATATAAACGTGCGTATTTTAATTTTGACAGGTTGTAGTCGGTATCCTGCTGTCGTCTATGTGTTTAATGCTTTAAGTACACATTTGAGAGGGAAACTAGTTCTCTTTTACAGGAGTGTGTAGGTAAATATATTAAGTTGAATAATAAAATTCAAACAAAAATTTTGCTTTACTTAAGCCGGCGCGTAGAAAGATAAATTTAATAATTTGTGAAACTAGAAACGTCAAACTTTATTAACTTAAAGTCTTGGCGGAAGACCACTACCTGATTTTCTCGTCTAACGTATGGTGAATAAAATACGAACAAGTGCAATACTGTTGTTAAAAATGTAACCATGATGCTTACACCAAAAATATATATCCTAAATTGAACTGCACTTTCTACTTATAGAAAAAAAAACTTAGAATCCGCTGGTCAGTTAAAATTAGTTTTGAAAATTTCACTAAACAAGTTGAACCGTCGCAAATTTTTTTGTAAATTTTGTGAAGAAAATTTAGATAAAAAGAAATGTAAATTTTTTTAACATTTTCAGAACATGGGTTTCAAAAAAACGTTAATTTATAGTGCAAAATACATATTAATAAATAATAAATCAAATTAAAAAAATGTGGTGGGAAATTTAGTTTACAAGACGCCTAAGTACGAGCTTAACTAAAGGCTGGAACAATAGGCTGCAGTGACAAATCGTATCGTCAATTGGGTAAAAAATATGGCTGTGACAAAAACACATTACAGAAATATTTAGAGTCCATGGGAATTTGAAAAAGCAAGAAAAACCAGCAACATTCACCACTGAACACAACAGAAGACTATGAAAAGCAGGTTACGCAAACTCTCCAAAAATTACTTTTCCTGCTCACCCGAGTACAAATGCGTGATGGATGACGAGTCATATTTCCCCGTCCGAGGCAATGAATGGCAGCCAAAATATTACTTTAAGTCTTCCAGATACAAAGCACCCGAAGAAACTAATTTATCCGAAATAAAAAGGTTCCAGGAAAAGTTTTGTTGTGGTTATGCGTAAGCGAACGTGGCATCAAAGAAGCAGTTTTTTACAGTTGGTTTAGCTGTGATTGACCGCTTAGCAACTATATCAAAAAAAAAAAATAAATCTTTATTTAAAATAAGTTATATTACAAATATATTTGTTACTTTTAAATTTTTTTTTGGATTTCATTCACCAAACGTTATATCTAAAACCTATTAAAATTAGTGAAAAACGAGAATTTTTTTAAGAACAAGAAATCATGTTTTTTTTACTAAATCATTTAGGTAATGTGTATGTATGCACCGTTTATTTGCATCTTTAGTGTATGATGAAGACTTAATAGATAGTTTCGTTTCAGAAATCAACGATTGCCTAATTGAATTTTAAATTATTTTTATAGTTTCTTTTTTCTTTTTAGATCAAATGGAGTGCGATTAGCAACTATGCTCTTGGTGAAAAATCAGTATTTATTTCTCGTCAACATAAAGGTTTTCTAAAAAGTGTGGAAAAAGTTCATTTTAAGTTTTCAATAGTGAACTGTTTGTCATTCGATGCTTGATTGTCGACTGTGTTGCCATATTGTAATAGCTAATTTCAGTATAAATTCACAAGTTGATTTGAATTAAGGCTGCTAGTGCAAATTAACGATGTCGTCTCTCTACGCTATAAGTCAAAAAGCAGTTACTTTTTTTTAATTATCAAATACTAACTTTTGTTAAAATATATAATTTCAGTATTAAATACTTGTATTACCATCTGGAACATTCATTAATCAAACCGAATAAATAAAACAAACTCTAATATTTATTATCACATGCTTTTAAATATTGGACTCCCTCCCTAGTTTTGCAACCACCACCATCAACACAAATGCCCTGCCAAAATACTTACTCTTTCTTCTGTTGAATTGAGTTGGCTTTTTTATTTGTTGACTCTCTCATTTATTCAATTACTTACTTGAGCCTTAGTCATTCATTCATTTATTCGTTAATCCACCACGTATTTCTGTTTTTTTACTGGTATGTATGTATATGACGCATAAACCAACTTAAATCAAGATAAAACATTTGTTTCTGTAAATTCAATTTATGTTGCGCCGGCGTAAGAACACAGGAACTGTACCCCATAAATGTACTCACTAACAGGGATGACAAAGATTAAATTCATGTAACTGTGTTGTAAAAACGCTGCAACATAAAAGTCACTTAAAAAAGTGTTTAAATAATTTTGTATGAATTTATTTAGGAACTTATTTTAATTTTTTATATACTACAGATAATTTTTATTATTTGTATAACAAAAAATAAAAATAGGCGCTTTTCAACTTAGTATTATTCTAATATAAGGTAAAATTAATAAGAAATTCTATATTCATGTGATAACTATCTTTTTTTTTTCAAATGACTTAATTATATGAGCACAAAATATGCAAATAAAAAAGAAAAAAATACAATATTTTTTATAAAGTTTAATCTAAAAGAAATTTTTTTTTTTGTATTTTTAAAATTAATTAAAATTTATTTTGTTAAATTTTTTTCGAAATAGTGAAAAAATAAGTCCATTATAAACAATCTTTGGTACAACCATGTGAGTGACTTAATTATATGAGTATAAGTGTATATTGAAGTCCAGCCAGTGCTAGACAAAAAACTGTATGATGACACGGTTCTTGTTATAAATTATTAACGTCTGTGATGTTCGGCCAAGAGAAACACTATTCCTCCTTCTTAGTCGAACGTAACCACGATCATTCAGGATGTTGCGGGAACACAGTTCTGTGATTATGAAAAATGCAAACAATATTTTTTCAGATACATACTTGTATATACAGTTGCATGAGCAAGCTCGTCTAATGGGTGCAAGCAAGCTTATGAGCAAGTGGTCATATTCGAACACGAACTAGCTTACTAAAGACATGTCTACTCATACCATACTATAAGTGAGCAAACCTTGTAGCATAAACGTAATGAGCTAATCGGTACCGTGAAATAACTCCTAAATGAAATAAGTCCCAACGAAAATGAAAAAACTTCCAAATTAAAAAAACCAAATAACTCCCAACGCCAAAATGAAATAAGATCCAAAAACTTAACCGTTAATTTTATATTTTTATTTTTAATTATATTTTTACAAAAAAAAAAAAAAATGAAATAACTCCCAAATGAAATAAGTCACAACAAAAATGAAATAACTCTCAATACAAATTATATTTGCACCCGGGCACTGTTTAACTGTTTTAACCTCGATGGTATAACAGGTACCTCCCGATGAAGAAGGTCCATAACTTTGATATCATACCATATATCATAAATATATGACCAAAGACCGGCTATACAGACAATATTTTGTTAGCGAATCCGCTGTTTCATCTACCATAGAGAGATCATTGACCCATCCCGGCCTGTGTAGCCGGCCTTCGGCCGTATGGAAGGGTTTAACTCCTATAGTATAACCAACACCGGCTTCGCTTACTATAGTTTTCCTGTATAGCAGGCTTTCGGCCGGGCGCTAAGATTTTCTCCTCTATGGTATAACCAACACCGGCTTCGCTTACTAAAGTTTTCTGCATAGTTAATAAAGTTTAGTACGTTTTGCTTCCACTAGTGATTTTTTGTTTTTTTGCATTGCTTAAGGGTGCAAACAGAGTGGCCGCTTGTTGTCGAGTCGAGGCGACTGACGCTTATTGCGAGAACTTGTTCATGCGAGAAACTAGTTTGAGTGTGCATAGTGGATGCGAGAATCAGCGCTGATATTTTCGTGTTTGTGAAATTGAATTATTCTTGAAATTTTTATAATATTTTTTTTAAATTAAGTTTTTTTTTTTTAATTTTTTTTATAATTGTTATAATTTTATTTCATTTTTATTATTTATTTGAATTTTTATTTTTTTTATTTAATTTTTATTTTACTTTTTAATTTTTATTTTTGTTTTAATTTTTATTATTTTTTTAATTGCATGTCTTATTTACTTTTTCTTAAATTTTGGTTTTAATTTTTTTTAAATGTTTTCCAAACAACTTAAAATCGTAACAATATAACATAAACAATGTTTTCGGCGCTGAATACTCTTTGGAACTGTTTTCTCGCATTCAATCAGCTTTCCGCTTTAACCAGCTCGGCGCCCACTATCACCTGTTCGCGTTTATTTGTACTAATTTGTATAATACTAGTTTTCTCGCATTGCTTCTCGCAATAAGCGTCAGTCGGCTCGGCAACAAGCGGCTACTCTACTCTGTTCGCACCTTAAGAATTGAAGACCTTAAAATGGATGTAAGTTATTTTTATTCTGTGGTTTTTGTTTGTACACTCGAACTGTGTTTGCGTTTCACTCAAAGCATAAAGCTGCTTGAACTCGCCCAACTTCAACATTTACTCATAGCTATATAAATATGCTTATGAAAACCCCGCAAGCTCAGCGCATTTAGCATTGATAAAGTTGAAAAATTAGTTTTAATTTATTAAATTAAAAAAAGTAAATTACATTGTTTGTTTCCATACAGAAATAGCTCCTGAGTTGCATACTACCAGTAGCAGTACTAAGAAGTGTTTCTCTTCATATTGTATTCACGAATCAGTTCTTTATAAACTCTACTCAAATTAAATTAAGGAGAAACTATTTGTTTTACAAAAAAAAATTCAAATATTATTTATTACTAAATAAATAAAGCAATTCAAACAATTTCTTGCTCTTCGTTTACACACTGTACAAGCAAAGAATAATTAAATTTTTTCGTTAAACGGCTTAGCAAACCCCTCAACGGAAGCTAGTGATTTTTTTAATTGGTAAATAAATATTTTTTTTTTCAAATGAAACACTAAATTCGTTTCAAAATAATCTTCTTTTGAGAATGTGTTTTAATTCAAAATCAAATTCATGTTCTTACACAAAATAAATTTGTTACATTTCCATAAATCGTTTTCAACATTTTATACATTATTACACACCCAAATTTTGAAATTTGAATATTTTAACTTTTTTCCTCTTTTCCTTTCTATCAAAAAAGTAGGACAACGTAATGTTTTCGCTTTTATTTTCTTTTAACTGGCTGACTGACATGTAATGGTAACAAGGAAACGTTTGCCAAAATGCTAATAAATCGTTTATGTTTAAATTAAGTCGACAGACAATTAAAAATCGTTTTAAAAAGTCTTTGCTAAGTTTATTTTTATTACTGTAAGGAGAATGGAAGGAAATTTCGAAACATTGATGATTTAACATAAAAAAGCTTTAATTTATTCAATAGAGTTGTATTGCTCAGGAAGGAGGATCTAGTTTAATTAAACATCTTTGACTCGCTTAGTGTTTTTATTTTCATCGTTTATTGCGTACATCCCATCAAGAAACGTTAGTGTGGGCATTGTGAGCAAAAGTGGAAACTTGCCCCTTTATTAAATGCAGAAATGCATTTTTATGATCCTTTTAAACCATCTTTAGTTATATTGTGTTTTTAGTACCTTTTTTTTGAGAAAATGAATATTTATAATAGATTTCACACAATTGTGTTTATTAAATTTACCATAAATTTATTTTAAAATGTATGCGTAAATTAAGATAAATAATTCACCCGCTACAGGTGGGTTGAGTGCCAACTGCGAAGTGTTTACAGTTGAAAAAGTAGCACCCACTGCAGAATTTTTTGCTTAGTGGTTAGCAGCTGACGAATCCGTAGTAATTAACATTCACTGCTGACTTTCTCATCACAGTCCCTGTAATTGCTTGCCTCTTGGCTTTGATGTCTCCTTAAAGGCAATCCCACTCTTAAGTATCCCTGTTACTGCCTGTCCCAAAATGTCGAAAGAAAACGTTCTTAAGCACAATTACATTTAAAACAAAACAATTTTTTTTTTTATTTTAAATCTAATTCTACAAATTCTAGTCGAATTCTACTGAAATCGTGGGACAGCCAGTAAATCTCAGTGCAATGGTAGCTGGCGCAGTTAGTAATCCCAGTCGAATACAAAACAGCAATTTATAGAATTTTTGTCTGTCTGTCTGTGTTCGAATCACGTAAAAATTACTAAATGAATTTGAATAAAATTTTGTGAGTAGTTACTTAAGTATCTTGATTTAAATATAGCATACTTTTTTCCGCAAAAAACTTATTTCGTAGAGAAAATAGAGAAAAAGTACTAAAAGTACCCAATTTTAGCGATTTAAAGGTACTGCCAAATTGACAGCACCTTTTATTTTTGTCAGCAGGATATTTTGAACACAATTTACAAAACTCTACAATAATTTTAGAATTTTCTATAAATTTTAGAATTTTTTCCAGGGATGGGTACCTCTATATAAAGAAAATACATCAAAACCATAACTGAAGCACTATAAAAGTAAGAGCAGTCTTAAAATTTGGTGTGGATTACTTTCAGAGCAAAATCGAAAAAAATATTGTCGCGACGCCCACGACGTGGCGGGCACAGCTAGTTAAGTATATATCACTGACTAACTCACTCATTAATATTATAAGGCATTTCGACTATAGTTACAGAGCTGAAAGTTGGTACAAAAGTAGGTTTCGCTCAGTAAGTAACCAGAACAATCAGAATACGAGAAATTTGTAACATCGGTTACCGCACCAGGCCATAGTCTTATCGCTATCACATTTTTTCGTAAACCTTACTTTTAATTATGTGAGTAAAAAAATCATAGAAAAAAATCCGCACAAAAACATAAATGTAAAAACAGGCCAAGTTTCTATTAGTACGATCATAATTTTGGTTAGCAATTCGGCCTGATTTTCACAGTTATTTTTCTGTACCAATAAATTTTACCAATTTCTAAAGGCCCAACTATAATATGCATAAGCTGGCTTAAGTTAATATCAAAAAATGAACGAAAAGTCTGTTAAATGCTTAAGCAACTTATTGAAGACTTTTAGGTGGCTACAATGTACTTATATGAATCTAAAAACTATTATGACACAGTTGCACATTTCTTTTAGTCCTGCTTTTGAAAAATAATAATTTTTTTTTCCGAATAAATTAAATTTACATTAAACAAAAAGGTGTTAAAAAACATATTTTATATAACTAATACCATTCATATACAAACTAATAATTACTTTTAATAGATTTAAGAAAATTTAGAAAAAGAAATTTAACATTTTTTGCTGTTTGTGTAATTTTGGCCAAAGTACTAAAAAAATACAGCGGTGTGCATCACTCAACTCATAAACAATAAAATGCTCTTTTTTTTAATTACGATTATTATACAACGCCTCCCTTTTTTCTTATAGAAACTTCTTTTTTTTTAACAGTTTACATTAAATTTAGATATAATTTGATTACTTTCGTTCTCCATTGCAATTTTTAATGAATGTAAATTCATATGTGAAACACAAAGCACAAACAGCTGTTTCCGTACGGAATGTGCGATCGGTTTCGGACTTTGCTTAAACAAATGACATTTGACGAAATTCAACGAAAAGTGTTGTTAAGTACATTATAGTTTGCCACATATGATTTGTATGTAATTAAGTTGGCTTAAGCTAGCTTATGCATATTATAGTTGGGCCTTAAAGATCACAGTTTATATTTCTTCCCTAGTCTTATTTAGTCAGCACTCGTACTAGGAGTCATTAGCAGACACATTTCTGATGGCATACACCTCTACTGACAATGGATGATTGTTTCATTGACACAGTTTAATGCTTTTTTTTCTTCTAACTTGTTTCGTTCGGTTACAATACATTCTTTCACAGCTGAGCTAACATTTACAACTTAATTAACTCGCTTAGCGTATTAAATTGATTAATATAATCACATTTAATTATTTTCCAATGATACATACATACATACACGAGGAAGTAAAACAAATGTTAAGCTTTAGAAAACTTTTATGGAATAAATAAATGAATGAGTTCGAGATCATTAAAACACAACAACAACTAAGCAAAATATGACAAATAATACTTTCTAATAAAGTTGTGTCTATTTGGTAAATTAAAATAATATTCTTTATTTACTTCACATCTAAGGTTTTCAGGGTTCCGTACCTAAATGGTAAAAACGTAACCTTATTGTTTTCGCTACAAAGCGTTGCAATGTTTGTCCGTATGTCAGCGCCTTCTATTTCGAGACCAGAAAAGGTAGACTCTTGAAATTTTCACACAAGTTGTGTTAATATGGTCGCTATAACAACAAATACTAAATCTTATAGGGTATTCCAAAAATAAAGTGTTGTTCGCGTATATATCTTTATTTCTTGAACCGTAAGAGGCATACACTTGAACTTTACACACAGTAATTTAAACCATGTTCGCTATATAAACAAATATACGAAAATAAACCTAAACATTAGAGCGTCTTCCGACAGTAACGTTATTTGCATGTATGTAACTTTATTTTTGACAAATAATAGAAAGACTTAAAATTTTTACAGAAGGTGTATGGTACTAAAACAAGTAGTAAAAATTAAAGGGTTTTGCGACACTGTGACATCATGATTCGCATGTATTAGGCTTTACTTTTCGAACCGAAATAGGTAGACTCTTGATTTTTTAATAAGTGTGCCGATCGTGACCCGTTTATTTGCGAATATGATTTTTTAAACGTAAATTTGTACAGAGGGTGGAAAATTATGTCCGCTATAGCAAAAAATAAAAAAAAAAAACATTGAAGCGTGTTGGGAAAGTGATACAAATTTACGTATTTAGCCTTATTCTTGAACCGGAATGGGTAAACACTTTAAATCTACAAAGAGTATGTATAAATTTATTTGTCCCCTATAACAAGTACAAAAATAAAACTCTATAACTAATGAAAAACAAAAATTTAAAGGGTGATTCGTTAGTGACACGTTGCTGAATTTACGAACTCATATTTGAACAGTAATATGCTGGCACTTAAAATTTACACATATTTTACAATATCTACTGTAACAGATAACAAATGTTAATAAAAGTGAGAGGGTGTTCTCTAGATGTCGCGAATTTGAGCAATTTGGCCTTCTATTTTCTAAACGTTATAGCCAGACACTTCATATTTACACAGTGTATTTAGCATATACTGAAGGTTGTACGGAACCCTACGTATGTGAGTCTGACTTACACTTGGCTAATTTATTTAATTTTAATTAATTAGTTTTTTTTTTCTAATATGCTGCTGTTTAAACAAATTACTTTTAGGCACGAGTTCGTATTTCCAATTCCCCACATAACTAAAAAAATATTTTTTTGATTAAAAAAAAAAAAAAAAAAAAAATAATAATAATAATTTAAATATAAGGAAACGCAATAAACACGAGAAAAAAGTATGTATATGTAATTAGTGGTAGCTAGTTTTAACAAACTAACGATTGATGAAGGATAATGTTAAATTTAATACAGTTCTTGATTACTTTATCTTAATATTTTTAAGAAACACATTGCGACCCAGAATATGCATTACATTGTAAAGGAAACTTTTTTTGTTTTTTACTTTACCATACGTAGTATATGGTAAAGTATAGTAATCATGAAAAAAATCGAGGTCGGGATTTTGACGGACTTATACGTTTAGTGGTCTCCTGACTATTTTCGCGATAATATCTGTGGGTAGGTGTGTATGCCAATATTTTTGTGGAGTTTGTACAGGTCATACCGTTTGACATATCAAAATTAATTAAAAAAAGGAGATGAAGAGCTGTATAGTTTTTGGGCATAATCGGGAGGGGGCAGGGGGTAGTTTCCTTACCCCAAAATTTTGTATGACATATTGAAACGAAATTTAGTATGTAGCTTTGGTTTATGGAGATGAAGAGCTGTATAAATTTTTGGCATAATTAGGAAGAGGCAAGGGGTAGTCTACTTACTCCCAATTTTGTAAACGCTCTACAGGTCATACCGTATGTGACTTTGGTTTATGGAGATGAAGATCTGTATAAATTTTGGTCATAATCGGGAAGGGGCAAGGGTTAGTTTACGTAACACCACAAATCGAAAATAATTTTTTTTTCGATTCGAATATACTTTGAACTTTTATTCTTTACATAAAATATCCATAAAAATATCTGTTTACATTTGGTATGGTAAAGTTAAGTGTAGGCCACTCCAGTTTTATTAAAATAGCCATCTAAATAAAAAAATCTTTCCTCTTTTTTAAGTAGTCGGGAGACAAACTCGGGCCTCTATAAAAAGTCTTCATTTAAAATTACCTTAAACTTTTCCCCAAATAGATGCACATCGAATTTTATAAACATTTGAGTTTTAATTTTTGTAGTGGGGATGCGAACGTAAAAATAATTTATTTAAATATAAAATAGTTCGAAAAGTAAAGTAAAAAAACAAAAACAAAATACAAAAACTTTTTATTAAACATTTGTTATGTAACTTGTGTGACCTAATTTTACAAACACATTTTTTATTTTTATATACATACATATGTACATACATATATTTTTTGGAAATAAAAAAAGATTTGAAAAAATATCTCCACCTGTTGTTTGTTCTGTCTGTCTAGATAAATCTTTCAAATAACTTTAAATTGCTCACAAATGAAAACAAAAGACTTTTATCAAAATTCTAACAAATTACAATTTTAATCTAGAATAACAAACAAAACAAAAAAAAAAAAAAAAAAAAAACGAAAATAAGAACAAATGCAGCTTTCAGAGTAGCAACACAAAACCTCATTATTAGAATGTCAACTAAAATGTCAATTTTCAGTTTTTTACTTAAATTTGTTGTTTTACTCCCACTATAACGTTTTGTTTTAAATAAATGGCTAAACATTGTCATTTGAACACAAAAATAATTTTTGAAGAAAATTTGTAAAAAGAACAAATACTTTGACATATAAAAATAGACGTTAACAACAAACGTAAGGTATATACCATACGAGTATGTGTTAAATCAGCCATTAATCTGCCATAATAAAAAATGGACGGCACACAAAAATTCAATTTCTCATTTAAAGTTGACTTTAATAGTGAAATACAAGAAAAATCATTCAAGTCATCGTCATCGTCACCTAACGCTGGTTTCTATAAATAGTTGGTTTGTGCCCGCAGAACTCAGTCACTTTTGAACCGATTTTGAAAATATACTTACTTGAAAAATACTTACAGATTGGTCCTATTTACAAAAGGTAATTTTTAATATTAAAGGGTGCCCCCATACAAAATACATTTTTTTTTTGTATTATGAACAGTAAACGGCACCAATTTAAAAAAATTTCGTATCACTATAGCTCCCAATGACAAAAAGTAATACAAAACTAAAAATAAAAATTAAAGGGTGTCCCAATAGTAAACGCTATTTTACCTATCCTTTGAACCGTTATAGACAAATACTTATAAATTGGACAGAATGTCCGTTATAATAACAAGCAAAATGTTTAAAATTATCAATTAAAGAGTGTCCCAATGTTATAGACAGACAGTTAAAACTTACAAAGAATCTGTAGGGCTTAGGCCCATTAGTATAACTTGCCAATAGCTATAGTTAGGATTTTGTTGCAAAATTGATTGGCTACAAATGTTGTGCCGTAAAATTAACATATCAATGTGAAGTGTCAAATATAATATTATAGATTATTTAAATTATAAGTGTTTTAGTTATCCTAAAGACTGACTCGCGAGCATAGTAACGAAGACCTTCACTTGTTGTAGTAAAACACCCAGAGTCTTTGATAGGAATCGAACCCACGACCCAAAAAACAAAGATGGGCTAGCACACTAGCCTACCGGGGCACCCTCAAATGTTTGAACTTCATATGATAGTAATAGCTTTCTTAATTATTATTATTCCGTATTTTTATTAACTTATTCACGTTTTCTCAGAGGATTTCAAATGTTGATATTAAGTTATCGTGAAACATGTTTATTTTATAAAGCATTTATTGTTTTTGTTTTAAAATTCATACTTTTATATATCTTTACATTTTTATCATGTTTTTAGAGGCGGAGAACTTGAAATTCCCCATCCAAAGTTGCTGTTGCTCCTCCCCCCCCCCCAGAAATTAAAAAAAATGTACTAAATATTTATTTTCAGAATATCTAATAAAAATGGGTTTGCCCCCCCAGAATATTTGTCATCCTACTCTAATCTTAGGTCGTACCGTCTAAACTGCCCTAAAAAATCATATACAATTCTCATATGATTTGTGGATAAAATGTTCATTTCTACGATTGTTTAAGTCAAAAACGTCGCCGCTGTTTGTCAGAGTGTACAAAGTAATCCAGGAAAATTAATTTCTTGCCAAAAACAAGACTGTTAAATTGATTTTCTTAATGTAAGCCTGGCCTTATTAGAAAATATCTTCTAAATAACCTCAACCCCCTAACTTACAGCACTGTAAAGTACACATTGCGATAACTACAATACACTAGCGCACCACAATAAAAAACAACAAACTGTCATATTAATTGATAAAAAATATGTAAAAAAATAATACTTTATTTTAGTTATCAATATGGCTGCTATTCATTACTGCTGCTGCCGTTTGCCATTTATAGCAAAGTTTGTTGTCAATATTTGAAGATAAGTTTCAAAATTAATTGAATATTGTTATTTATTTAAGTTTTTCTTTTTTGTTTTTTTGCTAAGTATAAAACATATTAATGTTCTATTGAAGAACAAAACAAATCAACAATCTGTATGTTTAATACTTTTTTTTTTTTAATTTGTGTTTGTGGAACAAACATGTACAATGTTTAAATTGATTTGAGGTAAACCGCACAATAGCAGTGTCAGTCAGTACTTGCAGTAGCAAAAATAAACATCTCAGCAACAGGCAGACGAGAAAGACCGACCGTAGCAGCTGCAGTAAATTGGCGACATTTTTAAATTGCAAAATTTCAAACTCTGAAAAGTAGGTGGTCGTTGGATTAAACCGAACGATCGATATCCAAATTTAGTTTTTAAGTTCTTGAACAAGAAAACCAAAATGACAGCAAATATATTTAATAAACTACAATACAATACATATAAATACATTGTTTAATCAGAAAACAATCAAGTGCATTGACTTTACAACAACACTAGTACGGAACGAAATAAAGAACAAAATCAATTATTTTTTTAAAAACTATGTGATTTTAATGTTGTCGATTTTATTCTTAAAGTAATTAAACAGAATTGGAAACGATTAAAAATATTATTAACATTTATTTTTTACTTTTAGTAAAGGTAACCCTTTTGAAAGCTGTGGCAACCCATCTTTAGTTAAAACTTGATTTTTGGCCGCCTTCTCAAAATATATGCGGTGGTCGTGTGTGTAGCCATGCGGCTATGATGTCGTCAAAATAATTGTTTTCATATAAAAGTGTGTATTTTAATTTTGTCAGATTGTAGGCGGTAGCAAGGATGACAGAGGACAAGGTTACGCCATCCCGAAAATAAAATTGAAATTTTCTGCGCATGTCGGCCTAATGACGTCACGAAGCTGTCTTCGTATTGGCTAATAATTCTGACTAAGAGAATAGCTAACTATAAATTATGAAAGTTCTCAATAAAAATGTTGAGAGTTTATTTGCAGGGTTGCCAATTTTTGCCTATTACTTAGATTTTATTGGACGTATTTATTTGAAGCAACATGTTGATTCTCGACTTAGCAACCTTAAATTGGCCGAACAACGCCATCTAACGGGAAAAATGCGCATGCCGTAATCTTGTGTTCTATCATTCTTGGTCGGAAGCATACTGCAGTCTATAAAATACGAATTTAGAAAATAATTTTAAGAATTATTTTTAGACAAATTATTAAATATACATATATGAGCCCTTGATAATGAAACTGGTATAAGTCATATATTTCTTGTTTCGAGATATTAAGAGGTTTGCATTTTAAAGGATTAAAAAATATTTTTGCATTATAGAATTAAATATTTTGACAAATAAATAGTGCCAACAAATAAGTATTTATTATGAGTGTGAAATTTATAACGATTTTTAAAAAGAAATGTGGTTTTGAAAGGTTGAAATGACTTATACCATTTTCAAAATTAACTGCATGACTTTATAAATGACTTAGGCCCATTATTATAACTTGCCTTTAGCTAAAGTTAGGATTTTCATAGAGCGATAAATAGTTCCTCGTTATTAAAAGTAAGCTAAAAACCACTTTTAACTATCACATACTATAAGGACAAGTTATAGCAATGACCATTAACCTCATTATTATAGCGAAAAACTACTTATCCCTCCAACAAAATCCTAACTTTAGCTAAAGGCAAGTTATAATAATGCGCCTTAAACCATCAAGAAAAAAATTTTTTATTAGAAATTAACATTTTATTCAAACTCATTACATTGTAACTAAGTAATTTATTTTTTAGTATTTAGGGAAATAAAGTGTTTGTGGAAAATTGATGGGACAGAGGGTAGTAAATCCATCATATATTTACGTTTTTCTTCTATTATTGGTCTAATGGTTGTGTATAATGAAAGCAAATAAATATTTTCATATATTCTAGGGCTCACCTCCTTTAGGTGAAAGGTCTAACACTTTGAATTCGAAATTGTCATCCAAAGAAGTTTTATAAAACATCTAATATGGAGCATTTTTTAGAATTCTAATCCATTGTATTTTAGCCAAGACACAGCCTCTCCATTGGCATTTATCTTTCTATTAGTCGTTGATTCTCCTCGTTTATTAGTCGAAATGAAACGAAATCTTTCTGAGCTATTGTTCTTATTTTTTTCCATTTCTTAAGCTGAACGTCCATACCACGCGTTCTACGCGTACACGCTTTGTATGCCTTTCATACTTTATACGCGTTCTATACTTTTCAAACTTCAAGTTACTTGCAACGCTTTTTATGCGCCAAGTTTTTGTTTTGAACAGCTGTAGTGTAAATAAAAAAAAATTTTGCTAAAATAGAGAGTAAAATAGGAATTTTAAAATAATTTTTGGAATTCAATAAGTTTATGCACATAATATTTTCTGCAAAAATCATTAATTAGCTTCTGAATTGCAGTTTTTTAATAAATTGATATAATTAAATAAACATAACAGAGATGAGACTAAGTACGTAAAAGTAATCGAAAACTAAAATTAAAATTTTGTTGGTGAAAGAATTGTTGTAAAAAATTATTTTAATGAATTTTATACTTTAAAATATTTGTAAACTTTATTAAAAAATGCTTTTTTAAGAAAGAAAAAAAAAACTTTTTAATACAAAAATACATAAAAAAGTAATCAGTGACACAAACATATTTATCGATAGCATTGTAAATAAAATATAATTTACCATCCTTGGCTATGAAAACAGCTGACATTTTTTCATGGCGCTTGTGAAGCGTAGAAAAGTAGAAAGTAAACCTACTTCATGCGTTCTATGCGTCTTAAGCATTCTATGCGATGTACTTGTAACTTTAGGAGCATTACTTATACTTCTTCGCCGTATAATGTCTACAATTAACTATAGGATTACCCGATCATACCTGAACCGCTATCTGACGACATGACAAAATTACTAACAAATATTTTGACAAACTTTTAAAACAGACTGTCTTATACCACTATCAAAATATACAGTAACTATACTTGGTTTACCAAGCAAAAAATAAACTTAATTTATCAACTTAATTTTCATGCCATATTGCGAATTACTTCAGATTAAGTTATTTTATTAGGATTTTATACTAAATAGCTGATAAACTAGATTTTTAAAATTTTTGACTTATACCACTTTCAAAATCAAGTCTCATATAAGCCTTTAAAAATCTATTGAAATATATAAACACATAAACTGAAATTATTATTTTTACGGCCCTTTTCACAATGTACGATTATTTTGCTTTTAATAGAAATTTAACTAACTGTCGGTTTGGTTAACAGGCACTCTATAACCGACGGTTACCGATTTGGGTTTCACCATCATACACGGTTACTTAACGAAAAAATATAACAAAGTATGGCAATGCTGTGTTCATTTGTTTACGAAAAAGAATGTAATGGAAGATTGAATTTTAAAAATTATTTTTTCTCCTTACAGTTAAGAACTTAATCCTAAATAATTAATTTATTATTATCTTTTTTAATTAAATAACACAAGTGCACATAATTTTGGACTGGGTGATCTAAATGTTGTCTCTTAGGTTTGTATAAAATTAAATAACATGGTTTTGAATTTGATGAACTGAATGTTTCCTATTAGGATATTTGCGGCCCTGAATTATAATATTAATACCGAAAAATATATTTTATATATTTTTTTTGCAGATAATCTTGCAAACTTTTAATACTAAGCTATTAATTGCAAATGTCTATATATTTTAGTGGCTTGATTACTTTTTTTATTTGAATGTTTTCGTGCACTTTTAGTCATATCCACCAGTCAGCGATTTTTAATCATAATTGGTGCTTTAGCAGCGGTTTCGTCCATACCCTTTACTTCAAAAGTGACATGACCAATCACTCAAGACTCTAGCAAACGTTCGTTTCCCGCTTTCATGTTAATATTGAAAGTAATAGTTGCACACTTACAGATCCCTGTTGCTTTAGCAATGTTTTTGAGGCTCATAGTTCGCATACTTGGGTTTATGATTGAAAGTTCGCTGTCGAAATATGTTTAACCAACCCCAAATAGTCTATTGGTCCGATATCCAACGTTTTGATTGCACCAGTCGATGTGTATGTAAGATACTACCAATGATAGAGGTATCATGGGATTAATATAATTTGGCCATGCTGCCTGTGTCACAATTTTCCATGCATGATTAAAAGTGTTCTCTGAGAATTTTGATATACATATGTATATTGATAAAATTTGATGAAATACCTACATAGATATACATACATATTTCAAAAATTTTTTTTCTTAAAATTAAATTTAAAATAAATATTTTAATTCAACAAAATCTGACAATTAAAATACTAACAGGTAAATTTACTTCGTTTTTTATTTAACAGCAACTTTTTTTTGTTAAATGGTGTCAATTAAATGTTAATCATACTTTGTGAAATACAATTTAACTTATCCTGCGGTTAACGTTCATGTTAACTTTTAATCATACATTGTAAAAAGGGTCGTTATTATTATTTTTATTAAAAAAAAGTTCACCAAATTTTTGTCCCTAAGTTGTTTTGGCTAAAATAGTCAAAATACCAAAAAGACAAATATTAATTACACCACATGGGGAGTGTTTCCAAGGGTCACTGCTATTAGAAAATTAGTTTGTGATTATTAAAAAATACAAATAATTAATTAATGTTACTTCTCTTATAAACACTTAAACGGGAAAAAGATAGCTTGTCAAACAAAAGTACTTTTTGAAAAAGGTGCAGAAATATTTTTTTAAAGAAATACTTTTTAATTTTTCATAAAGTAGCTTTATCAAAGCGACAAGGAGTAGATTTATTTGACAAGGAGTAGGTTCTACCAAAACCCTTGGAAAATATACTTAATTTAAAACAGCTCTTGCCTAATTTTACAAAAAGTACATTTTGCAAAAATGACCTTTTATAAAAAGTATCTTTTTGAAGAAGTACACTTGCAAAATAGTACATACATAATTAAAATAGTAGCTTTCAAAAAAATTACCGTTAAAAATACCTTTTATAAAAAGAGCCTTTTAGAAGATGTACACCACTGGAAAGGTGACCAAATGAAGTGAAAAGCAAAACCAGATGTTCCAAGTTATACGGGTATGTTCTGTAATCCGAAACCGAGTGAAATTGAATCCGAATGAAATTTTAAATTGTCATAACTTTTAAATCTTACAACATTTTGATATTATTTTTTATACATTTGATTAAAGACCATTCACATAACTTCCTTGATTGCTAATGTTTTAAAATAATAGGCGCAACTAAGTTATATTTTTCTTTAAAAAATTATTCGATTTCAATTTCACTGGGTTTCGGATTACAGAACATACCCAATAGTATTGTTTTAAAAATAGTTGTTCTTCATATTAAGATGAAATAAATTTCTTAATTTTGTTTGCAATAATTACTTTGTCTACTAGTAAAGAAAAGTGATCTTAACGTTTGTTATAGATATATACAGGGTGGCGCAAAAAAAACCTTCCGATGTTTTTTGGCTGTAATTTAAAAAAAAAAATGTAAAACTTTGATTCTTCTTGTGGATTATTATTATTTGGTCTTTTAATTTTTTTACATCAAGTCGAGAATATGATGTCATGTAAATGGCCGCCGCCACAGTTGATTGTCATTTGAGCCCTTTTTATGGCATTTTCCATCACTTTGGCCAAAACTTCCGGCGATAGGTCCTCACATTCTTGACGGATATTGTCTTTAAGAGCTGCAAGAGTCTGAGGCTTGTTGACATAAACCCGCGACTTCAAAAAGCCCCACAAAAAGAAGTCTGCAGCGGTCAAATCAGGCGATCTTGCTGGCCAGTGCAAATCGCCAAAACGAGTGATTAGGCGCCCGGGAAATGCATCCTTCAGCATATCGGTTGTGGCACGTGCAGTGTGTGCCGTTGCACCGTCCTGTTGGAACCACATGTTTTCCAATCCCAATTCATCAAGTTGCGGCAAAAAGAACTCGTTAATCATTTCTCTGTAGCGCTCACCATTCACAGTAACCGTTTGGCCCGCGACGTCTTCGAAGAAAAAAGGTTCGATGACTCCTCCAGCGAAAACAGTACACCATACAGTGACTTTGAGCGGGTGTAATGGCTCTTCGTGGGTTACACGCGGATTTACAGTGCCCCAGATGCGTAAATTTTGCTTATTTACGTACCCGCTAAGATGGAAATGGGCCTCATCACTCATTATTATTTTTGATGAAAAATCATCTTCCTCTTGGTGGTGATTAATATTCCGCGTTCTGGAGCAGTGTGGCGTAACATTGTTTATTAACGTGTATTTCTCAAGTGTTTACTACACAAATGTCAAAACAGAATTGACATTAGGGCCCAATCGCAAAATTTATAGCATTTTCTGATAGGAGGATTACTTTTGCGCCACCCAGTACATACATACGTTCATAGGAACATACATATATTATGTCTGCAATTCCAATGTGATCACTAACGCTAACGTTTATTGCTAAGCATACTTAAAGGTGTTGTTGTTAAAAATCTCTTAAACGGTGCTTTAAATTTCTAAATAATAAAATTTTATTTCAATATTTAGAAAGTGAATTAGACTGAAATTGTTAAAACGTCAGTCTAACTACTATATGCAACAGTTGTACAAAATAAGTTTATACTCAAATTTGTTCTGTATAGATCATAAAAAAGGAAGCATTTTGTGTGACTTTGTTGGGTGACTTTCTAAAACCGTTTCCCAATTAAATTAAGAGAAACCGCCAATACAATGTGTAATAGTTTTACATGTGAAATTAGAAAACATTTTCACTTCTTAAATGTCACTTTATATTGAGTATGTAGTAATTGAAATATTTATGTTCTTGTATGTTAATAATTTAAATACTATTTCCGTTCTTCAATAATATTCATATAATAGAATAGCCAATTAGTAAAGCAGAAAATCTATTTTAATTAAATAAGAAAGGAAATGAATCATTGATACAGATAATTCTTGCAAAAAAGAAACTGACTTCAACACAGACAGAAGACAGACAAAATTAAGGGCGGCTGCACCGGTTTGGCAAATTTTTTTTAATCATAACCCAACTTAGGCTTTTACGAAAATAAAAATGGACCACGCCCACTTTTATACCCAATTTTTAAGCATCAATAACCCCTTTATTAATATACATAGTTAATCGAAACATAGGCTGGATTGCAATAGTGGGCGTGGTACCTACCATACTAATTGAAAAATTATCGCCTATTTGGAGAACTGCAATAGGTAGAGTCTTGAAACTTTGCACAAGTAACCCTCACACTAATGTGCTTAGTCCTTAGGACAGTGGGCGTGCTACCTCCCATACAAAATGAAAAATTATTTTCGTGTACCTAGAGAACTACAATAGGCAGAGCCTTAAAACGTTACACAAGTAACCCTCATACTAATGTGCATAGTCTAACAAAACAAATTCAGCATTGGGATAGTGGGCGTGGTATCTCCCACACAAAGTGAAAATTATTATCGTGTACTTAAAGAACTACAATAGGTAGAGTCTTAAAACTTTGCACAAGTAAATCTGATACTAATGTGCATAGTCTAGCAAAATACAGACTGGATTGGAATAGTGGGCGTGGTACCTCACATACAAAGTGAAAAATTATTATCGTGTACATAAAGAACTACAATATCTAGTCTTGAAACTCTCACACTAATGAGCATAATCTAGCAAATACAAACTGGATTAGGTTAGTGGGGAGGGCTACTCCCATAAAAAACAAAATATTATTATCGAGTTATTACGCATAGTCTAGCAAAAAACAGATTGGATGGGAACAACGGGCATATAAACAGTTTCGTCGTGAGAATAGCCTACTTTTTCCGAGTTAAAGGGTGGCCATACTTTTCTTCCAAGTGTTTATTGTATTTTTTGTGGACGGGCGTAGCGAAACGTACCGGGGATAGCCAGGGTAAAAGAAAAATTAAAAAGATTAATCTATATTTTAGAATTAGGGGTCAGTCTGTCTGCGTAAAATGATATAAAGTACTTATCTTCTATGAGAACACTTTTTACTTTTTAACCGACTTCATTATATTTATTATATCGGAAATAGATTTACACAGTCTGTGTAAGTTAAAAGTGTCAGCCACTTATGGCTCAATAAAGTACTAAGTACACGCCTAACTCACGGGTACACCCATTAATTTTTTCGTATTATCAAGCGTCTTTCTCTTGCACTTCAAATGATTTTGATGTTTTCATACATTGATACGACAAAGTCATGTATATTATGGCGATAACTATTAATTTTTAATATAGTTTTTAATATTAATATATTTTTACATATATATACATATAATACAGAAGACACACTAATACACACTTTGTCTAAATTTTTAAAGTCTGCCAGATATGATTCAACAGATAAAGCGGTATACGTTAAAATCACCTCTTACATGGGCGACCTTTGGTTTTTAATCTTATGTACAATAACAAATTTGTTTTATAGCGTTTTTATACTGGTTTTTAAAGCGGACAAAGCAATACACATTTAGTGCAAATTTTTTGAACTTGTTTTTTTTTTTGTAATTAGCGTGTTTTTATCTTAACCCTGCGTACGCGCATCTGATGTGGATAAAATGTGTGAATGTATATTTTAGGTATACTAAACAAAGAGAGGGACTAATAACTACTACTACTATTTCTAACAATTTAAAAAGCAAAATTTTGCGTGAGGTAAAAAATGTGTTATGCATAAATTAAACAGAAATACTCTTTATGGGGTAAACCCATTAACCGTATTAACACTAAACCTACCAGTGCCGGTCAAATCGACCGTTTTCAAATTTTATAAAATTTACCAGGGTTCAAAATTTTTCATTTATGAACATTCAAAAATCAACATTCATGATATTTTTGATAAATGAGAAATCTAAAATTTTATATTTATTTGTATGAACATAAACGAACAACAAAAAATGTTCTGCCTATGTTCATACATGTATGCGTGCACCTGTTAGTTTTTGAAAAATTATCAAAATTGTATATACCCAAATATGAACCACTCAAATATGAAAAACAAAATATTTTGTCATTTATAAACTTTTGTACAGAAAAAAAATTATAGCATTCATTAATGTAAACACAAAAAAATTTCCTTAGTCTCTCACACATGTATGATAAGAAACAGCAAAAAATAAAATGTACATATTCCTACATAAATGAACAGTGAGTGTACATTTCGATACTCTGAAACTTACACATATGTATTTAAAGTGTATAATATCGGTATCAAACTATATGACTTTTCATAAAATGTTTTCTTCACTCTTTGCTTCTGGTTTTTATTTTTCTTTTCCAAGAAAAATTTATTATATGTCCTACCTACCGCGGTCGGTCAATTTGACCCGTCCACTACGGTGTAAAATTATTGTATGTACTATTTGAACTTTATATAATCTTTACACACTTACGATTATCTCTCCTATAGTTTTTAATTTTATCTGGCAACTAAATTTTAAAGGCTCTATTAATAATGAAAGGTCGTTCACTCTCTACATACATATGTATGTACTCAACATATCCAGTGCATATTTAAAATACCGATTATTCATAATACGTTTTTATCCGCTTTCTAAGAAAAAATTTAGCATCTCTGTTTTATTCAACTTTTCTTTGAAATTTAATATGTAACGATTCAAATCACATCATAATATATAATTTTTGTTATAAGTGCGCATAATTTAAAAAGGATAAATGGAAATAAAGTTTTTCAAAAAAAAAAAAAAATAATTTTGTTTTTTATCCAATAAAAACTAAAAACATCAATTATTTTCAGAATGTGTTATCACAGTTAGTATTGAACAGATTGGAAATAATTGAAAACGTATCCAAAGTATCCATTGTTTCAACTTTTTAAAATAACCAAAAAATTATCTTGGTAATTGTTAAACTGATAAAAGTAAACTAATAGTTATACACCGCCTATATATGTATTTTTGTAAATGCAACCAATCTTAGAGCTTACTCTTTTAAATAAATGAAAATTAAAATCGGTTTAGATATGACGGACTTCTGAAGAATCAAATAAAGTAAAATACAGAAGAATTTAGAACTTTCATGCTTTTTTTAAGAACGTAAAAAAGTGTGGTAGTAACTATAATTTTTTATTTACTACTAAAATATATATTCGTATAGCACTGTGTTTACAACAGACAATGCTGTTAAGACAATAACAATATATGCATACTTTTTTACTAACATATGCACTCTCTTTCAGTAGTCTGAAGTACTGTCTTGAATATTTTGAACACAGTAAATAGGACAGTAATTTTTTTATGTACAAAAAAAAATCCAAAAAACAAAAATTAAATGAATTGTCATAATTATTGTCTGGACCCCTATACTACAGAGACAATTTTTAGCATTTTTTATAACTAATACATATTCTTTTATTGTCATGACAGTATTGTCAAATGTAAACGCAATGCAATATATTGATTTTTTTTGTATCACAGTTAAATTTTTGTTCTTGGAGAACTGTTATACCCCTCGTACTTATCCCCGAAACAATGCATTTTTAAAGCAGTTGTAAATTGAAAAGAGTAGACAACAACAGTATTGAGTACAGTCTCAAGTAGAGAAGTCCCAAACGTTTATCAGGCAATTTTGTTACGATTACTTCTCTGAAGGATGTCAATTTATTATTTCTTACATAGTGAAATATTCTGTCGTAGATATTTACCCTATAAATGTCAAAGCGTTTCAAAATTACAAAGTGCCAAAGAAAAGAAAGTCAATAGCAAGTAAATAATAAATGCGTTTCCCTTTTTGGAAAAGTACGGAAGCAGAAAATGTTCAATTTCACTTGGGGAGTTCGTTGTTCTGAAATTAAATCATTTACAAGATACGGAAGGAACGTAACAGAACAGATATATGTATCTTTCACGAGTGCATTATTAGCCAAAAAAACTACAATTGTTGAAACAATTTTTCGAAAGCAATTTCCGAATCGAAAACCTAATCGTACTGCGTAACTCGTTCGAAACGATTTCAGAGTTGTATCGTTAAACAAATGGGAAATTATGTTGGTAGCACTGCAACTTAATTGTCAAACTTGTTGAAAATAACCCAAAACAAAAAGCAGTTAAAAAAGAAAGTTTGAATATTATATTTTTCTAATTATTTTTTATTATAATAATGGATTGTGTTTTGTTGTGGATTAAAATTCATTAATTAATTAAATTTAATTCCAGAAAGACTTCAAAGCAAAAAAATAAGGGTCCCATCAAATATCATTATTCTTAATGATAAAAGGCAAGATACCATAAACATTTTCTAAATTATATTAACAAAATGTATCATTTAGTTTTGTAAAAAACTTCTTTCAGTAAGGATTCAATTACGTATGTGTATATACTTTATAGCATAGAAAGTGAATTAAAAAGGTCACAAAGATCCGCTGCTATTCACCAACGTTAAATGAGGCAGTCACTCTACAATTGCTGTCTCATATTAATTGATTTATTTCTAGGATCTGGAACATTAGGATGACCTTTTGCTAACTCTGAATGCTTAGACATGAATTGAACCATTTCTTCATACTGTTTTTTTATAAGATTTTTTCTGAATATTCCTTTAAATAACAATTATTTAGGCTTAAGTTCTTTATTATAAAGAAATAACAGATACCAACAGAATGTAATGCATAATACAGAACTTAACCCTGATAAATTATTAATTCATTAATAAAAAATAGTTCAAATAAAATTAAATTAATTGAATTAAAACCAACATTATTAAGTTTAATTTATGTATTATACATTTTTATTTATTTTGAATCGGTAAAGTACTTGCATTTTTATTTTTCTTTAAATTTGTCACTCGCAAAATAGCTCTCGAACAGAATTTCCTAATGCTTTTTGCGTAACTGATTCTTGTTTTCGTTCAACAGAGTTGAACTTTCGAAAGGGGTTTTTGGTTTTTCGTAACACAGAGTTGTTCTTTAGATAGGGATTTTTAATTTTCGTTAGAGCATAAAATCTTCCGCACTTTCGTAACAATTTATACGAAAATCGTAATACACAGTACGAAGAGTTCGAACTCGTACATTTTTTCTTTCGAATCGAATTACGCAGTGAACCCCCAGGTGTAAGCGGTAGGACAACAACTACAACAAAACAACAACTTTGACATTAGATTAGCAGATATGAAATGAAACAATGTATTTTTGACACGACATTAGCAAAAAAAAAAAAAAACGAGAGCAATAAACAATCAGCTGACATTCCAAAAAAAATGTATGACCAAAGTACCCATCGTTGAATACTTATCCAAAAGCCTAGCGGATCGACGGCAACTCCACAAAAATATCACTGCTCTACCTCTGTGAAGTTTTATTAAAATATCTTTAGTGGTTCGTTCGCTACGGAATTATTTCTAAAATAAAACGTTTTTAAATCACTGATCGATCGCCCGTTATCGTTTTAGGTGTCGAAATTTTAATTTGTTATTTCGTGTTATGATATGATATGTTTTGTTTTATTTTATTTTATTTAATAATGTTTTAATAAATATAAGAATATTAAATTTTGTGATTTCATTTTTTTTATTATTTCTGTTTTTTTATTTTTTGGAAAATCAGTTATTTTTTGTTTTAATCCTCAGTTTTTTTGTTGAAAAGCATATGGCAACGCGAGTTGCTGCAGTAAAATTTTTTTAAAACAAAAACAATTAAATCCACATCTATACATGTAATGAAACTGTAACAGGGCCGTGTTTCCACGTCACGTAAAAACTATTGGATTAATTATAATCTATAAATCTATATCTATACATATAAGAAAATAGTAACTCACTTTTGTCTGTCTGTCAGCTTTTCATTGACGTCCGCATCACGTAAAAACTACTAAATGGATTTTAACAAAATTTTGTGAGGAGCTACCTAAGTATCCTGGTCCCATTAAAGGATACTTTTTTCCGCAAAAATATCTTATTTCCAGGAGAAAATGGAGAAAAAGCAGTGAAAAACGCAGCTTCCGGTTTAAAGCTACTGATATTTTCAGTTTAAAACTAGGATTTTTCAACACGGATTTGTTTTCAATACGGTTATTTTTTCAACTCACCTTTTTGGATTTGAAAATGGTATACTTTAAGAAACTATTGAGCAACAGATGGCGCAGGTTAAATAAAATTTTTATTTAGTTTGTATTTTTACTTTTTGGAATTATTATTGTTATTAAAATATTTTAAACACCTGTTGCAGAGGTTTACAATAATTTTTTGAATTTTAAAATTTTTTATAAATTTTTGAATTTTATCCAGGGATGGGTACCTTTATATAAAGTAAATAAAACATAACTGAAGCACTGTAAAAGTAAATTTTTCAATTGGTGTGGTATACTTTAAAAGCAAAATTGAGCAAAATATTGTCAGGACGCCCACGACGTGGCGGGCACTGCTAGTTAAAAATAAAACTGAGGTATGTTAGAACCTCGCTTCAAATATAGGATACTTTTTAATGTGGAAAACAAATTTTCAGCTCCTTTAAATAAAAATAATTTTTTTATGAAAGTTAAGCATAAGGCCAGTTACAATTTGCCATCTGATTGTTCTAAGCACACGATTGTCCAACAAAAACATGAACCTGCTGCTGAGTATCACACATTAATTTGTTGGCTTTAAGAATTTTTACATTTTTTGTTGTTTGCTTTTTAGAAAAAAAATTTCTTTTTGCAAAAAAAAAAAAAAAAACAAAAAGACCAACAATATCAACAGCATCATTGTAAGACATCGACGACAACAACTGCAACATTCTTGAATGTTGTATGCTGTGCTACAACATGTGTGTGCTAAATAAAAAATATTCGTACGCTAAACAAATTTTTTTTCTTGAAAAAAAAAAAAAAATATTCATGTTTCTTTTTTGCTAAAAATAAAAGTTGGGAGAGTAACAAAAAATGCAAGTGGCTGTTTTTTACTTGTTGCTGTTGTAGTTTTCAAAAAAAATTTTTTTTGATTGTTTGTTTTTTTATTTTTGCTTTATTTTTATTTTTTTTTCTTTACATTATATGACAGTTTTAACCAACATATGGCCCTGCTAGTACAGTCTTTAAAAAAAGGGAAGTTTGGATCTATTTATTTTGCTTATGATTTATTAAACATTCATTCTTCTGCTGGACGTAAAAGTGCGAGTATGGGATTGTAAATAGTCCCTAAGGAGTGGTTTAGATGGTACGATTTTACGTACGTAATTTTCAACAGAAAATAATATCAAATTTAATTTGTGTTTAAGAAATGAGAGCAAAAATCTTATGATGCGTTTACACCATTGGTGTAGAGTAAAACATAGTAAAATGAAAACGGCTGTTTTTTTTGCATGTTTTAAAAAATATCAGTGATGCCAGCTGAGCTTTTTTGCGCTATATCTAGCCGTTTTTGAGCCATTTTGATGCGATTTGGCTTTGAAAAGTTGTCATCACTCATCAAAAAAAAAAAAAAAAAAAAAAAAGAGCCACACGACTGTAAAATTTTCATCGGTATTTTTTCCCAACGCCTCGCAGATTAATTGCATATTATCTTTGCACGATACCATTACTTTTACTAAAAAATTTGACATGTCGTAAGACTTCTGTGATTATGTAAACCGCCCCTAAATATCAGTCAAAGTAGGATAATATGGTGACCGTGTGACTTATAGGATAATACTGATTTTTGCTCTGATTTTAGTCAAAATCAAAAAGAATCAAAAGTTATTTTTAAAAGTAGTTATTTTTTGATTACGTTCGACTGACCGCAAATAACAGTTATAAAAAAAAAAATTAAACGCAAAAGCTCTTTATGTTAGAGTCAATTTCTATACTGTCATATATCAATAGATTTGTATTGACGAGCTCTTTCAGAATCTATGTTGATCTTAAAATTGATCTCAACTCCATAGTTAAGAGTTTTTTTTTTAACGGAAAAATAAAAGTTCGAATGAAACTCTTAAAAATAGAGTTTTATTTTCCCGTCAGAAAATAAAACTCATTTTGGTTTATTTACATTACGTTATTTTTTTTACGTTATTTTTTTATTTTTTTGTAGAGAGATTTGAACGGAGGCCGCTCAATACAAATTTAAGAGCTTAGAATGATCTTTCCACGCTTCCCTGGGTTGCAAGAAAAAACGGTTGACTTTTTTTTTTTTTGCCAATTTTTGGATATGGATATGGATACTGTGTTTTTTTCCTTCCAGAGAAAAAATGATCAATAAACACCTAAAAAAAGTTTTTTATTTTTACGGAAAAATTAAATCCTTTTTTAAAAATTTCATTTGAGTTTTTATTTTTGCTTTCAAAAATAACAGCTTTAGATGCATTTTTTTATTTCTCAAAATAACTCATAAAATAGTTTTTTTTAAAACGATAATTGTTATTTACGGTCCCTGGAATTTGTACTTTTTTTGTTTATATTATTTATTGTATCTTCAATATGTTTGAACTAACAATAAGTAATCAGCAGGTTGAGATCTTTCTTAATATTCGAGTTTTTGATATACCAGGGTGCGACTATAATAATTCATACAATATTATTTTTGCGCCATCCATTAAATTTTTTCTAAGCTTCAAGCTGAGACAGTTTTCCATAACTGAATGCCATAGCATCATATTGGTTTAGGAGATTGAATTATAAAGTAAGAGCTTGCAGTCTAAACTTAGTGTTTATTTTCTTCCAACACCCCAATTTATTTGCCCTGTATTTAAATTCAGTTGTGTTACTTTTGCTTCAATTTTGATTACTTGATTACTTTATCTCAAGTAATCTCGATAATTTTTGGATTATTTGCTGTCGTAATCAATTAAAAATTAAATATTTCTAAACAGTGAATTATATATAATTATATAATTCTTACGAGTCATTTTAAAAAGTAATCTAATCTATGGCATCGTGTCACAACGAGTTGTAAACAAACTTTTACAATTTTACATTTAATCTTTATGACAATTGTTTGAGGTTGCTGGTCCACAATCTTCAAAAACGTTTGACCCTTAAGCATTCATTTCAAAATTAAAGTTTACAAAGTTTTTTCGTCGCTTACTTTTTGTTGTTATTGCTGCAAAAATGTTTTCCATTTTTTTATTTTATCGTTTTATATTTTAGCTTTAATGTAGACAAGACCACATTCCTTATTTAATTCAGTTAAGTTGGAAAAAAATTTTTATTAATGGTTGTGATTTTAGTTTGCTAACTTGGCTCAGCGAGTCAACTGAGACTTTTGGCTGTTCTGGTTTTCTGGTTTATTTATTTTTTTTTCTTTTTCTTAAAGTACAACAAGGTACATTTATACGAATACCACACTTGCAGTTATATTTAAGTATAGATCCATTGCCATAACAATAACAACAGCATTAAGAGATCATAATGGTACTAACTGCAACAATAATAAATAACGCAATATTGTTAAAGGGGTGACCAGGTTATCTGGCGCACAGATTGATTAAAGTTAAATTTTACTCGTAACTCAAAATCATTTACTTTTTAACTTGAATTTAAATTAAGGGTTTTCTCTTTTATTGCTACTCTTTTCTTTGGGTTGAAAACTTATAATTTGAAAAGATGTTTTATCTGCAATTTTAATTTGATTTCATTTTGTTTTTTTATTTTTTTTTTTAATACAAAACATGTGTTTCTAGAGAGTTATAAATTTGAAATTTTTAAAGCACTTAAACTTAAAAGAAATCTAAGTACATTTTTGTTTTTTTTTTTAAACAAAATTGTTTTATCTCATAAAAACAATTTCTACACCTTGTATTTAGGCTAAAACAAAATAAGTACTTTTGGTAATGTTTTACAATTTTATTGCTAATTTTTTTTTCTAAATATTTTATCTCAACACGTGTAAGTACTTTAAAAGAACTAAAGTAAACATTTTCGATTGTTTTCAAAATATGTTAACAGTTTTGTGTAAAGGAATGATTTTTCAAAAAATAAAGTTAATATTTTTTTTAAAACTCGCTTAATGTCACATTTTTCAAAATAAATATAAATTAATTATGTCCACTGTTAAATCACAGAATAAGATTTTTGCCCCAAATAAGTGTTTTAATTAGCTTCAGGTACAAATTTAATTAAATTTTTAATTGATTTAAGTATTTCCTTAATTGGAAGATTATTTTTTGAATTACGAATATAATTGAATCTGAATTAGTTTTGTATCTGAAATTAATTGAAACTAAACTCCCCTATTCTATTTGGCGTCGTCGACACAATACGACAACGACGTTTTGTGTCGACGGGCTTAAATTGACATTCCCTTTGTTGACATCAACATTTATCGATAACTTTTTATTTTTATTTGGTTCTTATAACCGATTTGAAAAAAAAAAAATAACAAAATTAGTGGAGGAGATGGAAACAAATCCCTTCCTCGGATGAGGCTTCAAAAGAGGATGTACCCTCCGTTATTTTAAAGAGTTGTGGGATGGTGTTGCATTAAATGCCCTTGGCTCTTGGATGTGAAACTCTGGCTAAGGCTATGGGGGTGGAATTAATAAACAATTTCCACTTAGCCCCCTAAGAGGCTGTAGCAAGTCTGCTACAAATTGCTGACACTGCTTCCAGCTCATGCCTGAAATCTGATTTATTCAACCTAAAATAATTTTGGAACCTACTACAACTTAACAAACAATTCAATTCTTGCAAAAAGAAAGTCCGTTTTTACTTACTTCTCATCCGGTAATTTAAATAGGTATTTATATCAGTCTGATTAAACGTCTCTAAATGAACCGATTTTTTTGCAATTTTCCTCATTTATGTATATTTTTGTTTAAAAATGTATATTTTTGTTTAAAAATTCAAATAGCCAATAAGCCGTCGACGTCGTCATAATACTGTTAGGGAATACCAAATTATAATCAAATTGATGACGACGTCGATACAAAGGAATGTCACCCCACAGTGACGACGATGTTGGCGACGCCAAATAGCATAAAGGTGATTAATTGGTGCAAATATTTTTTCTGTGATAGCATAATCTTTTGTCTTTATTATAATACACCAGGTTTGATTATTGCGAAATGGAAGTGTTTTGTCGGAGTTGTTATAATTCTTAAGGAACGCATGCAATAGCGATTTTGCTCGCTAAACTATTTACTTTTAAAAAGTAATCGATGTTTGCTGCAGTGTTGCCAATTATAATTAATTGAAAAACGGACATATATGTGCCAGCAAAGCCAGGACAATGTTTTATTATACATTTTTTCCAAATATTGTACTCTACTCTATGCTTTGTACTTTATGCCTCAATATAAAAACTACACTTAAAAAAAAAAAATATATTTTATATTTAATTAAAATCTTACTTCTGTTCTCTAGCTAGTAGCTTATCAATATTTAATATGATTTGTAAAATTTATGTTTTTTGTTTTAAATTTTAAAGAAGTTGTGTTAAAAAATTGGGCCATTTCCAACAGTGGGCTTTCACAAATATGAGTGTTTTATTAAGTCGATAATTTTAGAATATAATCGAAATAATTTTTTAAGTATTTGGAAAACATTCTCTTATACTTCTTGTTTTTTTTTCATTCGATCTTTTAATTATTTGCTTTTATTTCTTATTTTTTTTTCTTTTTTCTAATAAATAAACAAATAGTTTATCAGACCAACTACTAAAGTGTTAATAATAACAACTCTTCAATAATTAAATTTTGCAAGTGCTTTTAATGGGTGATTTTTTTGAGGTTAGGATTTTCATGCATTAGTATTTGACAGATCACGTGAGATTTCAGACATGGTGCCAAAGAGAAAGATGCTCAGTATGCTTTGACATTTCATCATGAATAGACTTACTAACGAGCAACGCTTGCAAATCATTGAATTTTATTACCAAAATCAGTGTTCGGTTCGAAATGTTCAAATGTGACAAATTTTGTTCAGCGATGAGGCTCATTTCTGGTTGAATGGCTACGTAAATAAGCAAAATTGCCGCATTTGGAGTGAAGAGCAACCAGAAGCCGTTCAAGAACTGCCCATGCATCCCGAAAAATGCACTGTTTGGTGTGGTTTGTACGCTGGTGGAATCATTGGACCGTATTTTTTCAAAGATGCTGTTGGACGCAACGTTACGGTGAATGGCGATCGCTATCGTTCGATGCTAACAAACTTTTTGTTGCCAAAAATGGAACAACTGAACTTGGTTGACATGTGGTTTCAACAAGATGGCGCTACATGCCACACAGCTCGCGATTCTATGGCCATTTTGAGGGAAAACTTCGGAGAACAATTCATCTCAAGAAATGGACCGGTAAGTTGGCCACCAATATCATGCGATTTGACGCCTTTAGACTATTTTTTGTGGGGCCACGTCAAGTCTAAAGTCTACAGAAATAAGCCAGCAACTATTCCAGCTTTGGAAGACAACATTTCCGAAGAAATTCGGGCTATTCCGGCCGAAATGCTCGAAAAAGTTGCCCAAAATTGGACTTTCCGAATGGACCACCTAAGACGCAGCCGCGGTCAACATTTAAATGAAATTATCTTCAAAAAGTAAATGTCATGGACCAATCTAACGTTTCAAATAAAGAACCGATGAGATTTTGCAAATTTTATGCGTTTTTTTTTTAAAAAAAGTTCTCAAGCTCTTAAAAAATCACTCGTTATTTAATTTGAAGGTAAACAATTTGGTAAGAATATAGGACTTGTGTTGCTTTGTTTATTTATAAAGTTTTATAAACAAGTTCAGATATATAATTTTTAATATATAATAATTAGACTTAGTTGCTCAAAAGTTGAGTCAGAAACTTTTCATATGTTGTTAATGCCATATTCACAAAAAAAAAAAAAATTGGTTTACAAACTGTTTATAATAAAAATTTTCATATTTATTTGTTAATCGAAATTAAAAAAAAAAAAAAAATGGTTTTCGTGTAATTAACATGTGGTTTTTCTTTTCTTTCAGGGTAAGATGTTAATCGAATATTTAATGCAAACATCGATTGGATGATGCTAAACACATTTTTAACAACTTGAAATATAATTTTCGATAATTTTTATTGCAAGAAGATACTTTCATTTTAAATCGTTCTAAAAGTTAAGTACTAAAATTCAACACTTTTAATTTTTTTTAATTTTATTTTTTAACTGCTAAGAAAAAAATGGTAAGTGAATTTAAATTAAATAACTAAATTATAAATCACTTAAGAATATATGAACAAAAATCAACCTTACTCTATTTGGCGTCTTCAAAACAAATACGACGACGTTTTGTGTCGATGGGCTTAAATTGGTATTCCCTTTGTCGACATCACCATTTATCGATGACTGTTTATTTTTATATGGTATTTTGTAAGAAAATATGACGTCGAAATTATGTTGTATCGACTACGATTTTCTCGTCTTGGTTTCTATAACCGATTTGAAAAAAAAAAAATCAAAAATGGAAAAATAGCAATTTTAAACCAATTCGGAAGAAATGGAAACAAATCCTTTTCTTGCAAGAGGCTTTCAAAGAGAATGTACCCCAAATAATTTTTAATAGTTGTGGGATGGTTTTACTGTTGCGTTAAATGCCCGGGCCCTCCAGGAAGATCTCAGGATGTATGACAAAAGTTGAGGATGTGAAGCTGAATTAATACTTAGCCACCTAGAAGAGGGCTGTAGCAAACCTGCTGCAATTTGCTGACACTGCTTTTAGCACATGCCTGAATACTGATTTATTCAACCCAAAATAATTTTGGAACCTATTACAACATAAACAATTCTCGCAAAAAGGAAGTGCGTTTTTTACTTACTTCTCATCCGGTTAATTAAAATATGAATATATTCTAATTAATCGTCTCTGAATGACCAGCATTTTTTTTTGCAATCTTCCTCACTGGAATCCGAATCGGTTACGAAAACCATTTTTTTTAAATTTATTTATATTTTTGTTTTGAAAATTTTGAATAAAAATTATGAACAAAATAAAATAATAGATATGTGTTTTTTTTTTACTCAAATTGTCGATAACCCGTCGACGTCGTCGTAATACTGTTAGGGAATACCAAATTATAATCAAATTGATGACGACGTCGAAACAAAGTGATGTCACCCCAAAAGTGACGACGAATAGGGGTGAATATGATCAGCAGCTTCCTAACTTCAGTTTAACAGCGAAAAGTGATTTTTTCTTCAGAAGGGCTCTTAAAATCATCACCCACTGTACTGCAAGTTTGTTTGCCCTAACAGCAAAATTATAAAGAGTTTTATTTAACACAATAGTGTTTTTTCGGACAAAAATTAAAACTAGTTTTATAAGATAAATGATAGCATTTTTTGTACATTTTTAGATGTTGATAAAGAGAAATAAAATTAAAATCAGATCAAAGTTACTCGGTAGTTTGAACGGAAAGTGCCACGATTTTAAATGAATTTTAAATTCAATTTTTTGGGTTCTTATATACATACATACGAGTAAGTATATTAAATAGCTGAATACCAGATGTTAAGAACATAATCGTTTTGAAATATTTTTTTATTTGTATGCTTCACAATCTAAGTGTTGATTTTTATTTGTTTACTTAACTTTAAATTTGAAAATCGTAATAATCGTATAAAAATCTTTAAAACAATAGTTGCACATTGAACATATTTTTTTATAATTTGAAAATGTATTTTATTTATATTTCCCTGGCAACTTTTAATTACTTTATAAACAAAGAAAAATGTGGATCTTAATTACGAAAACTTTGGTTTCTCGTTTTAAATATCGCCAACGATTTCCATTACTATTTCTTCAATGCAACACAAAATGGTGTAATTAAATGAAAATTCCTCAAGTCGACACAAGCAAACAAATAAAAAGAAAAAAAAAAAAATTATCTAAGTGCGAAAGTTTGGTGAGGAAAAAAAAAATCATTTAAGAAAAATGCCACTAATCGGGTTTCTTTTATTGAATTTACTGCAATTGGAATTGGCAAAGA
This sequence comes from Phasia obesa, assembly GCA_949628195.1. Classification (NCBI taxonomy): domain Eukaryota; kingdom Metazoa; phylum Arthropoda; class Insecta; order Diptera; family Tachinidae; genus Phasia; species Phasia obesa. Next base: position 43,114,584 of record OX451217.1, read on the forward strand.
TGAATTGTGTCTTAATCTTGAGATTATGGCGTGGAATAGTATGTTGTGGTATGGTTTGGTTTAGTTTAGTTTGCATTGCTACAAATGTTTGGGTTGTGTACGAGTATGTCTGCTTCCTTGTTTTAATAAAAATTAAATAAAAATTTGCTTTGATTTAAAACTTTTAATATTTATTTTTTTTTTATTGGCTGAATGGGTTTACTGACCTAATTTCTTAAATAAAAAAAAAAAAAAAAAATGCTAAAAACTAAACATTTTCACACAACAAGAAAATAAACTTTAACATGAAAACACTTGTAACTTACAGCAGGCTTTTTTTTAAGCACCTTCAGGGGACAGACGACACCAAAAATTGATTGAAAATTAAAAATAAGAAAAATAAAATATACTCGTATATGAAAACTTCATTCACTGCCCCAAACTCTTCTTACCAAAATTATACGTTAACTTTCAAGATACAAACTTTTATTGGGAGTAATGCGGCAGTAAAACAACAAAAAAAAAAAACAAAATAAATAAACGCACCTGCACGCACGATAGTTGTTGCATGTGATACATAAATTACACCATTTGGTTACACAAGCCACACCTCCAAAAAGTCGGTCTGTTGGTCTGTCCCTCAGTCTGGCTGCCTATATGGTTACTTTTGTTTATGCGTAGCTTTTAGTAGATCTTGTATTAATTTATGAGGCTTTTGTCATATAAAAACATAATTTTTATTGTTTAGTTGTTGATTTTCAGACCCCAATGTGTAGCTCATGTTTAAGATCATGGATATTAACTTATATCTAACATTGCCTTAGGCTGTATATAGTAACTAGTTTTCGCTTTGCTTCTTGTTCATTTAATCCATTTATTACAGAAAGAATTTTCTTTAGCAATTTTTTTTTTTTGAATTCGTTATTAGTTGTGTTATAACCAAAACGAATTTGTAGCTCTTTATTTAGGGCTAGAATCTTTGTTTGTAATATCAATCGTATGAAAAGAAATTACGTGATTCGCCAATCGATAAAACAAATTAATCACCCCTATCGCGAATATTTATTCCCAAGAAAAAACTCCCAAAAATTCTATAGTGAATGCTTTCTATCGTAAAATACAAGTAAATTGTTATTGGAATCATTCACGATAGACACATTTGGGAGTTTTTTCATGGGAACAATTATTCGCGATAGGGGTGAATGTTTATTTTTAATTCACAATAGCTTTCAAGATCTGGTGGCACATTATTGCCATCAACAGAATTTAAATAGGATTTTCGTTCAATATCGAATGCCGTGATTTGGCCCTAGAAAAGTTTTCAAGTACCTATAGGTACACGAACATTTAGACAACTTCGTAACTTTATGATTATTTTCGGTAAAAAGCGTTTTATATCTTAACATAGTTGTCTTTAAGCTCGATACCAAGGCGAATACATTTTACTAGGTGGCAGCACGGCGAAGTTAATTCACTTTGTTATGTGCTAACCAGCTGTCAAAAATTCGTTAATTTTTTTTTTAAATTAGAAAAAAGAAAAAAAATTTTATTATTTCGAAATATATTTAGATTGGGAAAAAATAAATCCAATATTTTTTCGGTAGATGACCATAATGATCGATATCTCTTAAAGTATAGATCAAGTAATTTCAAATTTCAAATCATTGTCATGGTAACATTTTACACAAAAAAATTCTTTTACTGTTTTTGTTTGGTCCATTCAGTTGTGAGTTAGAAATGGAAGTCAACTAACAAAAAATTCGGTACATTTTACAGTTTGATAAAATGCAAGCTGGGCGGCTGAAATTGTGAATGATGTTTATTGTGGCGATATTGTAACAAATAATTGCGTGCAATTTTGGTTCCAGCATTTTGGAAGGTAAGAATGCACCTCGCACAGGCAAGAACGTCATCAAAAACGTTAATAAAATCACAAAAATAATCTAAGTTTACTAGCATGTTAGTATTCGTAGCATCGCACAGCAGTTAAAGGTCTACCATAAAACAGTTTTAAACCTTTGTATTAAAGAAAAACTGTAAATAGTACCGAATTTTCTCTTTGTTGACTTCCATTTTTAACACCCTGTAACTCACAACTGAATGGACCAAACAAAAACCAGTAACAAAATTTTTTTAGTCTGAAACGACTAACATAATTGTGAAATTGTTTGATCGATACTTTACGAGATATTGATCACTACAGCCATCTCCCAAAAAAAATAATGGATTTATTTTTCCCGAAACCTATTATTGCACGATTGAAAAAAAAAAATACAAAAGACTACCAAAAAAAGGCAAGGAATAGTACTTTTATTTGTAGTATGTCATATTTTAATTAGTGTTTTTGCCGCTTCCTTTACATTCAACAAACAACAAAATTCATATGGGTGTTTAATGCTGTTGTATATGTTGTCGTGGCGATGCCACTTTATATAGTTTCGTTTTGCTCGATACATTTTGTTGATCGTTTTTTTTTTTATTAATTTCCAAAAATATGATTTTCTCACGGTCTTCGAAATAAGCGTTTTACCAGTACTGACCCAGCATAAAATACTGCTTTATCGTATGCAGGTTTGTAAAGGAAAGACGAGTTGTTATCGCTTACAAACCTGCTTACGTATGACATGATATTTGTTCGTGATGCCCCATTTAGTAGCATTTCCTTTTAAGCGCTCAATGCCGCGCAGTATAGATGTTCTAAAACACAGTGCAACACGGAAAAAATAACCATATACGGACACCACTACGTGATAAAAGACCAAAAAAAAAAAAGACCCCTGTCATATGTTCTAGAAAGTTGTTTATTGAGATCTTAGGTTCATTTTTGTAGTTGATTGTTTCCTTGAATTTTGAACGGTTTGCTACCTATGGACCTGAACAGGCGAAAAAAGGTAAAAAAATTTAATTTTTTAAATTTTATTTTCGATTTTGACCTTGAAGATGAAGTTTTTTTGATTTTATATGTTAACAATTTTTGTTCTTTATGTACAGAGCTACAACTTTGCCTCAGAGAGTATATCAAAACTTCAAAAGGTTTGCAAAAATGACATCGAGGCCCCACATCTTTGAGGGCCCATAAAAAAACCTGGAAGACTTTGGGCAAAACTGGGAGACAGGGGTCTTTTTTTTTGGTCTTTTATGACGTAGTGGTGTCCGTATATGGTTATTTTGCCATGACTTAAAAAATTACACAGTGTGAAATCATACGGTATTAAGTTCGTAACTCGTCGTAACTCCTCGTAAATTTGAAATTTGTTTATCTCTGCCTTACAGTTGTGCTTTTTATTATGCACTACTGTCAGGTGGAATGTCAAAAATTCGTTGTTTTTTGAAAACTTAACATTTTATGTCATATAAAATTGCATTCATTTAGACAAAATATCTGCGCTTACTATTAAGAGATTTTGTATGGCAGGAAAAGAATTTTTTGCTTCCAAAAACCCAAATTTTTTTTTGCTGGGGACCTTAATTCTATCCAAATCGCTTGATTTTTTCTAACGTAATTGCACCGAGAACATTCCAAAAACCTGTTGAATTGAACTTCGCCTCTTTTTGTACCTATTCAACCTGTTTTATCTAATGCTTTGATTATTCCTGGAATTTGTTTTGATGGATATTCATTTCGTTCTTGGTTACGAGGTGATGCGAAAAGTCTTACGGAATACCGTTGAACATTGCCAAGCACTACTTTGAATTGGACACATGAGCCAGTTTGGGCAACCTCAGCGTTATTGCTCAGATAGCGGTTTTGTTTCGGCAATACTCTGTGGAATGTTTTTTAAATTGAAATGCCTATAATCTCAGTTATTGCACGAACTTTCAGTCGCATATTATCATTCAATGAACTTTATCCACCATTTCTAATTTTTGAAGACTTAAAACGTAGGCGACACTTGCTGTGTAACGACTACAAGGAAATTCATTTAACTATTTTTTACCATTTAAATGATAAAAAAGTAATCTCTTTATTACTAACCGGTATTGGGAAGTTGGGGAGAATTATAGAGTCTTGCCGGCAATTTGGCCGGCTAAGCTACTTATGGGATTGGACAGAAAAGTTCTGAGAGTTATGATAGGTGTGAGCACTGGCCATTGCACCATTAGAGGAAGAACCAGTAGATGGGCTACCGGCACTTCGGATTCCTGTAGGAGTCCGTAATTACAAGGCCGCGGACTTCAATAGTTAGGTGATAGATTTCTCGATGGGCTCCACGACATCGCACGGTGCAAACTCAAAGATGTTGTCGGCTTCATCAAGGAAATCAGGTGGCTGAGTAATAGGTAGCATAACGCATATATGTCTCTATTTTTCTTTTAGTTTTAGTTAGCTGAAGGAAATCAAAATGGAGCCTCCGAGTCCGTTTGGCTCAACTTTTCTTAGTTCCAGTGGTGTGTGTTTAAGGCAAGAATTAATGTTTTATTAGCAGACTACATTTTCTTTTATCTATTTTCATCGAAATTTAGTTATAAAATCGTACTCATAGATCTGTGATAACTATACTAGCTTTTGACTCACCGAATGAAATATTTGGACGACCTACAAAAAATCTGTCCACATCAGCAATTTTGATCAAAAATATTTATTATTTGTTTCGCTTGACGATTTTAGTCTAAGCCGTAGAAAAACGTTAGTACTTCTCGATGGCCGTATCTTGTGTAGGTCTTAACACAGAATGCCCTCTTTATACTTACATAAAAAACATACAATAAGAGCTTGCTTAGACTTCCGAAACTAAAGCCATACTTTTGACATTGCAATTCAATGTTACACCATTTCGATTCAAATAGAGCTGTAGTTCTGGCAGATTTTAGATCTTTTAAAGTAACAGGACATTATACAGCCACTTCGTCAGCTTCCTTACAATATTTTGTTTTATTTACTTTATATAAAGGGTCTCATCCGTACTAAAATATGGGGCCTTGTGCAATTTGACTGCTTTTTCTCTACTTCCTCTTGGAAATAATATATTTTTGTGGAAAAAAAAGTATCCTGTATTTGAATCAGGATAATAAGGTACCTTCCCACAAAATTTTGTTAAATTCCATCTGGTAGTTTTTACGTGATGCGAACGCAGACAGGGAGGATAAAGTTACTGGTGCCTATTATAAGCATGTTTCACACTTTGACTGTAGACGAAAGAGCTGATCGAACAAATTTTCATTTGATATTATGACTCGCATTCGATAAAAATAGCGCTACTGTGAATTTAACTCAATTGGATTATTCACAATAGTACATATTTATCAGCTGGCATTATAAATAAATATTGTATTACTAATTTGTAAAGGAAAAATTTGAAATAATTATTAATTAATATGACCACTTTGCCGTTATTGTAACGGGTGGCCTTATACAATTTAGCTCCTTGGTGGTTTCTTTCCATTTTTTGCTGTTTGGACTTTTGAGCATATTTTTTGTTCCATTAGAAATACGAGCTTTTCTAATTGTTGTTTTGTACTTACAACCTGTTTTTTTGTTATTTCGGACCAGCACTCAGGGGATAACCCCTACTCATGCAAAGCATTGTGCCAGAACTAGGAAATTAGGTTATGGGAAGGAGGATAGAGGGAGTAATGTTTGTGGACATTCGATTTGAATTTTCCAACATTGTAGCTGACAGGAAAGACCTCTGTAGGAAGATGATTCCACCAGCGAACTGTACGGCTAAAAAACGAATTTTCTCTGTAATGCATTGTGCGATTCACTGGCCAATCGACCACAAATGGATGAGCTCTTAATGAAAAGCGTGTTGTGCGCGAAAACGTGCTGATATCGGGAACTAGTTCCCTAATCTCATCAGAGCACATTCAATTGTAGTAGTGATAAAACAGCGAAACACAACCCACATTGCGTCGATAGAGTTGGATACCCTATTTTCACCTATGAGCTTCTTCGCCCTCTCCTGCACGCGGTCGAGTAGTTCCAAAACAGACTTTGGAGCACCGGCCCATACATGAGAGTTGTATTCCATTTTTTTAGACCTGCCAGAAATTGAAATATAATAATTTACTGCTGGCATTTGTAAAAAGACCAATAAAAAATTTACGAATAATTATATTTTCAATAAGAATCGAAAAAAAAAATTTGTGTTCGATTAAAAATTCGCAATACAACGAAATTTTCGATAGTGCTACCAACTCATTCGATATTCCAAGATCGAATATTGAATGCAACTTTTAATGAGGGCCACTGTTTTATTTTATCTATAGATGACAGATTTTGTTCGTGTGTGAAGACTAACGACGATGAGTTTTACTACCTATTTTTTTTTTTGTTAAATCAAGCAGCCTTTAATGGGTTAAATTAAGTTTTTTTTTTTTATGGAGGACATTGTAAACATGGAAGTTATTAAGAAACTTTATGGACACACATTTTTTAATTAAACAAAGTAGAAAAAAAAATAGACCAACATGTTTTTTTTTTCAAAGAGAAAAAACTTCCAATATTCAATGTGAGTTTTTTGATCCATCTCAACTAAACAGGGAAGATCGCCCATTATTGACCATTTTCATTATACCAGTAGTGATGCATGTCTAGTTTTAGTCGACTGGTTGTTAAGATGATTACATGTTCATATGGCTAACTGAATGAATAGATGAATGAATGAATGAATGAATAAATGACTGGGTGAATATATGGATCGTTGGATAGATAGTTGACATGGCGGTGGGCTGGTTGAATCATCTGTTTTGTTTTACATTAGAAGATTTAACTTGTTATTGGATGTTGTTGTTGTTGTTGATAAACGAGTTATTGGATGTTGTTGTTTTTGCAAATGCTCTACAGAACTAGAGTTATTAAATTGTAGTAGTGGATGTTGTAATGCCTCTAATAACAAAATTAAAACAAAGTATTGTAGTAAGTACGAGTACAAAACGTAGTTCTGTGTTTTTGCTGTTGTTATGTGTTGTTATTGTTGCCAGTTGGTGTTGCTCAAGTGGTGTTTAAAAAGCGTTTAATGCATCAGTAACAGTATTTAATAAGTTTTGATTTGAGTGCAGAAATGTTTGCATATTCAGGCTCATGTTACGATGATTTCTTATGCAGTACATTTGTTTTAAATGTTCGTTTCTACATGTGTGAAGTATGTGCATTTTCAAAATGTATGTATGGATGTATACTCACATTCAAATGTTATTAATTGTGTATTTAGAGCAATGAAATGTTTAACAATGATCTATGAATGGTGTGTTGTTACAACAAAAAAAAGTTCATCAAGTACACCATTTCTTGGCTAACAAAATATTTTTTTTTTATATTTGGGTGACATATCTACACATATAATAAAATAGTAACTCATTTTCTGTCTGTCTGTCTGTCTGTCTGTCTGTCTGTCTGTCTGCCTTTTTTTGTGTTCGCATGACGTTAAAACTACTGGATGGATTTAACAAACATTTTTGAGGAGGTACCTTAGTATCCTAATTCTAATAAAGGACACTTTTTTCCGCAAAAATATATTATTTCCAGGAGAAAGTGGAGAAAGTAAGCCGATTTTTTTTACCGACTTAAAGGTACTGCATCCTTTAAGGAATCTTTTATTTTTAAAAGCAGTCTATTTTAAGCAGTGCTGCTCATTTCTTGTCTGTCTTCTACAGAGTTTTACAATAATTTTTAGAATTTTATATAAATTTATGATTTTTTTCAAATTTTTTGTGAATTACTTTCGAAGCAAAATCGAACACAATATTGTGGACACAGCTGGTATTTAATAGTTTTTCTTTTTATTATTATCTGATTTTTTATTTCCAATAAAATTTATTGGAATAATTCCATACACCCAATTTACATGGTGAAAGTTTTGTTTCGAAAAAAAAAATAGGATATTCAATCAAAAATCATTTTAAATTCATTTACTTTTTGGATGAACTGCAAATAGTTCCTATGTAACAAAAAAAACACTTGGTGGTGGTAGAGTTCGTTCTCCCCTACTGACTATCAATAATTGGACCACAATTTCTCGTATTATATTATATTAGTTTGGCAATTCATTTGTATGTTTATATGTAATCGTAATATACTAAATTTCATTATACTATTATATTATACATATTATATTATACTAATTTTATGCTAACAAAGATTTCATTTGAAACAAAAGGCATTTCATCTTATATCATAATTGATAGTCCGCCATGGTTGACGGTTAGTATTTAATAATGCAGGGGAAGATCGGAGCACACCACCTTACTTTTGTTGAGTCTCGTGCTAACATTAGGCTTTAATCTCGACTATAGTGATTTCGGACTGTCGACTGGTAACTTACCTTCTTTATCATCACGGAGTGTTTTCTATATATATATATATTCTCTTTGGCATCCATATTTAACATATTTACTGCTGGACATTCACATAATTAGCCTCTTCCAGAAATACATAGTCTGCAAATAAAATCTTCTTCGTTTATATCCAAGCAAAATTTTTTGACTTTATGCTGTAAGACTATTGCCTCACGAGTGCCTTTAGAGATTATCTGGCATACCCCTTGAGAGGCATTCGAGTGCATAGCTTGCGGTCAGTAAAAACCAAACTTCCTACATACGCTGATCTTTTTACCTCATGCAAGGCTTCCTTCGCCGTCGAATACTTGCAGTTCTGTTTTCTTTTATAAATGAGTAAAATCCCTGTTTTAGAGAAAAGATGTCTACTCACACAGAGCTGCATAGTCGATATTACAAAAAAAAAGCTAGAGGTCGTCTATCTAGGAATCTGTTACTGGTTGCCATCATGACATTCATATATGGGTTTCCCTCCCACTAGAACTTTCAAATAGTCTTCTGGCTTCCTGTTGACAACTGTGGCTAATATAAATTATTACTTTACCATACGTAGTATATAAGGTAAAGTATAGTAATCATGAAAAAGTTCGAGGTTGGGATTTCGACGGACTTATACGTTTTGAGGTCTCCTAAATCCAGTTGACTATTTTCGCGATGATGTCTGTGGGTGGGTGGGTGTGTATGCCACTATTTTTGTGAAGGTTCTACAGGTCATACCGTTTGACATATCAATATGAAATTTAGTATGTGCCTTTGGCATACGGAGATGAAGAGCTGTATAGTTTTTGGGCATAATCGGGAGAGGGTAAGGGGTAGTTTCCTCACCAACAAATTTTGTGAACGGTCTACAGGTCATACCTTATGACATATTAAAACGGAATTTAGTATGTGCCTTTGGTTAATGGAGATGAAGAATTGTGTAAATTCTGGGCATAATAGGAAATGGGAAAGGGGTAGTTTACCTACTCCCAAATTTTGTAAACGCTCTACAGGTCATACCGTATGACATATCAAAATGAAATTCAGTATGTGCCTTTGGTTTATGAAGATGAAGTGATGTATAAATTTTTGGCATTGTCGGCAAGGGGCAAGGGGTAGTTTACTTAACACCCCAAACCGATAATAATTAATTTTTTGATTCGAATATACTTTGAACTTTTGTTCTTTATGTAATATATCCATAAAAATATCTGTTTTCATTGGGTATTGTAAAGTTGAGTGCAGGCCACTCCAGTTTTATTTAACTAATATTAAAAATATGTTTATTAGTTATATAAAAAAAAAAAAACTGTTCATTATATATAAAAAACATACTGGCACACTACTTTCTGTGTGCTATACTATTTGGGGTTAAGGGTTTAATTAATACCAAAGACTCTAATCTGTTTCACTAAAACGAGAGACGGTTTTCCAACTAATTAAAATTTTTAATACGGTATTAAATTTAAAGTTATTCTGAGAGTGACCCGGTAGGCTAGCAAAGACAGCCAAAGACTCTCGTCTTTTTCACTAACTCTGGTAAAGATGTCAATTTCGGTATTCGGTAAAATTAAGTTGAATAATTAATATTAATCTTTAAATTCCCAAAAATGTTATAAATGTTATAAATAAGTTAAATTAAATATAAATGTGATTTAAAGTGAAATTGCAATGGAAACGGTGTTGTCAGCAATTCTCTAGAAATAGTAATTTAATATTACATTAATATTGAAAAGTATGTAGTTGTTCTATTACTTTTGCTTCTGCATTATTCTACACTCATCTTTTATAGTCATCTAAACTGAATTAAAATGTAAAGTGATAATGATGACGTTGTTTCCTTTTCAAAAAAAAAAAAAAAAAAAAAAATATTTGTATCTTGTTAATTCTCTATTAAAAAATAAATCTTGTAAGCATGTGCAACAGCATTCGAAAAACTTTGTTCATTTGAATAAGAAAACAAAAAACTTCACAAAAAAATGTTCAACAGTATTTGTGACATTTTTAAAGCGTAAAAAATATAGAAATTGTTTGTTTAGTGTCCGATTACACATGCTACGAACAAAGTTACATTTTATGTAAAAGTGATAAAAAAACACTCGAATAGATTTACTTATTTACTCTCATACAAATACATAAAATAAAAAAATCTATGAAACGTCAGGAAAGAATGTAGTTGTGATAAGCCAATTCACTTGTTCATTCTAGAGTCTGTTTATTCTTTGTATAGAGTTGGTCGTATGGAAAATAATGTGTATATTAGACCTCTAAATACTTACGTTTTTAGATATTATTACTTACATTTAAAGTATTAATTTTAATTTTACTAGCATTTGTCAAAAGCATTCACTCACTGTTATAGTCCTTATCTTCCCCCCTTTTTTGCTATAAGTACTCGTACCACATTTGAAGTTTCTCTTCACTATTTTTTTTTTCTTTTCTTTTTTACATTCAAGTTGAAAACTCTTTCAACCAGTTCTATGTGTAAACAATTATTTTTTTTATTTTTTTTTTTCAATGTGCAACATGTAAATGAGTAATTATTAGTATTTATACGTGGTTTTGTTAGGTTGTTTTTTCTTGTTCATATTGGCATGCAAATTTTTCCGTTGCATAAATATTCATATTTGCTATTAAAATTTTATCAAGCGGAGCAGCTGGGGAGTTTAGAAAGAAAGAAAAAAAAAACATTTTTAAAAATTCTTCTACATGACATGATTAAAAGATAATAATAATGACGCCAGCCAGTGTTAGTAAATTCTCAATGTAAAACACAGCAACGGGATATCCAATTTTTCTTAGTAATTTAGGCCTTAACATAAAATTGACAATTATTTTCACAGTTAGGCAACCAGCATGAATGAAATGGTTAAACACAGATTACACAGCAAGCAAATTCTGACTTGAAATTTTCCAATTTAGGACAAATTTTGTACTAATTTTATCTGGCGTTCGCGTTACTCAGGCCCTATTATTACTTAATAATAATGAGATCAATGGACTATTGGCTTTGAATTTCTTATTTACTTTGAATTACGTTTACTTGGAAGCAGGTTTGTAAGGGAGAGACAAATAGACTCTTCCTTCCAACCTGCTTCAGGAAGGCATGATTTTTGTTTGCGATGTCTCACTTAGTAGGGGTCTTTGCTTCACCAAATTCTTTAAAAAAAACTTATTTGCTGGATACTCGTAAGCGAGAGAGGATGCAGTTTGTTTTTATTGTCTTACAATTATAGCATTCTTGAATGCGCTTTTTAGATGCGCTTATGAGAACCGTTTTTGAAAGGCATAAGTTTTTGTCTGCTTACCAAGACCCAATAATTATTTAATGGGTATTGATTATTCATATTTGAAAGTATTCTTTTATTTATAATGATCAAAAAATCAGTTTAAGTTAACTAATTGAAAAATTTTCTCTGAAATTTTGTCATTAAAAGCCTAGCGTAAACATTTTCTTTGCCTTGCAAGAACCAGACATGGGGGATTCAATTACATTTCAATTACAATTACAGGTAATTAGTAATTGAAAATTTCTAATTACTAATTACAAGTAATTGTAATTGAAATCAGGGATAAAATCATTTACAATTACTTGTAATTAGTAATTGGGAATTTTCAATTACTAATTACATGTAATTGAAATTGAAAAAGTTCAATTACAAATTACAAGTAATTGTAATTAGGCAGTAATCATTACTTCCAATTGACCGAAATTCAATTATATTCCTAAAAATTTCAAACTTATCTTACGTTGCATGACCAACAGTATTATTCAAACGAGCAATACCAAAACTGCATCCATGTTCAATTACGGTGAACACCTTCATAAAGGTAATTATCGCTTACAAAATTTTGAAAACTTTGCGGTCAAATATACATATTTTCATTTAATATTCCGTAGACATTGACATTGTGAAAAAGAAAATAGTTTGAAATTTGCACTTCAGATTTACTTGCGTGGTCTAAATTCGTTTCTAAATTACCTCAAAAACTATCCTACAATACTAAAGGCTTTTTTACGGTCTAATACTCCCTTAACATCTTCAGCACAAGTTGAAAGGTTATATTTGTTCGCTAGTATTATTTTAACACTAAGGCGCCAAAATTTATTTATTCAAATAGGATTGTTATTATTTTTTATAATTTATATGTAATTGAACATTTTTGTAATTAAATATTTTTTGACAATAATTACAAAAAAAAAGTATTCATTACTTAAAGTTTTCAATTACATGTAATTTGTAATTGAAAAATTTCAATTACAATTACATCCATGACATCCACATTTAATTAGTTTCTGTCTTAAGACTAGCCAGTGCTAGACATTCACAGACAATGTGCGATACCCTCTCAGGGTCTTCCAGGCACAGTCATTCCTAGGAAGTTCATATGTTCTCAATAAACAACTTTCTAGAACATATGAACTTCCTAGGAAGGATTCTTAGCACCATTTAGGTAGCGCTTAGGTAGCCTGGAAATTTTTCACTTTTGCGTCTACCTAAGCGCTACCTAAACGGTGTTAAGAATCATTCCTAGGAAGTTCATATATTCTAGAAAGTTGTTTTTTAATAATATAATGCTAATAACCTATACTATTTTATAATAAACCAATTTATTATTTAAAAATATTTCACTGGTTCCTCAAGTAAGGAAAGTTTTACCCAAGTTTTAAGAATAGAGAAAATTATTTATAAAACTTTATAAGAAGTCCAACACAAACAATAAAAGATTTAACAAAAACAGTTATTCGAAAACTTCAAAATGATTTTTAGTTTAAATCTTAATAAATCTGTTTATCGGCTAGTCAAAATAACTTTGTTATTCCTACGACACTAGTGCTATGTTTTGTATAAAACCGATTTAACTAACAGTGCGAAAATATTTTTCTGTCTATATGTAAATACCAAAATTATATTTTGTTAAGAAAAGAAAAAAAAATTTATATACTTTTTTGCTTTTTAATTTCTTAACGTTGTATAAAAGGACGTAATTCCCCTACTTAAATATAATTAGATTAAAATTTTAAAGAATTCAATTTTTTTTTAAATTTAACTTTTAAAGATTTCCATATTAATAAATTTAGTTTGATCAATTATTTTTGTTACGGCAACACCGTTAGCAGCAAAATAAAAATCAAACAAAAGTATTATTAGATTCAAACAAAAAAGTTTTTGAAAATCCATAAACATTTAAAAAAAAAACATTTGTTTGGAAATATTTTGGTAATAATTTTTTCTGTGTACATAAATATACGTAAGTATATTGTGAATTAATAACTTTTGCATTACAGCCTAATTGAAAAAGTTGTGACGTCATCCGCAAGTTCCTCCCTAATCATGTACACTAAGCCTGTCTAAATGTAGTAGCCTCCCTCCACCTTTTCAGGTTTAGTGAGTTCAGCCATTGTAAGACCTTCGATCGCATTATGCTACTCTAGGTTCGGGTCTACAGAAATCCCCAGCTTAAGTGGTTAGCACTTTCACTACTAAGCAATGGTCACGAGTTCAATACTCAGCCGTGGCAACATCAATTTTTCTGATATGTATTAATTTTTCTCTATAATAATGCATATCATAGCGCCCTCCTTCGCCGGTATTACCGTGCTATGTGGTAAATCGCCGGCGAAGTAAAATAATTATAAATTGGTTATGCTAGCTTCAAACTAATTCGCCTAAATAACACCAGAAGCGCTGCAATACTCATCTAAAAATAATAATAATCATAACCTGCAATTGCAGTGTTGCCAGATGCGAAGCTTTACTATCACACTAACCATCTATCTTATCTACTCCTATCCTTTTCCGAAGGAAGTAACACAGTTAATATAGGCATTAATTGCCTGAGTGTTACTTCTCTTAAAAAAAAAACACTACCTCATTAACAGAGGCACGTCTGTTAAGTTTTAAAACAGATTTCAGAGTACACGTTCAACTACTAACAGTCTGTACTTGACTCTTTTATTCACATTGTTTGCGTTATTTCTAGAGGGGAGAAATTAAATATTTGATTTTTTACACACAGTGTAACAAATTCAATTAAACTCTGTTGTTTGTAAACAACAATTTTTAATTTAATTTCAAGATTTTCATTTGATTGCCGCTGACAGTCTCCATGAACAATTAGTTGTGTCAACTATTTAATTTTTTTTTTTTAACTCAAAACAACACCTTGTTCGCTAAGGGAACCAAGTAATAAACTCGAAAAAGAGTTAGTGTTATGATTTCGTTTTAAATATCTGTACACTATCTCGTATGTGTACTACATATTGGGTAGTAGTAAGTATTAGTATTAAGAAGCATACATACATATCTATGTAAGTCTATTCATTGTACAAACGATAAATTATTACAATAGTGTCGTTTTGGTAGTTTTGTTAGTTGATTGCCATTTTTTTAGTTTCTGATTTTAAGTGGGCGTTTAATTGAATGCAAAATTCATATAAAATCTTTTTCACAATTTCTGAGAAAGTAGGTGGCCAACAGCTACGCTATCACCGGGCCTATTCCAGCAAACACAATCTCTTAACTATCATCATCAGCACCAAAATATAAATACCAACGCTATCTATAAACATTATAATCCACCTCTTAAATGCTCTAGCATCAAGTGGAGAAGAAGAAGTAGCCGCCACCACCACCACCACTTTTAATTTTATTTCTAATAATTTAGTTTTTAGTTTTTGACTACTGTCTTGAAATTTGCGTGCTCTGTTGCAAGACAGTTGATTAAAATATACAGACATGTTTATGCATGATATAAGAAAATAGTCTTCCTTGCTAACACCACATGCTGCTCCGCTGCTCATAACATGCTCTAACATCGTTACTTGCTTACTAAAACTAATGTACATACATATGTATGGATGTGTGGCTGTTTGTGAGTGAAAAGAAAGAGTTCATTATATTATTTAAAATTTATTTCAAAGTAACAAGTGAATGTGTTTTTCATCATCGAGTGATTATTATTACTAGGATGTGCATACATATGGATGTTTTGCTAAAATAATGAAAAATAAATAAAATCTGTTATCAGGTTTGCAACATTTTGCAGAGTATTCGCAAGTACGTTTATAGTCTCAAGTCTCGTCAAGACTGATCATACACAATATTGAATTTGCCAGTAACACTCTGATAACCACTAAATCGGATTTTTAATAGGTTTTAGAAAAGATTTTCAACTACTAACGAAAAAATCACACAGAACCTTGAGAATCCGACAGCGATGAACAAGAAGCCGCAGAAAGGGGTTAGTTTCTGAATTTCGAATTTTTTAAGCCACGAGAAATGTCAAAAGGTGGAAGGGTTATTTACTAAAGGCATTCCTAAGGCGGTACACATTTGGTACAAAGTCCAAAAAGGTACTTCAATATAATCGAAAACTCTTTAATTTTTACTATTTGCTACACAGGCTGTAGTAATATACAATGGTTATAAAATTAGACTATATCCATGTAAATCACGAAATTTGTACCAGAAACTACTTTTTTCAAATTCATTTAAAAAAAGTTCCAAAATTATTTTAGGAATTCCACTAATACAGTTTCATTGTGAACCCCTTGGAGCAACTTTTCTATATAGTGGGTATATGGTACCCATCCCTATTTTTCCATAATGACCAAAAATCCTCTCAAGATATTTCAAAATCTAAAGTCTTTTTGTAGCTTTTCTTAAGTTATTTTTGAAATTCTAATATTTTAGTTAAAAAAAGTATTCCTTGGAGCAACATCCCAATGTGTTTTTTATGTGGAACCTATTCCGATTCCAAGTTGGAGCCTCCAGAATAATTGAATTATTAATTACAGTGAATGTTATACGTATAACAGTGGTCTGTTGACTGAGAAATGAGCTGTGTTAAGAAATGTGGTTTTTGTCTCTGCTAGTTAAATTTGAATTAATCTTCAAACACATTTTAATTTTTAGCTTTAATTTTGTATATTTTTTTATAAAGCGAACATAGTTTTAATTACTGTCTGCAAATTTTAATTGGTTGCCTTCTATAAGGCATAAATGCAAATAACACATCCCTATCGGAACACCTCATAAGTTTTAGTATTTGTTGCTATAGCGGCCACGGTTATACAGCTTTTGTGGAAATTTCAAGAGTCCACCTATTACGGTACCAGAGAACCTTTGGGCACGCAATCCTAAAAATGTCTATAATCGACGCTATTTAAAGACTTATTAAACTCCTCTCGTAGTTTTTAAAGCCATGCTTTTGTGCAGAGCATTTCAAAAATCGAGTAAAATCTAACTTTGTTTTCAACTTTTACTTGTTATATTTCACTCGTTTTTTCCAAAACTTACTGACTGACACCCGCTATGTTTTCTATTTCAACATTTTTATTGATTTTTCTTTTTCTTCAACTTTTTGGTTTTGTTGGCATTGTAGAGGAATTTTACTACAAAAAAAAAAAAAAAAAAAAAACATACATGATTTTTTCTTAGTTAGATGAATTTAATTTTTTATGTTTGTTATTTCGTTATCCATGACTCCTCCGGTGAGAGCATTGAACGTCATTGGATAAAATGTGTTCCCATAAATAAAATAAAACAACACAACAACTCACGCTTGATTTTTTTTTACTTCATTCGTATTCACTTTACAATTAAATTGTTAAATATTGTGTCTACTCTATGTATATACGTTTTTTAGTTAGTTTTTGTAGAGCTTGGCTTTAAAAAAAAGTCAGAAGAAAATCCTACTTTCATTTGGTAAAACGTATAAAAAAACTAACATTGAAACATTTAAACAACTTTATGTTTATTTTCATTTTTTTCTTAAGGAGAGTTGACTTAAAGGTATAAAATGTTTTAGCAAAAACTTGCTGTCATTATTAAAACATTCTTGGCCACTTATTGCAGTCGGTTTCAAATCTTTTTTATTTTAATTTTGTGGTCAATTTGTTAATGGACATTTGGACGTACGACAAACAACACTTATTTCAAACGAAATTTGAAATAAAAAATAGATTTGGAAGATGCTACAAAAATAACGTTGTGATTTAAAAATGCTACTAATAAAAAACAATCCACTGACGTTGCACAGAGGGGCAATTAATACCTCATAATATTTTATGTGTGTAGCTCTTAGAACAAAGTCTTGGTGGTATACGAGCGGGGAAACGGGGTACCCGATAATACAACAATTAATAACCCCTATCGCAGATAATTATTCCCATGAAAAAAAACTTCCAAAATTTCAGTTGTAAATGATTCCTAGTAAATTTGTTATTGGAATCATTCACGATAGAAAATTTGGGAGTTTTTTTATAGGAATAATTACTCGCGATAGGGGTGAATATTTATTATTCCCATGAAAAAACTCCCAAATTTTCTATAGTGAATGATTCCATAGAGGTACCTATAAATTTATGGTTAAATCTGTAAATTTTGTGGACTTTATGGGCAAAAAGACTACAAATTCCAATTTCGGAATTTTTGGTATTTATTTTGGGAATTGTGGGATTTCCTTTACCTTTATGTTGCAGATTCTTTATCATTTGATTTTCGTTGACTAATTACATATCCACAGAAAATTTAATTTAAATCGATTAACTTATGAAAATTTTGTTGCATATTTAAAGGTTTACACGGGTTACTTGCTCTAGGGAGCAGGTAAGGAAGTTATTTATTGTTTAAGTTTTTTATAAGGTTAGTTCTAAGGCAGATACCGTTTTTTTGTCCAATAAATATAATATATGATTATATGTCTGTAAATTATGATAGCATTGACTGTGATAACGTAATGCGTAGTGTTGTAGATGATGGACCTTTAACCCTAATTAATTAATAAATGTAATTGGTTTATTTTTTACTAACTTGACTTTCAAGTCATGCATGTTAACTTATTAAAGTGTTGTTTGATCGTTTGTTGTTATAAATACGATTTTTTCGTATATTCCCAGGAAAATAACTGAAGAAAAATGTTGCGGGAAGACTGTTCTGTTCAAACCCTATTAAATAATTCTTGCAAAAAAAAACCGACTTCAAAACAGACAAACTTAAAATCATGTTTCTTTAATACGGTAATTATTGATTATGATTATATTATATTCGAGGAAGATTGTAGCGGGATTTTTTAAATGTCGTACCCCAAAATGTCAATTCGGCTAAAAAAAAAACTAATTTTGAAATTCAATAATCTAAAGCAAATATCAGTCGATTTTCTACTGGAGGAGCAGGGATTCCGGAGTATATAGGGGCGCAAGACCCCAGAGCACTGTTTTTTATCAGGTCAAACCAATGCCAAACGACTGTCTTTAAATAGCGGATGCAAAGTTTGGCTATATACATAAAATTACACTAACTATTGCGACACCCTGTAATTTCCGAATACAACTTTTATACTTATTATAGCGGTCGTAGCAATACAGGTTCTTTGTAAATTTCAACCGTTTGTCTGTAAGGATTTAAAAGTTTGGCTATATACATCAAATTACAAAAACTATTGCGACACCCTTTTTTTATAATTTTAAATATTTATACTTATTATAACCAGAGATTGTAATGATTATGAGTTTTATTTTAAAAATTGGGTTTTAATGATTATTTCTTGATTTTTATATTCTACTCAAAGAATAAAAATTATTCTCTGAGCTTTATTTAATGCTTAGAACATAACGATTATGTATTAAGTTTTATTTTCTGCTTTGGGAATAAAAATTATTCTCCGAGTTTTATTTTCTGCTCAGAGAATAAAAATTATTGTCTGAGTTTTATTCTTTGACCGCCATTTAATGATTGATGTTTAAGTTTTATTTTCTAATTGAAGAATAAAAATTACTTTCTGAGTTTTATATTTCACTTAGAAAATAAGGATTATTTTCCAAGTTTTATATTTCGCTTAGAAAATAAAAATTATTTCTTGAGTTTTATTTTTTACTTAAAAAAAAAAATTATTTCTTTCTTTTGTTAATTTGGACATATGTAAGTATATAAATAGTACTTTTTGGAACTTTTTTACTGAAACACATATCTCACTGAAACCCTATCTCAAATAACGATACTAATATTATTTCTATGTGTTTCAGTAAAAAAGTTCCAAAAAAGTACCAAAGTACACGTTTTATCCCCCAAATATTGAAATGAAGAAAAAGTACCAAACACTAGTTTGATACTTTTACTATATCAAAAGAATGCCAACTAAACTACTTTCTATGTTTTTTAGTTAAAAAGTTTCAAAAAGTACTATTTATATACTTACATATGTCCAAATTAACAAAAGCATTAATTTTTATTTTTAAGTAAAATTTAAAACTCAAGAAATAATTTTTATTTTCTAAGCGAAATATAAAACTTGGAAAATAATCATTATTTTCTAAGTGAAATATAAAAGTCAGAAAGTAATTTTTATTCTTCAATCAGAAAATAAAACTTAAACATCAATCATTAAATGGCGAGCAAAGAATAAAACTCAGACAATAATTTTTATTCTCTGAGCAGAAAATAAAACTCGGAGAATAATTTTTATTTTCCAAGCGAAAAATAAAACTCAACAAGTAATCATTGATGTCTGAGGAAAAAATAGAACTCGAAAAATAATTTTTATTTTTGATTTTTTTCAATAAAACGTAAAAAATAAAAATCATTGGCGGAACGGACAGTCCCCTTAAAGACGATTGCAATGGTGTACTCCTTGTACATGTATCATATCCCTAACATAATGACTTTTTTCTTTTAAAATATTTGCGATCCCTGATTATAACAGACATAGTAATAGACATTGTGTCTAATTTCTAAGTGTTTTTTAATAACTTTTCAAAAGATAGGGCTATATATATCAAATGACGTTACCTATTGCGACACCCTTTAAATTCAAATTTTAATTTAAATACTTGTTATAGAGGACTTTGTCATACAGATTCTTTGTAAATTTCAACTGTGTGTCTATATACATCAAATTACGTCAACTATTGGGACACCCTTTAACTTCTTATTTTAAATATTTATACTTTTTGTTATACCAGACATAGTAGTGAACATTCTGTCTAATTTTCAGGTGCTTTTCTATAACGGTTCCAAAGATGGGGACATAATGGTCAAATTACATCAATCATGGGGGGCACCCTTTAATTTATAGATCCAAATTTTATACTTGTCATTATAGCGAACTAAGAAATATAGGTTCTTTATAAATATCAACTGTCTATCTATAACAGTTCATAAGTTTGGCCATATATATCATTTTACAATAACTATTGGGACACCCTTTAATTTTCAAATTCATATTTTAAACTTGTTATTATATCGTTCTTAGTAATGCAAGTTCTTTGCAAATTTCAACTGTCTTTCTATAACGATTCAAAAGTTTGGCCATATATATATCAAATTAAACCATATATGTAATAGGATCATAAAGGTGAAATTACGTTACCTATGGGGTCACCCTTTAATTTTAAATTTTATTTTTTTTTACAAATTTTTTTTATTGGGAGCTTTAGTGATACGCACTTTTTCTTAATTTTAAATTTGTGTCCTATAAACTTCATAATACACGTAAAATACATGTATGTTGTATGGGAACACCCTTTAATTTTTAAAGTTTTAAACTTCTTTTAAAACGGGACCAATCTGTAAGCATAACCGTTCGGTTCAGAAATGACCGAGTTCTGAAGGCACAAGCATACAAACAAAAAAACAAGCAACACACAATTGATAACCTCCTTCTTATTTTTAGTCGGTTAAAAAATATTCCGCGTTTGTCATAAAAAAAATGGATGGTTTGAAACTAAAGTTTTGACGATCCCGCTTTTTTTCGGAGTAAATAACATAAGTGCAGCAGAACTCGCATAAAATAAGTTTTGGAAAAACAAATGCCACTTTGTTTTATTTTAGATAGTAAATAACCCATCATAAATAATTTTACCAAAGAATTCCAGTCTGAAAGTACATATAAAATCTAATTTTTTAACTCATTTGAGTAATTTTATAAAAAAAAAAATTTGGTCAAGAGTAACAATACTGAAATTTATTGAAAAATTGATACGAATGAATATGTTTAAAAATAATAAAGTCGAAACAAAAATTTTATAATTTTTTTTGACCCTAAACTCCATAACATGATAACGGGGACTTGTGAATTGATTTTATAATAGCTCTTTCATAGTAAGGTATCTTGTCAGAAAATTTTCTTTATGGTTTCAATGTATGGGTCTGAATTATTCGTGGCATGGCAATGACTTAAGAATCTATACTTGGTCTCTCTTCTGAGTTGCCATAGTCCGGGTTCCCAGATTTTTTTCGAGTCACATCACCAATTTTAAAATTTTCATCCGCGAAATTCCCCAAAAAATATTTAAACTACCCCCAAAATTCCCCGCTAAAAAGGATACTGTTTTCATTGAAATTAACACATGAATATTCTATTATATTCTCTAGTTAACTTTATTTAAAAATATACCGTTCACTTTTTTGTACATTAGACTGATTGGTAGCGCGCTAGTTTATCAGTCTAGGGGTTGCGGGTTCGATTCCCACCAAAGACTGGGTATTTTTGCAGACAAGCAGAAAGCTTATTAGGTACTGTGGTCTTTTTATTAACAAAAAAAAACTAAGTTGATTGAGGTTTTACCTCACTATTTCTCGGAATGGATCAAAAGATTTAAAACAAATTTCAGTATTTTTAAGATGTATATTAATTCTCAACAAAGATTTGAATAACTTGTTCTCCAATTTATTTCTTATTTAAGATTTTGTTAGTGCCGAAAAAATATTTATATGTATAAGCAATTCTAGTTGATATTTAAAATAACTTTGCCAGGTCTAGAAGGTTATTTCAGCTGCACTTGATATTTATAAACTTTTTATTTATAAACTTTTCCCCAAAATACGGTTAAGTTGCTCCACTTTTTATTGCCATTTTTCTTAATTGATTTTTATAAATGTCTTTTAAAATATTGTTATTTACTGCTGCTAACTCGGGCGGCCGCCTTAATTATTTTCTTTATTTTAGTTCTCTACAACCCTCGATGCAATTTTTTAGTAGTACCACCGTTAAAAATGATTTAAGCCTGCAGTTCTTTCTTAAAATCGTAACGAAGATAAAAAGAGTAAGTGCATTAAATCAAGTTATATTGCTTGATTTATTTTCGGTACGTTTTTTATCTTCTTTTACCTGTTGAAATTCTAAATAACCACTTTGTTTTCAAATTGTATGAGAACCACTCAATTTCTTGAGTTATTCGTATTCAAATTTTCTGGAGGATTTTTTCAATTGGAATATAGAAACATCATATTAAAAAAGGAATTATATTTAATAATAAAATAATAATATGTAATCCAAAAAGTAATCCCCAAAAAATCCCTAAAACATTGAAACTATCCTCAACGAAATCCCCAATCCCCAAACCGAATTTTTTATTCCCATAAGTAAATAAAAATCCCCGATTTGGAGATAAATCCCCTAATCTGACAACACTGGCCATAGTTTTGATTTTCTTGTGAGAGCTCTGTAAGAACATACAAAAAAATAAAACATAACCTTTGGCAACACTTGTAATTTTACGATTCTCTTGCGAGAGCAAAATTAACTTGTGTATGCTTTTCATCATACCTTACGTCTGCATTCAGTGAAGGCAAAAAACCATCCAATTGTAGAAGGACAGTAAGGAAAAATAAAAACGTGGTTTGTTTGTTGGTGTTTTGTTGAATCTTTAATATTCTGTTATATTATTCTATAACATGCATACTTCTCATTGTGTTTTGTAGAATTTTATTACTTATAGAGTATTTTTGGCTTCTCTAAAATTAGGAAAAAGGTTTCCTGATGATCTGACCTAAGCAACCAGTGAAATAAATTGCATTTTTATTAAAAAAACGTTATGGCTAATTAGCATAATATTAAATAATTAATCTTTAAATTCCCAAAAATTTTATTAATAAAGTTAATTAGTTTTGCCTATTCTTCTTAGGATATCTTTTCTAGTCTTTTCATTAATATTATCTTAACAATTAACTATTTGTTACCTCTGTTTTTAATCACTTTAAGATCATAACATTTTTAATAACTGGAATTAATTTATTAAGCACTCGGCTTAATTGTTTAATAATGTTTTTATAAAATGCCAAGATAAATAAATAAAATTTGCAGATAAAACGTCATACAAAATATACATATGAGTACAAGTGATAATAATAAAAATACAAATTTAAATTGGAGGCGGTTAAATTTAATGTGTGGTTTGTGATCGTAAACTTTCAAACACTTTAAGCCAACAATTTGATATGATGTTTGGATTAAATTCAAACAATTTGTCTATACGAGGAGAAGCAAATAAGTCGTTGCAAAAGAAAATGCAAAAGAAAAAACACAGTTTTTTGATTTTCTTATCTTTAGAGACAACATTGAAGTCTTATTTTAGCTCCAACTACTTCGTTTAGAGATTTCCGAGTTTTTAAAGTCCTACGCAAAATAAGTTGTCACCATGTTTACTCGTCTCAGTGTGTTTTGTTTAGTAGTTGTGAATAACTCTTAGATAAGGCTTAGTGCCTTTTTTTTGCACTAGTGGTTTTTTGTATTTCTTAAGAACTGTGTTAGTGTTTCACTCAAAGTATAAAACTGCTTGAACTCACCCAAGTTCATTGTTATTATGCTCGCTGATACTCGCTGTTTATTATTGTCCACTCATCAGAACTCGTGGGCAATGAACAGACATGAGTTCACTGATATATTATGATTAGCGTCTTATTAGCTTTATTTTTTTTTTGTGCTGCTCATGCAGTGCTTTATTGTTAACTATCTGAAATCAATAGGAAATTTGGTCTTAACTTAAACAAACTAATTTATGTTACTTTTAGGAAAAGATAAATAATCTGCGTGCTACTGAATCTTTCTTTTGTAAGTCCTACTCGTATTTGCTCGTTTTATTTTACGATTGACCGACATACAACAGTAGTCTCGATTTCTAAAGACCAATTCTGGTTAAAAATATTCACCTGTTTAGAATAATTTTGCTAATTCCTCCTTTTTTTTCTTTTGAAATAAAGCTATATTTTTCCATGAGCGTAATTTGCAATACATTATCTATGGAAATTCCTTGATTATTTTTTAAATTGTTTGATTTACTTGATGGTTTCCTTCTATTTTATTTAGTTGCAAGACTGCAGTTATAACGTTTAGTATTAGTTTGTATGACTTTCTGATACTACATACGCATTTCGTAGTATTTTCAGCGGAAGTTGAATGAATATTTTAGAAAGTATGTGTACGAACTTCAACTAAATTTGACAAAAATGTTATTTTGTTTTTAAAATTAATGTCTGACACTTGATTTTTATTGTTAGTTCCGTATGAATTGGTGCTTTCCTTATTTTATAATTTATTTTTTTACTAACAACTTAAACAAATCATAAATAGATGGTTTAATTTATGTTTTCAAATTGTATTTCTTGAAAACTTATGACTTAATAATAAAAGGATAAAAACGCGCGTGTGTATGTGTGTATGGGTCTGATGACGGCTTGTTGCTTTTCGGTTAATACGTCGCTACCGTCTTATGTAAAAACGAAAACGAAATGAAATACAATTTAATGTTGTTTTTAGTTTTCCTTACTTTAAAATTTAAATTAAATTTAAAGTTTAATTACATAAGTAAATATATAATGTGTGTGAAGATAAATACGTATTTAACTAGCAGAGACAAAAACCATTTTTTTAACATAGCTCATTTTACAGTTAACAGACCGCTGTTAATCACTTAACAGTTGTCTTTTTTTTTGGACTTTCCATATTTAGGACCTTATACCAGGGAAAGATGACCAAGTCCAACTAAAAAACCGAAAGGGTATGTTGCTCCAAAACAAGCTTTATGGTACTAATGGGTGATTTTTTTGAGGTTAGGATTTTCATGCATTAGTATTTGACAGATCACGTGAGATTTCAGACATGGTGCCAAAGAGAAAGATGCTCAGTATGCTTTGACATTTCATCATGAATAGACTTACTAACGAGCAACGCTTGCAAATCATTGAATTTTATTACCAAAATCAGTGTTCGGTTCGAAATGTTCAAATGTGACAAATTTTGTTCAGCGATGAGGCTCATTTCTGGTTGAATGGCTACGTAAATAAGCAATAAGAGCAACCAGAAGCCGTTCAAGAACTGCCCATGCATCCCGAAAAATGCACTGTTTGGTGTGGTTTGTACGCTGGTGGAATCATTGGACCGTATTTTTTCAAAGATGCTGTTGGACGCAACGTTACGGTGAATGGCGATCGCTATCGTTCGATGCTAACAAACTTTTTGTTGCCAAAAATGGAACAACTGAACTTGGTTGACATGTGGTTTCAACAAGATGGCGCTACATGCCACACAGCTCGCGATTCTATGGCCATTTTGAGGGAAAACTTCGGAGAACAATTCATCTCAAGAAATGGACCGGTAAGTTGGCCACCAAGATCATGCGATTTGACGCCTTTAGACTATTTTTTGTGGGGCTACGTCAAGTCTAAAGTCTACAGAAATAAGCCAGCAACTATTCCAGCTTTGGAAGACAACATTTCCGAAGAAATTCGGGCTATTCCGGCCGAAATGCTCGAAAAAGTTGCCCAAAATTGGACTTTCCGAATGGACCACCTAAGACGCAGCCGCGGTCAACATTTAAATGAAATTATCTTCAAAAAGTAAATGTCATGGACCAATCTAACGTTTCAAATAAAGAACCGATGAGATTTTGCAAATTTTATGCGTTTTTTTAAAAAAAAAAAAGTTCTCAAGCTCTTAAAAAATCACTCGTTATAACAGTGGAATTTGTAATACTTCTTTGGAAACATAGAAAATCGGGTTTAAAAAACGACACATATGCCCCTATTACGGTTTACAACTCAACTCAGTTGAGTTGTCTAGAAGACAACTTGAAAGACAACTGCTACTAATGAGTTGTAATTTGAAACAACTGCTACTGATAAGTTGCAATTTTTTAAACTTTTGTTAACCGAACTAACACAGGGTTGTAAACGGTAAAACTACAACAGAGTTATAACATAATTTAAATTCAACTTAAAAATGTTTGACAAGTTGAGTTGTAATTGATAATACCAAATTGTAAAATTTCAACTGAAGTAGAGTTGAGTTGTAAACCGTAATAGGAGCCATAATGTGGGATTTTTTTGGAAGTTTCATGACCATTTTTGGACAAATATGGAAGTGCAGACGTAGTACACCATATACAAAAGGTAGACCAAGGGGTCCTAAAAGAGACCCCATTAGTCGGATTTCTGAAATAATTTTGGAATTTGAGAAAATTGAGATTTAAAAAATGTGTTTTATAAAGAAATTCTTGAGAAGATTAGTGACCGTTTTTGGACAAATATGGAAGTGCACACGTAGTACACCATATACAAAAGGTAGACTAAGGGGTCCTAAAAGAGACCCCATTAGTCGGATTTCTGAAATAATTTTGGAATTTGAGAAAATTGAGATTTAAAAAATGTGTTTTATAAAGAAATTCTTGAGAAGATTAGTGACCATTTTTGGACAAATATGGAAGTGCACACGTAGTACACCATATACAAAAGGTAGACTAAGGGGTCCTAAAAGAGACCCCATTAGTCGGATTTCTGAAATAATTATATAGCAGCTTTCCGAGAGAAGTTTTTCGTACTGGTAATTTTTCCAATTCGTGCTATAAACCAGCAACCAAGATTCAATGAATTATCATTTTTAACCAATTCGCTGCCAAGGATTAGTATATATATGTATGTATATATATAGGTGCTCAAATGAGTACATGTTTGTACTTTGAGCACTTTAAGCACTTTTTGTTTCATAAATATAATTTTATTAAATTCGTAACAAAATGCATCCAATACCAAGAAAAAAAAGAAAAAACCAAAATAACTCCTATCTACTTAATTTTGCACGTCTGCATTTTATGAAGAATTTTAAGAAAAGAAATGAAAAACTACCGTTAGTAGTGCCCCTAGGCAAAAAGTTGCGTCTTAGTAATTTTTTTTTTTTTTTTTTTTTGTAAGAAGACACATCGTGCAAATTTTTGAACAAAAAATCAAATAAATACCTAACAATAATAAATAATGAAGAAACTTTCAAAATCCACCGAGTAGAGCATCCGGGCCATGACTGAAAGAGGCTGTTCTAACCGGGAAATGGCAAAATAACTTAAAATGAGTCAATCAGCGGTCATAAGGGTGCAAAAACAGTGTTCCGTTGTTTGAAGTTAGAGGTCGTTAAAAACTTTTAACTAATGCGGACGCAGGTCTAATAATAAGAGAAATGAAAAGAGATAAGTTTTTAACACCAAAACATGCTTTGTTAGCAATTGGAAAACCCGTTAGTCGGTGGACTGCAGCAGTAAAAAAGAAAAACCTGCATTGTGGGAAAAAAATGTTAAGGCAAGGTTAAAATTTGCCAATGAGCACAAAACTTGGACAGTGGTAGACGTGTGATCTGGTCAGAGAATCCAAATTTAACCGTTTCCAATGCGACGGTAAACAATATTGCTGGCGCCGCCCTGGTGAAAAAATTCAAAGGCGCCATGTAAAGCAAACTGTGAAGCACGGTAGACTATTTGAGGATTTTGCAGAGTTATCTTCCCGATTTTTTAGATCAGAGCGCTTATCCTGCAGAATACTTTCACTTTCTAGCTGGCGATTCGATTTTACAAATAATTAACAAATTAAACGGATAATATAGAAATGGTGGCCATATTTGGAATAGATAGCCTATGAGATTAAGTGCCTCAAATGTCTTTGTTTTTAGTCTACTACACTTAACTTGCAAGAAAATACTTGACTTCGTAGTAAATAAATGTTTACTTGTCTTATGTGCTGTTTACATAACCCAATTGAACAAAACGTCTTGAAAATTTGTATAGGAATAACTCAAAAAATTGAGTGCTTTTCATACAAATTTCCTAGACGAATTGCTCAATTGGGTTACATAAACAGCACATTACTTTTTGCACAAATAAAAGCATTCACATTGTATGAACACTTTTTCCATTGACTGTATTGAAGAGCATAAATGAACTGAATAATATGTACTTATAACAGCAATCAAGTAGACTTTTTAATAATGTTGTCACTTTAATACGTTTAACAGTCACATAGACTTATGACCAAACCGGAAAACAGACATCCAAACATGCGAAACATTTAAACAAACATTAAAAATTTTTAAAACTGTAAGATGGCGGTACAAACAATTTAACCGCTAAAAATAATTTTTAAGAAAAATCAAAAAGACATGCACGCAATTATTAAATAAAATGATTTAAATAAAAAGCTAACAAACAACAACAACAACACAATTTATTATTTATGTACGAAAATACTAAATGTCAGACAAACAGTTTCCATGGTACATGTTAGGCACTCAAAAGCGTATGTTTATGTTTTCATCATAATGTAAGACAACAGGACGGCTAGAAACTGTCATTTATTTTGTTTGAAAACGAATGAATTACGAATGTGACTGCCTAAGTTTTGTTTTTTTTTCTATTAAATTGTTGTATGTTAATTTTTTAATAATCTTTCTTACTTGTAGATTGTGAGGGGTGGGAAAGATAATGATTTTCTTTAAATAAATAAATTTTAAAATTTAGCTGCAAGGGGAATTTTTTACAAAACCGTGGAAACCACATTTTTAATTTGATTCTTTTTTATTTTTCTACATATTCTCCTGATCGATATACTTTATCCAGTGAGTTTTGAACTTTTTAGGGAAGGTCCTAAGAATACGCTTTTTCATTCAACAAAATTTTGTCCGCCGAGGCATTTGGTTAAAATTTGAAACAGTAAAAGACGCTGACAGTCATATGCTTACTTAGTGACATGAAATCCTCACATAAGACGTATTACTTTAAATTTTATTAGCCGAACTATTTATTAACATGCAGTTGAAATTTTTAAGCCAGGTTTATGTTCGTTTTATTCTCTCTAAGTTGGAAGAATGTTTTTTATTACAAACTAGCTGTGCCAGCCACGTCGCACATAGGGGTATTTTGCCAATCTAGCCGGACATTACTTTTTTTTGTTAGCTTATATTGGCTCCAAAAATTTACAGAGTGCCCCTAGGTAAATGAAACTTTGCAGAAAAATCTGTTATGGTCATAGGCTGTCAAAGCTTTTAAATAGGAAAAATCGGATCAGGGAGAAAATAGTTCCCCTTGGAGGAACTAATCCTACCTCTGAAAAATGCAAGTTTTTTTTTGTTTTCCCGTCATTTTATTTAGCAATTACAACTTTTAAGGTCAAAGAATGTTCAAAAATTTAAAGTTGGACTCAAGAGATTCTTAAATGCCATTTTTAGCCCTGCCCCCTTTTGTGGGCGGTGAAATAGAAAATTATTTGAAAAGAGTGGGTCAGAACTAAACAAAAGCCTATGAATAATAACTCTGTAACACTGAACCCTTGAAAACTCTCTAGCAAAATTCTGCCTGTAAAGCCGGAAATGGTTGTTTCGTGCCTCAGCCGCTTCTTCTGATAACAGCCCAATAGGCAACAATGTCTCATTCAACAGTTGCACCATGTATTAAAATCTTGTGCATTGTAGGTGTTATAGGATGCCATATATGTATATATAGAGAAAAGTAAAGTTTTGCAGTATCTAAGCAATATTCGGCAAACTCGTGCATTTGGATTTTGTGACCACTTTATATTACTTCAATAATAACCTTGATTCGGTATATGAAATCAAACTCAATTCCAGTTATTACTCCAGCTAATTCAGGATTGGAAAAAAATCTTCTGTTAGTGTTACCATCGTTGGTGTTTCCAAATCCAGCTTTCGGTACACCCACTATTAGCCCTAATTCACTTCTAAATTTTTCTTGGATATTTTTTTTCTTCGCGTTAACAATGGCTTTGTCCGCATCAGATTTTATTTGCTATTTTTGCACTGTAATATGCTCTTAAATAGGCGAATTGTGGCGTATAAAGTAGATAGTCCGAAAGAATGGGCATCTACGTCTATATCTCTTTTGATGTAATGATTTGAATAAAAAACATCTACCTTCAGTTATTAAAAACCAAAACATTTTATGAATATTCCAGGGTTTCTTACTCGTATTTACCTATTCAAGATAAGAAAAAACATAACAAGGTAAAATTTTCAAAAAATTGCCAAAAAAATGGCGCAAAAACACGCAACGTTTTTTTTACAGTTTAAAAGTAGAGATCGTAAATTTTGTAATGATATATAACATTTTAAGGATCGCGATGGAGATCACTCTTAAAAAGCTTTTTTTGACAAAAAATTTTCCAAAAAAAAAACCTTTTTTTAATTTTGAACGAAATTTTTTTATCATTAAAAATTAAAAAAAAAAATTTCTAAAAATTAACATAAGTAGCTACTAATAAACCCTTTCACAGAAAAAAAAAATCAATACAAAATCTTAATTCGCTTAGCCACAAATATATTGCAAACTTCTCAAAATCGTTTAAAGTCAATAAAAACGTATGCGATTTAGTCGACTTTCCTGATTTTAACAGTGTCCCAAAACGACAAATCTCAAGTAAAAGCCTTGAAAATTCACTATACAATGCAGAGCCTAATGTCCGGCTAGATTGGCAAAATACCCCTCTGTGCGTCGTGGGCGTCCTGACAATATTTTGCTCGATTTTGCTTTGAACGTATACCACACCAATTGTAGGACTCTTACATTTGTAGCGTTTCAGTTATGGTTTTTGTATTTATTTTATATAAAGATACCCATTCCTGGATAAAGTTCAAAAATTTATAAAAAATTCTAAAAATATTTTGTAAACCTCTGTGTTACAAATTTTATTCAACTGGCGCCATCTGTTGCGCAATAGTGTTTAAAATATTTCACTTTCAAAAATAAAAGGTGCGCAATCGTGTTTTAAACATCCCAGATTTAATCCG
Organism: Phasia obesa; assembly: GCA_949628195.1. Taxonomy (NCBI): domain Eukaryota; kingdom Metazoa; phylum Arthropoda; class Insecta; order Diptera; family Tachinidae; genus Phasia; species Phasia obesa. The sequence continues at coordinate 43,145,658 of OX451217.1, forward strand.
AAAAAGTCAGTATCTTTAAACCGGAAATTGCATACTTTCACTGCTTTTTCTCCACTTTGTCCAACATTTTTGGTATTTTGGTGAATTCTTGATTTATGTCTTTTTTTAGGTAAATTACACACTGTTATTTTTTAAGTCATGGCAAAATAACCATATACGGACACCACTACGTCATAAAAGACCAAAAAAGACCCCTGTCTCCCAGTTTTGCCCAAAGTCCTCCAGTTTTTTTTTTATAGGCCCTCAAAGATGTGGGGCCTCGATGTCATTTTTGCAAAAAAATGATCATTTCCTCAAGCTCATATTTTGCAAACCGTTTGAAATTTTGATATACTCTCTGAGGCAAAGTTGTCCATAGGTAGCAAACCGTTCAAAATTCAAGGAAACGATCAACTACAAAAATGAACCTAAGATCTCAATAAACAACTTTCTAGAACATATGAACTTCCTAGGAATGATTCTTAACACCGTTTAGGTAGCGCTTAGGTAGCCGCAAAAGATCTTAGGTTCATTTTTGTAGTTGATTGTTTCCTTGAATTTTGAACGGTTTGCTACCTATGGACCTGAACAAGGGAAAAAAGGTAAAAAATCGCATTTTTTAAAGTTTTTTGCGATTTTGACCTTGAAGATGAAGTTTTTTTTGATTTTATATCTTTATGACAAGAGCTATAACTTTGCCTCAGAGAGTATATCAAAATTCCAAACAGTTTGCATAATATGAGCTTGAGTAAATGATCATTTTTTTTGCAAAAATGACATCGAGGCCCCACATCTTTGAGGGCCCATAAAAGAAAACCTGGTGGACTTTGGGCAAAACTAGGAGACAGGGGTCTTTTTTTTTGGTCTTTTATCACGTAGTGATGTCCGTATATGGTTATTTTTTTCCGTGTTGCACTGTGTTATAGATAATGATCTAAGAAAGTTTGGTTCTTAGGTAATTAACGACTTAGTTGGTAAACTATTTTTATTTTTTATAGTGAGCGACAATTTTATGGAAATTTTTTTGTGAAAACTCTATTCTTAAATTTTAATAAAAATTAATTGTTAATTAAAAAAATGAATTTAGTTTTAATAACAATTTTTTTTTATTGTTTGAAATTAATTTTGTTAATAAATAATAAAATTACGGAATATAGTTTTCCAAAGTGTAGTGTTCATTGAATTTCATGCATGTAAACCTGCTTACATAAGACGTGATATTTTTTCGCGTTGTCCCACTAAAGGCCTACTCAGCCGTACGATTTGTCAAAAATTGCATGAGTGCTTAAAAAGTATGATAGTGTGGATTAATAGTGTATGTGTATGACAGACTTTTTGACGATTTTATAATCTTTTGTACGTTGTTTGTTAAAAACTTAAAATTTCTGTCATACAAATTGCATTTATTTAGGCAACATTTATGTGCTTACTATTAAGTGCTTCTGTATGGCCGGAAAGTAGTGTGCTGCTTACAAAAACTCGATTTTTTTTGCTGGGTCCTATCTTTGGCATATGTTAAACAAATTGCAGCAGGGACCGTAAATAACAATTATCGATATCAAAAAATAAAACTCTTTTTTCGTTGAAAAATAACTCTTAATTGTGGAGTTGAGATCGTTTTTTTAAGATCAGCATTGATTCTGAAAGAGCTCGTCAATACAAATCTTTTGACATATGACAGTATATATCTCCGTTGACTCTAACCTAAAGAGTTTTTAAGTTTAATTTAATATTTGATAACTGTAATTTACGTTCCCTGATTTATAGAAATTAGTAACGTTTTTAAATTCACGGAAAATTCAATAATAAATTATTTCACCATTCAAATTTTTCATTTAAAAGTATAAAATATTTATAACAATTTATTTTTATCTCAGTTAATAATGAATCATTATTCGAATCATAGTCTAAAAATTTTTCCAAGAGTAGCCAACTAAAGTGCGAATATTTAATTGTTTACCTGTCAATTACATTGTTGGGCATAAAATTTAAAAATAAACGTTTACGTTGTCACCTGAACAAAAGCTGTAGAAATTAAAATAAATACTATACATATCAGAGCTGTAAATGAATCATTCTTTTTTGATTTTAATTCTTTACGAATTAGTAAATTTTGAATTAATTCTTTTCATACAAAAAAATGAATTGAATGAAATTTGAATCAATTCAAATGAATTAGGCAGAAATGAATTGCAATTCGTTTCCAATTAAAATGAATTTGTAAAATGAGTTGCAATTCATTTTTCAATTCAAATGAATCTGAAAAATGAATTGCAATTCATTTCCAATTCAAATGAATTTGTTAAGTAAATTGCAATTCCTTTTACAATTCGTTTGAATTAAAATGATTTTGAATTCATTCAAATGAATTAGAACAATGATTGCAATTCAATGAATAAAATCAAAAATGAGTTGCAATCAATAAAATTCAAAAGCAGATCTAGGGGGAATGAAAATTACTGCTACATAAATTAAAATATTCAGTAAAAAAAATGAAAAACATTGTCCTGGATCTGCGCCTGATCAAAGAAAACATGGTGTTTGGAGTTTATTTCTTTAAGAAGAACTGATTTTTATTTTAAAATATGCTAAACGATAAGACACTTTTAATATTCAAGCAACAATTAATAATTTTTAAATTTTGTGACCCACCACCCAACGGCAATAATTACAACTCATTTTTGATTTCATTCATTGAATTGCAATTCATTTGAATGAATTCAAAATCAATTCAATTCAAATGAATTGTGAAAGGAATTGAAATTCATTTAACAAATTCATTTGAATTGGAAATGAATTGCAATTCATTTTTCAGATTCATTTGAATTAAAAAATGAATTGCAACTCATTTTACAAATTAATTTGAATTGGAAACGAATTGCAATTCATTTCTGCCTAATTCATTTGAATTGATTCAAATTTCATTCAATTTATTTTTTTTTGTATGAAAAGAATTAATTCAAAATTTGGTAATTCAGTGCATGAATGATTCGCGAATTAATTCAAAAATGAATGATTCATTTACATTCATTTTACTAGAAATTTTAAGAAAATGTATTTGAGCAAAGAATTCAGGGCAACTGGATCAGTTAGAGATGTATAAAACACTGGCTTTTAAAAAATAAACCGCATAATATCGTAGAACTGCATGAGAGTGTTGGTCGCAGTTCTATACCAAAGTTGTAAATTTCAGGAGCTCTTAAAGTAAACTCACTCGAAATTACCATCGATTTTTTTTAAAGATAATTGTGTTTTATTTAAAATCTTGCAAAAATTAAAAAAAAAACTCTTCAATTTTTAATTTTTGGCAAACTACGTAAATAAGAAAGTTAAATTAAATTGTTTAAAATAATAAATTAATTATTTAGGCTTAAGTTCTTAATTATAAAGAGATAAAGAAAAATTAGATACCAGCAAAGCAGAATGCATTTTCTAGAGAGCTATGTCCGTCATCAGTACTCTTCGTATCGATCTACCCGGTAGTTTCAATTGTTATTAATTTTCTATTTAAACAAACTTATCAAAGAAATAGAATCTGAGAATTTTTTTAAATTTACATTCATCTAATTTCATATAAATAATATTGTTTAAAAAAATTCATATAATTTAAATTGTTTAAAAATAAAAAATAATTAAAGGATACCACATTTAGTAAAAGCCTTTTCTTATTAATGGGTGATTTTTTTGAGGTTAGGATTTTCATGCATTAGTATTTGACAGATCACGTGAGATTTCAGACATGGTGCCAAAGAGAAAGATGCTCAGTATGCTTTGACATTTCATCATGAATAGACTTACTAACGAGCAACGCTTGCAAATCATTGAATTTTATTACCAAAATCAGTGTTCGGTTCGAAATGTTCAAATATGACAAATTTTGTTCAGCGATGAGGCTCATTTCTGGTTGAATGGCTACGTAAATAAGCAAAATTGCCGCATTTGGAGTGAAGAGCAACCAGAAGCCGTTCAAGAACTGCCCATGCATCCCGAAAAATGCACTGTTTGGTGTGGTTTGTACGCTGGTGGAATCATTGGACCGTATTTTTTCAAAGATGCTGTTGGACGCAACGTTACGGTGAATGGCGATCGCTATCGTTCGATGCTAACAAACTTTTTGTTGCCAAAAATGGAACAACTGAACTTGGTTGACATGTGGTTTCAACAAGATGGCGCTACATGCCACACAGCTCGCGATTCTATGGCCATTTTGATGGAAAACTTCGGAGAACAATTCATCTCAAGAAATGGACCGGTAAGTTGGCCACCAAGATCATGCGATTTGACGCCTTTAGACTATTTTTTGTGGGGCTACGTCAAGTCTAAAGTCTACAGAAATAAGCCAGCAACTATTCCAGCTTTGGAAGACAACATTTCCGAAGAAATTCGGGCTATTCCGGCCGAAATGCTCGAAAAAGTTTCCCAAAATTGGACTTTCCGAATGGACCACCTAAGACGCAGCCGCGGTCAACATTTAAATGAAATTATCTTTAAAAAGTAAATGTCATGGACCAATCTAACGTTTCAAATAAAGAACCGATGAGATTTTGCAAATTTTATGCGTTTTTTTTTTTTTAAAAGTTCTCAAGCTCACTCGTTACATTTCGTTCAAGCTTAACGCCACTTATAATTAAATTGTTTATGGCAAGCGAGAAGTTATCAGCACTTTTTAAATTTCTTTGTGATGACACACTACTTATCTTTCCGATAGAATCCTACCTTTAGCTATTGACAAATTATAATAATGGGCCTGTGTAATTAAAAAAAAAACTTAACAGTTTAACCCGATACCAAGAAAGCAAATGTAGGAAAAAATACTGCTAAGCTTACTCGTATTAATAATTAAGCTGAAAGTCCATACCACGCGTTCTACGCGTACGCGCTTTATATGCTTTTCATACTTTATACGCGTCCTATACTTTTCAAACTTCAAGTTACATGCAACGCTTTTTATGCGCCGAGTTTTTGTTTTGAGCAGCTGTACTGTAAAAGAAATAAAAACAATTTTTGCTAAAATAGAGAGTGAAATAGGAATTTTAAAATAATTTTTGAAATTCACTAAGTTTATGCACATAATATTTTGTGCAAAAATCATTAATTAGCTTCTGAATTACAGTTGTTTAATAAATTGATATAATTAAATAAACATGTCAGAGATGAGACTAAGTACGTAAAAGTAATCGACAACTAAAATGAAAATTTTTTATAAAAGCATTGTTGTAGAAATTTTTTTAATGAATTTTATACATTAAAATATTTGTAATCTTTATTACAAAATGCTTTTGTTTTAAGAAAAAAACCTTTTTAATACAAAAATACATAAAAAAGTAATCAATGACAGAAACATATTTATCGATAGCATTGTGAATAAAATATAATTTATCATCCTTGGCTATGAAAACAGCTGACATTTTTTCATGGCGCTAGCGAAGCGTAGAAAAGTAGAAAGTAAACCTACTTCATGCGTTCTATGCGTCTTAAGCATTCTATGCGATGTGCTTGTAACTTGTCTAATATAATTACACTGATCTTACTTTTTTGACAGATGCGTATAAAGCGTGTGCGCATAGAACGCATGGTATGGACTTTCATCTTGAGAATCAAAGCAAATTCCAAAATTCCAAAAACTAGAAATTTACTGTCGAGAACATGCTCGAGTTTAGGCTTGTGAGGTTTCGATGGCATAATAAATATTTTAAGTTTCGAATATTTGTCGCGAACTGTCTAGTTTAGAGTTCAATTACAGCGACTTGTTCCGTTTTTTAAATTAAAGAAATTACTCTGCGAAAAGATTATAATAAAGCAAATATCTATATGAAATACATGAGTAAGTCTCATATTTTTAAAGAAAAAAACCTATTTTGAGTCCCTTACGAAACCTTACTTTTCAAAATTTTGTGTATCGCTGGATGAAATATCCAAGTTAAAAGGAGACTTCATTAAAAAGTTTAAAGGTAATCAAATAAAATAAAAAATAGTTATTCTGTAAATAATTATTTACTTCCGGTAGTCTATTAGGTGGACTGTTAGACTATCAGTCTGGGGGTGGGGTTGTAGGTTCGACTCCCACCAAACACTTTTGTTGTTTCACTACAACGAGTAAAGGTCTGCGTTTATACTCGCTAAATTAATTTAGAATGTAATTTGTAATTGTATAGTACAATTTAATAAATAAAAAAAAAATATTAACTTCCCCTTGTAGTAGTACTATACGTAAGTTGCTTTAGTAATAAACTATACGAGTACACACACTTCAAGACAAACAAATTAAAAATATTTAGTAAATAAAACAAAAATGATAAAAAATTAAGTACGTTTTCTTCAGTCTTAACGTGCCTTGACTACAAAATGAAGTAAATTCATTTATAGTAAACATAAAAAATATTTGAAAACTACATAAAACTTGTTTTAAAGTCCTAGACAAAAAAGAGAAAAAAAATTTACTAACAAATTAGCAACATGATATAAATTAAAAAAAAAAAAATAAAAATAAATCGATAAATTTAAAGTTCAAAAGTTATAAATCAGTTACGAATCAGAAGAATAATTTTACTTAGTCATACTTTGGTCGTATAAAAATTTTTATTCTAAATTTATCTTTGGCTGAAAAGTTTTATTCATTTTGTGTCTGACGGCTTTTCACAAGTAAGCGCAAGAGCAAAGTCGGCATTAATAAAATTTTGTACGTCCTAAAAGAATTATTTGCAAGCCAGGGCGAGACTCCGCCTAATTTGCATGCTAAGATTCAAGTTAAGAAGATATAAAATGACTTAACTCTCCAGCTACGCAAACGTAGTGATTTACTCTGGTATCAGGGTTGTCAGATTTATTTTCACCTATTTCGCCAAAATCGATGTGAAAAATAGCCAAAATCGCCAAAACTGTTAAATTTTTCTTAAGATTTTCCTCTAATATATACAATATTTTTTAATTTTAAAAATATTTTTAACAAATTAAAAAAAAAAAAAAAATTTAATCGAAATAGCTAAAATTCGCAAAAAAAGGACAAAAAGTCGTCAAAATTTATAAAAATTTTGTTTTTTATTTAAAATGATTAGTGAACACGAGTAAGGTAAAATTTTAACTTAAACCGATGAAAGATAGTGGTTGTTATAATAAATGGAGATCTGAACCAGGTTTGGTAAAGTTGATACAATTGTACTTTTTTGATCCATTTTAAACTTGAAAAGTACAATGGTACACCAATGACTAATTTGGTAGAATATAAAAGTTTTGCTGGCTTTACGTTTAAATACCTATTGTTGTTATTTTAATTTTTGGAACTTAAAAAAACTTTATTTTTAATCTCATTTGTTGTTACAAAAATACTCAGCTTTTAAGCGAAAAATTCCAGCATAACGCTTTTTTTATATTACCTGAGACAAAAATAGGAAAACTATCTTACACATAGATTTGAATCGTTAAGATATAAAATGAAAGATATCAAAACAAAGAAGAGCTTAACGAAAATAGCGAGTAAAACCTTGATAAATATTTTTTCTCTCACAAATCTCGCTATCTTACTAGAACCACAATTACAATTGAAGAAAATATTTAAATTATCCAGTTCTTCTGTCGATAGTTTAGAGAGGGTATGAAAGGGCGATATACCGGGCAACCTTGACAGATTAAACGTATTCTCATCAATCACATCACTACGACAACTTCTGTTATACAGTCCCAATGCAAGAACCAATAATCAGAGCACCAATATCCTTCAATTAGTTTCATTAGAATCTCAGACGACTTCAGAACTACGGTTGTAAAGTTAGTTTAACATTTGCATGTTTGGATTGGGATTTCTTAAACCTCTTCTATTTCGATCCGTTAAGCAAGTTACCGGTATTGATGTCGTGTCCATGTACACAGATGAATAGAATTTTCCAATATCTCGAATAAAAGTTGATTCAAAATTTAAATTCACAAGGAAAATTTATATATAACAATTTCTGTTCGAAAAGTACAGTTTAAAAAGCTGGTTGGTATAATTTGAAAATTTAATTTACCATCCCTGATCTGAACATACCCATCCTTAAGGGATTTGTTTTAGAATATGTTTTATAGAAATAAAATTTATTCAACATTTCAAAAGATCAACAGATGTGTGCCTCATGCACTATTTCAATTTACAGCATATGTTTCGCAGTCGAGTTTTGGTGGAATTCATTATTGAAATCGATCATTCTATCTAATAATTACCAGCATATAAATTAAAAAATATAATTTTTCTTTAAAATTAATCACATAATCTGTTTAAAAATATTCTTTCAACTTAGAGAGAATAAAACGAACTTAATCCTTACTTCAAAACTTTCTTTGTATGTAAAAAATTCATTAGAATTACCACATCAAATACAAAACTAAAGTAGCTGTACATAATTAGATATCATATATTTTATAGTCTTTCTAAAACAAAAGTTAATGTTTTCTATTATGGTTGATAAGTATCCAAAAGTATGTTAGAAATTATAAAAAATTTTGTTTGTGATAAAAAATTGCAACATTTTAAAATCGAAAGATGTTTGTAAACTTTAAATAAAGTTTCATCTTTAGATATGAAAAACATTTTAAAATATGAAATTTTTTGAACTTTAAATAAATTTATGTTCCGAAAGTTTCCGGTATCCAGAAGTAAAATCATATTTAAATATAAAAAAACAACTTCAATTAATTTGTTATCCATTTTCATATTCATTTATTCTAATGTTGACCAAAAGTCAATGAAAAAATTTCCAAATATTTTAAAAATCGCCATGTCGCCAAATCCAAAATTTGATCGCCAAATAAGATAGAAAATCGCCACGTTTGGCGAGAAATCGCCATATCTGACAACCCTGTCTGGTATTAATAATAATTTATGTGTATGACTCTTATCAACTTTTCTATTTCTGTTGATAAATCTTGATACTTCTTTGTATCAGATGAAATTATTTCTGGTCATAACATAATTTTTGATCATGTCAAAACATTGAATTTATTACAAGAAGCCCATGGATATATTTACCCTTATTTGGCTGGAATGATGGGAATATATCGAAGTTGTCAGCAGCATGCAATTGCTATTGAATGCAATTAAGATGTTTGAGACAGGAGAAATATGTGGCCATGGACATGTCCTTGAATCGTAAATATGTAACCAGTTTTTTACAGAAGCCTGCAGGCTTAAGTTATTTATTTTTCAAATTATTTTATTTTTCAGAGCAATTGCAATTGACCAACTTATTTTTTGGCAATTTTTTTTTTAATTATTGAAATAACCTATAACCAAAGTATGTACCCTAATTTATCCGGCAGCAAAAAAAAAATATAAAGTAAAAAATTAAGCATAAACTACTAGTTAAAGCAAGTTGAAATTGTAGGTTGCATGTAATGGGTAGCAGACGCAAAAAAGTAATTTGGCATGTAAACGAGCAATTCTGACATAGTAAAGTTTCAAATGCTAAGACTAACAACTAATTGACCCTGACATTAGTTGTAAATACAAAAAAAAAAACAGGAATTTAACAAATCGCAACACTCTGCAACAATAGCAAGTAATTTAATTGAGTTTAAAAATAAAGTTAAAGTTTGTCTTTTTTCATTCTTTCTACTTGCTGTCTAGCCATTTCAGCAAAATGTTGTGACATGTCTGGTTTCCTAGGGAATAGAACCGGGGAAAAATAATAATTTATGAAAATATCTATTTTTACACCTTTAAAATGTGTTTTTTCTAGATGTTTATTTTTCAACATAAAAAGGGAACTTGTAATGCTTTAATGATTTTGTATTAAAAATAGAGCTATAAAAATCCTTTAATTGACATTTATAGCTACTCTTTATTTAGAAAAATAAATATGTATTTATCTTATAGGATTTTGCTCTAAAATGTTTTTACCATTTTAACGTGTTGGGTGAAATGCTTGATTAGAAACATGTGTAAAGCAAACTAGTGGCGTACACACTGGAGTATTCGATTGAACATTTTAATCTATACAAACATATGTATAATAAAACTGTAACAGCACCATTTCTGTACATGAAATATTTTTTGAAAATTTAGTTGCTAGTGCAGTAAGTAATCGAAATGGAATACAAAACAGCAATTTTTAGAATTTTCATCTATCTGTGATCGCATCCCGTAAAAAATACTGGATGAATTTTAATAATAAAAACATTTCGTACTGGTACGAACACAGGAATTTTTTTACGTAAAAAGTTCTAATTTTCAAGAAAAAATAGAGAGAAAGTAGTGAACGTACGCAATTTTACCGATTTACTGAAAAATTGGCAGCACCTTTTATTTTTGTCAGTGGAATAGTTTTATTAACAGAACTCTACACTAAATTTAGAATTTTATCCAGGGAAGGGTACCTCTATGTACATAATACATAAACTATAACTAAAGCACTATAAGTGTTTTAAAATTTGATGTAGTTTACTTTTAAAGCAAAATCGAACAAAATATTCTTAGGACGCCTTCGACGTGGTGAGCACAGCTAGTATTTAAATTATTTTAAATCATAAATTTGCTGGTATATGTAAGACCCAAAGTTTGAGTTTCAAACACTTAAAATACTAAAGGAAAGTGTCCGAACACGTTTTTTCTCGAAATGATCAAATTAGTTCGTCACTAAGATCGTGCGATTGAATGAGGTTGAATTATTTTTTGTGAGGATAAAAAATCAGTTAGCCGCCACAACCATTTTTTCTTCCAAAATATTAATTAAACACTAGATGTATTAATTCATCCTGCTAATAAAGCCAATTTTCGGTTTGAAATTACCTCTGAATTAATTTAAAGTTGTTCAGCTTGTCAAAACAAATGCTTTTATCATGTTGCTAAGCTTAAACAAAATTTTAGGTGACCTTTTAGATAAGTCATATTAAGAAGTCGAACTCACAACCCCCAGACTGATGGATTAGTAAACTACCTACTAGCCTACCCCTTTATTATATTATCGTCATATTATATTATAACATGTTTATAGTTAAACATAATTCTTTTTATAAACTGCAATGTTATTATTTAGGTAGACAAGAATTTGGTTCTATGATTTGATAATAATATAGTTATAATTCAATTATATATTTTTTGGATTATGGTGGTCTCAACCATAATACTTTGCTTGAATAAAATTTATTTATTATAAATAGAAAAGTTGACAAACTTTTAACAATTAATTTAGTCTCCAATTACTTTTAGAACTTTTTGTAATTGGGGGTCTTTCAATGTAATCGTTTCAGTTTACATTCTATTATTTATCCAATTTTAAGAAACGTTTAAATCCTTTGCGGTAAACTTTATTGACGATATTAGATTTTGCAATTAAGTTGAGATTGGTGTAATTAGTGGTAACGAGATAAAAGAAAAAGTATCCACCAAAAATGTATAATTTTACTTTTGTTAATACTGCTGTCATTGTACGAGTATATGTAATACGGTGAGTCGAGTTAAGTACCCTTAGCGATTAGCTGTAATAGTGATACAATTAAACGTTTTATTGGAAAATTCTCAAACGATAATTAGAGCATTATTTTTTTTAAGTTTTTAAGAATCGGCTACATTTCATTATTATCTTCTTTTAAATCTCAATCGACAGCTGTAAATATTTAACGATTTGTTGAAATTTTAATTTTATTCTTTTAGTATTGTTTTATTTAAATGAAGGTTCAATTATTTATAAAAGAGTAGGTAGATTAAGGGGTTGCTTTTTATTTCGCTCTTATAATCAAGAGCCCCTAACCAGATAAAGCGGTTAAGATGAGACTGTAATGCCGTTTTGCACTGAAAAAATTCGCTGCATTGTATATATGGTCAATATTCTTATTTTATAACTTAATTATATTTAAGAATAAATGAGTCATATATTGAATATATATAAAGTTATGTGTAGTTGAGTAAATAAATATGTTAATGACTAAATGTAAATACATACATATACAGTGGATCAATAAAGTTTAGGCACACCATGATTTTTAAAAGTGTTTCGCCAGTAACTTTGCATCTGCATAACTTGATAAAATTATTTTCATGCTATTTTGAAGATTGATAGGTTTATTGACCATTTAACACGAAAAATAATTCATATCTTATTATTTCTAATATACAATGGCTTTGAAACTAAAAAATAAGGTAAGTCTATGTAAAAAAAGTTTAGGCACACATGTGAAAATTTTCGGTATATTCGGGGTCTTTGCATGTCTAGTATTTGGTTGCACCTCCTTTAGCTTGGATAATTGCTTCTAAACGTCTACTCATACTTCTTACTAGGTTAGATGTTTCATCAGGAGTAATTTTTTCCCATTCTAAGCGAAGTGCCGCTTTAAGTGATTCTTTGGATGTAATGTGATGTTTCCGTATTTTTTCTCTAGTAAGTGCCAAATATGCTCTATAGGATTCGTGTCTGGCGTTTGCGGAGGGGTTTTTCATTGTTTGCAGTGGTATATAAGCCATTCCTGCACAAGATATCAAGAATCTTTTGGGTCATTATCTTGTTGGAACAAGAATTTCCCATTTAAGCCCAGCTTCGCAACACTTGGAGATAAGTTTTCTTTTAAAATATTTAAATAAGAGTGCTTGTCCATTTTGTCGTCTATAAAGACAAGATTTCCCACTCCAGATGCCGCCATACATTACCAAACCATAACATTGCCACCACCGTGCTTCACAGTCTTAATAATATTATTTTCTTGAAGCTCTTTGTTTGCTTTTCGCCAAATTTTTTGTGGACCATCTGAACCAAAAATGTTAAACTTCGATTCATCACTAAATATCACACTGTTCCAGAAGGCTTTAGGCTGATTAATGTGGAGTTTTGCGAACTCTAACCGCTTTTTCTTGTTTATGTCTGAAAGACAAGGTTTGCGACGGGGAACTCTTCCATGATATCCAGCTCTGTGCAGCGTATTTCTTATTGTTTGTGGATTAAGGTCTTCACCAAAACTTTTCTTCATTTCCCGACACAATTCTACAGCTGAAATCTTTGGATTTTGAGCCACTGCAGCATCAATGATACGCTCCTGACGAGATGTAAATTTTTTTGGACGTCCACTTCTCCTCTCACGCACTAATTTGTTGGTTTTTTCATAATGTTTTATGATGTTTCTTACACTGATATAGGGCCTCTGTACAATCACACAATTTCGCGATAGGATTTTCCCTGTGCATGAAGATTTATTCTAATTTTACGGACATCTACGGAAATTTCTGAACGATTGCTCATTTTGCTGTTTTCGTCACGAATTAAATACCAAGAATATTCTTTACATTTAAAATTCTCGCCTTCTGAGGATTTAACATGTGCATAAGCATGAGTTGAAATAAAAAAGTGAAAATTTACCGTTATACAAGGGATTAAAAGGCATTAATGTAATGGGTGATTTTTTTGAGGTTAGGATTTTCATGCATTAGTATTTGACAGATCACGTGAGATTTCAGACATGGTGCCAAAGAGAAAGATGCTCAGTATGCTTTGACATTTCATCATGAATAGACTTACTAACGAGCAACGCTTGCAAATCATTGAATTTTATTACCAAAATCAGTGTTCGGTTCGAAATGTTCAAATGTGACAAATTTTGTTCAGCGATGAGGCTCATTTCTGGTTGAATGGCTACGTAAATAAGCAAAATTGCCGCATTTGGAGTGCAGAGCAACCAGAAGCCGTTCAAGAACTGCCCATGCATCCCGAAAAATGCACTGTTTGGTGTGGTTTGTACGCTGGTGGAATCATTGGACCGTATTTTTTCAAAGATGCTGTTGGACGCAACGTTACGGTGAATGGCGATCGCTATCGTTCGATGCTAACAAACTTTTTGTTGCCAAAAATGGAACAACTGAACTTGGTTGACATGTGGTTTCAACAAGATGGCGCTACATGCCACACAGCTCGCGATTCTATGGCCATTTTGAGGGAAAACTTCGGAGAACAATTCATCTCAAGAAATGGACCGGTAAGTTGGCCACCAAGATCATGCGATTTGACGCCTTTAGACTATTTTTTGTGGGGCTACGTCAAGTCTAAAGTCTACAGAAATAAGCCAGCAACTATTCCAGCTTTGGAAGACAACATTTCCGAAGAAATTCGGGCTATTCCGGCCGAAATGCTCGAAAAAGTTGCCCAAAATTGGACTTTCCGAATGGACCACCTAAGACGCAGCCGCGGTCAACATTTAAATGAAATTATCTTCAAAAAGTAAATGTCATGGACCAATCTAACGTTTCAAATAAAGAACCGATGAGATTTTGCAAATTTTATGCGTTTTTTTTTAAAAAAAAGTTCTCAAGCTCTTAAAAAATCACTCGTTAGTACGTGCCTAAACTTTTTTTAGATAGACATAGCTTGTTTTTTAGTTTTTAAAGCGTTGTATATTAGAAACAATAAGATATAAATTATTTTTTGTTCTAAATAGTCAATATAACTCTCAATCTTTAAAACGATATCAAAATTATTTTATTAAGTGAACCAGATGCAAAGTTATTAACAGAACACTCTTGAAAATCATGATGTGCCTAAACTTTATTGATCCACTGTATAAACGTAAAGGACAGCATGAATTGATGTTCAAATTAAAAATTATTTTTTCACTTTAGTGTTATTAAATTTGCTTTTTGAATTTATAATAATAATAATATAATAATAATATAATAATATTATAATAATATAATAATAATTATTATAAATGCCATAGTAAAAAAACAAAATTAGTTGCCCATATAAACTTCTTAATTTGTTGCTAAATATTTAGAGTGTATAATTTTCACAAAACAAAGTTATACCAACCCATCTTGTTGAAAGCTGGCATGCTACCACAAAGTATACAAAAATAACACTAGTGACTTATGAAAATGGCCATAATCAGCAATCCCTATACTTGTCAAGAAAGAGACAAATATAGTACCTAATTTATACGAAAATGGGAATGTAAACAAAACAAAAATAAAATTTGTAAGCTTCTATTAAAACCAAAGAAGATGAAAAAATTTGTTAAAATTATAAAAAATTAAAATTTTTTATGCAGCAGAACAAAAGAGAAATCACATAGGAGGCACTAGTTTGAGAAAGAGACTAATAGAATTCGTATTTTTTGCTGTCCTGTTTCTTCACCGTGTCACCTCTTGGGTTTTCTTTGATGTACTGATTAAATATTTGTATTTGTTTTCTTTGCGAGAGTCTCGTTGAGATTGTGTGCTCACAGATACTCAGGGGTTTGCGTGGGGGCCACTGCTTATAACACATCACTACTCTTACAAACATATTACACTTCCCTCTTGTTATTATTTTATTTTTCCTTCTAAAATCCTGTTATCAATTTTCCTTTTTCAATGGGGGAGGTGCGCATTCAGCAAGAACAATTTTTGTTCTAATTTATTTATATTCCCTTAAATAGCACAAGACAGAATCAGACATACGACGTTTATTATGTGATCGCGTGCAAATTGTTAATAAAACTCAAGAGAAAAAAAATGGAAAGAAACATTTGCTGTTTCTATTTCTATTTTTGTTGTTGTTTTTGTTTAACATTGACATTAAAAAGTGTTTTTAATGAACTGGAAAGAAGCTAGACAAGTATGTATGCACGGGTAGTGGAATGTAAATAATTCGTAAATTAAAGGAATTTTATTCTTAATAACTACTACTAGGATAAAGAAATACTATTTTTTATTTATTTAATTTAATAGTTTATTCTTTTGAGTATTTGTATAGTTCATAAAAATTTATGGGAGCGAAAAGGCTTAAATACGTTTAGAATGCTTTAATATATTACTTTTATGCTGTTTTTTTACAATAAATGGTTGAGACAATCTAAGCATTTGAAAATTAAGTAACGAGTTTAATATTAAAAAATGCACACTAAGGGGTCGTTGTGTCAGAAATCGTTGATAGAATCAGGGGAATGATATTGAAGTAAAACCATGTCGGCCACTTCAGGTTCTGTTACAAACTGTGTAATTTTTTAAGTCATGGCAAAATAACCATATACGGACACCACTACGTCATAAAAGACCAAAAAAAAAGACCCCTGTCTCCCAGTTTTGCCTAAAGTCCTCCAGGTTTTTTTTTATGAGCCCTCAAAGATGTGGGGCCTCGATGTCATTTTTGCAAAAAAATGATCATTTACTCAAGCTCATATTTTGCAAACCGTTTGAAATTTTGATATACTCTCTGAGGCAAAGTTGTAGCTCTTGTCATAAAGAACATTGTCATAAAGAAAATTGTTAACATATAAAATCAAAAAAACTTCATCTTCAAGGTCAAAATGGCAAAAAACTTTAAAAAATTAAAATTTGTTTACCTTTTTTCCCTTGTTCAGGTCCATAGCTAGCAAACCGTTCAAAATTCAAGGAAACAATCAACTACAAAAATGAACCTAAGATCTCAATAAACAACTTTCTAAAACACATGAACTTCCTAGGAATGATTCTTAACACCGTTTAGGTAGCGCTTAGGTAGCCGAAATGAATTTAAATTCATATGATTTTATATGTTAACAATTTTTGTTCTTTATGACAACTGCTACAACTTTGCCTCAGAGAGTATATCAAAATTTCAAACGGTTTGCAAAATATGAGCTTGAGTAAATGATCATTGTTGCACTGTGTTATAATATGAAAAAGTTTACTGCCTTAGTCGAAATCAAAGAGTAGCCAAGAGGTGACACGGTGAAGAAACAGGACGGCAAAAAATACAAATTCTATCCGTCTCTTTCTCAAACTAGTGCCTTTTGTGATTTCTTTTTTGTAAAATCAAGGGATGAAAGCATAAAAACGCCAACTTCTATTTTTTTTCGCAATTTTTTTTTTAAGAATTGCTTTATTACTTTTATTAAAGTTAACACTACCAAAGCGGAGAGCACAAATTTTTATTTTTATATTTATGCTTTGTGGTTTTAATCAAAGTATTTAATATTGACAAATTTTTCACAATTTTTATTTTATTTACAACAACTTTCAATAACAGAAAAAAAAGTTCCTTTCTTCACAAATTGCATCTCAGGCATATTAAAGTTGTTCTTTCTCGCCCAATAAAAAGGTGTACAATGATATACCAATTTATAATTTTATATATTTTTATATGTCACCTTTTATATGAAGGTGGAGAAAAGGCAGTGAAAGTACCCAATTTTACGGATCTAAAGGAACTCGATACTTTAAGGCAACTTTTATTTTTGAAAGCGGGATATTTAAAACACGGTTGTACAACAGATGGCGCTGTTTTAAAATAATGACAAAATATGAATTTTTAGCTTAACAATAATTTTTAGAATTTTACTTAAATTTTAAAATTTTATCCAGAGATGGGTACTTTTATATAAAGTAAATACGTATACGTGAAGTATTATAAATGTAAGAGTCTTACAATTTGGTGTGGATTACTTTTAAAGCAAAATCCAAAAAAATATATTGGGCACAGCTAGTATATGCATATATATTTTTGTTTTGATAATTTACCCTCCAGAATGGACCGTATGGAAAAAATTATTAGGTTTTAGTCCGAAGTATATGTTGGACATTGTTGTAAAATCTATACATTTGTATAACAACACTGTAACAGGACTACTTCTGTACATGAAATATTTTTGGAAATTTTGTTGCTGGTGCAGTTAGTAATCGAAATAGAAAACTAAACTAAACTAAACTTTTGTCACTCTGTCTGTCCATCTATCTGTCTATGTTTTTAGCAAAAAAATATATAAACCATAACTCAAGCACTGTAAAAATAAGAGTCACAATTTGGTGAAACGTTTGCACCGAATTGTTGACCTGTAAAATAACAACGTAACAAAGTTTAAATTTATATCATGGTAGATTTGCTGATTTACGCTTACACCCTATTTAACTACAACGAGTGGTGAGCGTACTGTGGTAGTTACTGCTGTGCAAAGTTTTACTGATAAAGGCGCTTGCATTCCCTGGTCTTAATTATGTTTTTAATTTCACCCAAACCAACAGTACGTTTTCGTAATAATACACTTTAAGTAGCCGCTAAGTACAATTATAAAATTTCATTCTCCATCCCTGCTATATCTACAGATGTGATGATAACAATGACGACTACCTACTAGATAAATATGAAAATTAAATAAAAAAATAATTCATTGAATAAAAAAATTAAATAAAATTGATTGTTTATATTGATGCGCGTGTGCGACTATTCCGCAGACAAAAAACGTTGAGCTCAATGAAATCGTTTAAGAAAAAAGTAACCAAAGAAACCAAAGTGATGAGTGACACAATTGTTGTTGCACACAATAAGACAGACAGACAGACAGACAGACAGACAGACAGACAGACAGACAGACAAAAGATTAGACTGGAAGTCAATACGAGTTGTGTAGTAATTTCATTTAGCATTTAATGGGAGTTTCTTTGTTTTCTTCCATTTCGTCTTTTGCTTGATTTTGTTTGGTATATCTGTCGGCAGAGGGGGATACAATGTTTTAGGTTTCTTCTATACGTTTGTTGATTTTTTGACGTTTTATTTTTTTTAGATCATATGACAAGATAAATTTCGTTTCTTGTTCTTGATAGAAAGTGAAAGATGAAGCAAACATCTTTTCACTTTTCTACAGCTGTGGGATTTTTCGATAACAAGGCTCTTTAAAAAACAAGGAAATTGAAATCTTTGATTACATTCAATGTGTCGTTTTTTTATAGAAATTCCTTTGAACATTATACCAAGCCAATTTTGGTTGTGCTTTCATTGATTGTAGCTGTGATTGCTGGTGTTATAATTGTGTTAAATGTATTTACAACACCCCATATACTAAATATGGTCTTTCGTAAATATACTCATTTTAGTATTTCGACAAGTTTGTTTAATCGTATTATTATTGTAGTAAACGACTGAAAAAGTAGGCTTTAAATTGTTTGTTTGTTGTTTGAAATGCGCTACGGTATTTTGAATCCACTATAAATTAATAAATACCTGAAACACTGACCTAGATAATGCAAACAGTGTTTAAACCAAACGGGAGTTTTAGTTTTTCTTTAACCACTGCATATTAATATTAACTTCTGTCTACTTAAAAGAAATCAATACCACTTTAGACATAATAGTGTTGAGCATCTTCAGCTTTTATTTTTTTCATATTTTATTTATTTGTATCTTCAATATATTTGAATTAAGAATAATTAATCATATCTTAAGTCATCTTAAGTCTAAAATAAAAAATAAATATACGTAATATGTCCAGCCAGTGCTAGACAAAAAATAATGTATGTCTCACGATTCTACGGGTCATCCGTCTAATGTATGGGCAAGAAAAGCAGTATCTCTTCTTTTCAGTCGACTGTAACCAGGAGCATTAAGAATGTGACCCGCCAAAAGATTTGGATGAGTTTCAAGCTTCTGCAAATACGTTACCGCATGTTCCGCTATTTCTGATTTACTGCTGGAGCGTTTAGATCTTTGAGGATATTAGAGTTTTTGATATACCAGGGAGCAACAGTGATCATTCGTAGAATCTTATTTTGGCGCCTTTGAATTTTTCCAAGATTGCTAGCTGAGGCAGTGCCCTACAATTGAATTCCATAACACAAAATTGGTTTAAGGGTCGACTTTTACAGTAGAAGTTTGCAATCTAAGCTGAAGGTGGAGTTTCTGCCAATAAGCCGGTTTAGTTAGACTGCTTTTAACTTCATTTGTGTTAACTTGGATTCTAGGGCGGTTTTTTAAGTAAGGTACCCTAGGTATGCATACATCTTTTATTTTTGAAAGCATACTTTACAGCGCCTATTTTAGTAGAGACGGAACCCTTTAGAATATAAGTATGTATAAGTAAATACACAAACCATAACTGAATTGCTTGTAAAGCAAAACCGAACAAAATATTGTAAGAAAGCTGGGGGGTTATTACGTATTTCGATTCGAAAAGGAAATCATTCGAATTTGTATGAGTTTAACATTGTGTTCCGATTCAAGCCTAAAATTTATTTAGTTCCGTATATTCCATGACAAAATAATTACGATTGCTTTTTTCCAACACGTACACGGAGATAAAAACCATGGTTGTTGTATGGTCACAAAAAACATATTATGTACTCTGTGTAATATTATATGATTGCCGTGAATAAATAAAAGTTATGTTAAATATTATTCTAGTTATTACGCAAGGCACATTCATCAGATAACTGCACTACGAAGGGGAAATATTAAGGCAAAAATTTTTAAATTTTTTTTTAAATAGATTTTGATAGTTCAACTTCCATTTAAGGGGAAAAATTGTAAGTTTAACTGTCAAAATCCATATACAAAATTTTATTATTTTCGCCTTAATATTTTGCCTCCGTAGTCAGGCTACCTGATTAATTTGCCTTGTTATTACGCATAAAAAATGCAATATGGTTGTTTTGAAATCTATAATTTTGTTAAAATGCAATATAGAATATATAGTATTGATAATCATAAAATAATTATAAACAGAAATGAAAAATTTTTAGTTTCACAAATATTTTGGTTTTGCCCTCAGTTCAATGATTTTTTATCAGTTCCGTGTTTTTTTTAAGCTTTTAATTCATTTGACAAAAACGGGAAATATGTAAATACAAATTATTAAAATCTTAATTAGTTGAACGAATTTCACATCTACTTCAGCGAGTGCCTAAATTAATTTAAACGAACATCCTTGGCAACCAGTTGATTAGACAGTTATTACGGAAATTGTTGATGAATTGTCACATGGTTCAGTGATTTCAATTTTCCATTAATAATTTAATGATTTAGTAGCATGCTTAGGTTCTTTTCTTTCGCGATCCTGACAATGTTCTTTGTTAATATTTAAATGTGGATGAAACATGAACTTTACCACTCCGAAAATAAAACAACAACCAGTGCAATGGATTTTAGCACGGAGTTCTGCCCAAAGAAAGCAAAGTCAGTATAATCGGCTGGTAACATTGACTATTTGGAGAAAAAAAAAATTCAATAACTGGAGGTATTGTTCATTATTACAAAGCCCATTAAGCAAAAAGCATCCAATTGCCACCATCATATTATTATCCGGACTAAGCTTACGTAAACTTTTTCTCTATTTCACCAAATCTTATTTTTTCGGAAGCTTAAAAAAGTTGAAAATTTGTTGGATGAAGTTTATCGAGCTAAAGAAAATAACATTGAAAAAGTCGATTCTAAAAATATTTTCCAATGTTTTTTAACGACTTATTTTGTTCCTCTCATATACAAAAGACTGTAAATTAGCATTTTAAAAGAGTAGATATCGGTTATCCATAGCCTCTCCGTTCCAACAGGAAGGCATGATTTTTGTTTGCGATGTCCCACTTGGTAGATCTCTCTTTGCTTCACCAAATTCTTTATAAAAACTTATTCTAACATACGCGTAAGCGAGAGAGGTCACTTTGTTTCACCAAATTTTATAAATTTATTTAATTTATTATAATATAATTTATTCGCTTACATTCCTGCGTCCTCGTAAGCGAGAGTGAATGCAGTTTGTTATTATTGTCTTACAATTATAGCATTCTCGAATGCGCTTTTTAGATGCGCCTATGAGAACCGCTTTTGAAACACATGAGTTGAATTTTACTGCTTACCAACACCTAATAATTTGTTGCTGGGGGACAGTATTATTGATGATTTGAGTTACACACAATTATTCTAGCGATTTTAATTTAATCTACATCCTTGTAAGCTATTCTTTTTACAATTAATCAGTGATTAATAGTCCATGGGACTGTGGCTTTTGTGATTTTGTTGAAGTAGTATCTATTTTGACATATTTCCAGAACAGCCTCAAGAACTGGTGTCCTTACACACCCCGATTAGCAATATGACTGGGTGACAGTGTGAAAATCCAATTCACTATTATATTCGAGGACCGCTAGTGTAGTTTTTAGTATGCTAATCAGCTAGTAGTCGGTTAACCTCTAAGGATGAAGGTCCCCGCAACTATGCTTACAAACTTTTAACAAACTACTTGTTCAAATCAAATCTTATTCTATATTTACATTAAAAAACTGCATGAGCACAAACAACTAAGCTCATAAAACGCTCATTATAATATTTCATTGAATTCATATCTGTAAATTTCACACAAGTAACGATGAGTGGACAATAATAAACGTGGAAGACCATCGAGCTAAATGCGATGAGCTTGCAGAAATTTCAAAAGCATGATTGAGTAAGTATGAGTAAATGTTGAACATAAAAACAATGTACTTGGGCGAGTTCAAGCAGTTTTAGGCTTTGAGTGAAACACAAACACAGTTCACGTGTACAAAAAAAAAAAACACAGAATTTTTGAACAACATTACATACGCATTTTTTAAGAAATGCAGAAAAGAAAAAAACATTAGGGCATGCAAAATGCTCTTCGCGTTATCCAAAAGTTCTACACAACTAGTAAACCAAACACACTGAGTGTTTCGAATATAAGACGAGTAAACACAGCGCTCTCTAGTATAGAAAGTTTGTTTTAATCGGTCAGCTCATTGCGTTTATGAAACGAACTGAGGTTTGCTCACTAATAGTATAGTATGATTAGGCATGCGTTCAGTAAGTTAGTTCGAGTTCGAATATGACCACTTGCTCATGAGCTTATGAGCACACTCATTAGATGAGCTTGCTCATGCAACTGTTTACTTTACTTTATATAGGGTTTCAACAAAGTCGTTGTAAATTATCACCTACCACTTTTACTTTTCTTTGACTAAATTACATATACTTTTTATCTTTATCAATTACATACATTTTTCAAATAAAACAGGATAATTAGATGTACCACAAACTAGCGACTAAAGAAAATAAATTGTTTTTAATGATACCTCCACAAATATGTCAATAATTTATGAAGTTTTTTTTTGTTGCCTTTAATTTCTTATCAAATCAATTTAAAAAGCTGAAAAAGCTAAACGTTTTTGCTCCTTCCTCTATAGAAGAAACACTTGAAATATTATTATGAATGTTTATATTTGGTCAGATGGGACTACGGGGAAAACAGAGTGTTTTGGAGATGATAAGGCGATGACTATATTTGTTTTTCTGACCAAGTTTTAGTTTGAAATAATGGAATTTATTTGTGTTAATAAATAACAACATTGAATTTACAATTTTTATAAATATGGTTTTGAAAAGAAAAAATTTGCTATAATTTAGTAGCAAACTTTTTTTCAGGCTGTTAAAAAAAATTATTTTGAATCATAATTAAGTGTTTGATTATTTGAAATAAGATTAATTGAATTATGGGAGATTAGTATTTAAGTATTTTAACTAGCAATTTGTATATATTTTTTTATTTTTTTATTTTCAACGAACTCGTTTTCTTCGATTTAATTACAGGTATGTGGAAAAATCTTTTAATCTTGTATTCAAGTCAGTGGAAGGTATGTAGACCCATTCATACTAATTTTTTAAATGTTATTATGTGCACATAATAAATTCATAGACAAAATATTGATTGTATCATATTACACAAATTTGTTTTGCTACTTTACAAAGAACATAATATAGTTGTCGCTACTACTATTTTATCTAGAATTAAAATAATTACATTTATTGTACGAGTAGCTTTGTTATGCAGATTTTTTTTAAGTATCGGTTTTCATAAAATATAAATTTTTTTATAAAAAATAGTTAAAATTCCATTTAAAAATATTATGGAATTTTTGGATATAGAAAATTAAAATATATATTTTTTATAGGTTATACAACAGCGCAAAAGAACTGTCATTTTGTAAATGCCATTAATGCCATTTTACGTTTTGAGTACTTTCCCACAGAGTGGAAGGTGTCCGTGGTTACCACGATTCCTAAACCAGGAAAAGACCACACAAAAATTGAATCATACAGACCTATAAGCCTTTTGTCAAATATGTCAAAGCTGTTTGAGAGGATGTTAATAACTAAGCTTAACCCTATTCTAAGTGACAAAGGATGTATTCCAAACCATCAATTCGGCTTCAGGAAAAAACATAGTACGATCGAACAAACTAACAGGTTAGTCAATGTTGTTAAGAGGACATTTGAAGAGAGAAAATACTGCTCTGCGCTTTTTATCGACGTTTCTCAAGCATTCGATAAGGTATGGCATGAAGGCCTAATATACAAGCTAAAACTGAATTTGCCCGTAAACCTATCTAAGCTGCTAGATAGTTATTTAACCGAACGAAAATTTATTGTGAAAGAAGGAGATTTTTGGAGCTCACCCCAGCCAATCGAAGCCGGAGTTCCCCAAGGTAGTATATTGGTGCCCTTTTTATACATATTGTATACTTCAGACATGCCAACTAGTAACCGAGTTCACACATCGACATTTGCTGACGACACAGCTTTTTTGAGCATTCACGAAAGACCCGAAGTAGCATCACGATATTTACAAGACCACATATCCAATTTAGAAAAATGGTTAAAGAAATGGAGAATAAAAGTGAATGAACATAACTTTCACACTGCGTAGAAAATTTTGCCCCCCTATTCGGATAAATAACCAAACGATACCTCAGCTTTCAGAAGTCAAATATCTCAGCATACATCTTGACCGGCGCCTTACATGGAAACGGCACATAGAAACAAAGTTAACACAAATGAAGTTGAAAGCAGTCCAACTAAACTGGCTAATTGGCAGAAATTCTGCTCTAGCTTTAGATTTCAAACTTTTATTATACAAGTCAATTCTAAAACCAATATGTTACGATACATGGTTTCAGCTACCAACGTTGAAAAAATTCAAAGGCGCCAAAATAAGATTCTTCGTATAATTACATCTGCTCCTTGGTATATAAAAAGCATTCACTTGCACTAAGCGTTTCCTTAAGCTTCTCATGCAAAAGGGGTCCGCTCAAAATGTCGAAGGATGTAGCATCTGTGGCCGAGGACGTCAGTAAGTATATACAAACAAACAAATCCATGCACATTATACGGCGTTAGCATTGCACTGAATTGTGATACTGAAACCTTGAAGATGTCCCCATACAAAGCCGTTCATGAATTTCCAAAATAATACTTAGTAACGAAGTCAATTTCTACTTAAAAACTCCGGGATTCTAGCGCACGACGAAAAATTCACCTGTCATAAAACGAGCATTGTAAATCTTCAAATTATCCGACAACCGGTTTTATAAGATGACGATTTTTAGGGATCCGTAATTCAAAGGGTAAAAACGTAATCATATTGATTTATTACAATGTCTGTCTGTCACTGTATGTGTTGTATTACTATTACCGCAATAATAATTACTAAAAATTATAGCGTGTTCCGATGGTGACGTTTGACGGTTTTTACGTATATGGCCTTGATTTATGATCCTTCAAGAAACTTTAAATTTGAACAGAATATGTAAATTAATGTCCACTACAACAACAAATGTAAAAACTTTAAATTAAAGGATCTTTTTATAGAGACGTGATTTTTCATATATGTATAACCTTATCTTTCACACTTCGAATTTACACAGAGTATGTTTTACAACGTCTACTATCTAAACAACTGTCAATAATGAAATTAATAAAACTGAAAGGGTGTTCCCTAGAAACCACAATTTTTAAATAAAAAGAAATAAAAAATTAAGGGCGTCCCCATATCCTATCTTCTGAAAAATAACAAGCAGCCATTTTTTTGATTTTTAATCATTTAAGTTAAAAATTACAGGGTGCCCCATAACAGACGTGCCAACAATAACAATCTTTCATTTGGTTCCCGCAAGATGGCGCCACTTCCCACACATCGCATTAATCAATGGATTCAATGAGAGAACATTTCGGTGAGCACATAATTTTACGTTTTGGGCCGGTCGATTGACCACCAAGATCGTGTGATTTCACACCGTTAGACTTTTTCGTGCGGGGATATGTAAAGTTGAAAGTTTATGCGGACAAACCCGCTTCGATTCAGACCTTGGAGGAAAACATCACGCGTGTCATTCGCCAATTACCAGTCGAAATTCTCGAACGAGTAACACAGTGCAACACGGATAAAAATAACCATATACGGACACCACTACGTGATAAACGACAAAAAAAAAAGACCCCTGTCTCCCAGTTTTGCCCAAAGTCCTCCAGGTTTTTTTTATGGGCCCTCAAAGATGTGGGGCCTCGATGTCATTTTTGCAAAATAATGATCATTTACTCAAGCTCATATTTTGCAAACCGTTTGGAAATTTGATATACTCTCTGAGGCAAAGTTGTAGCTCTTGTCATAAAGAACAAAAATTGTTAACATATAAAATCTTCAAGGTCAAAATCGCAAAAAACTTTAAAAAATTCAATTTTTTTTTACCTTTTTCCCCTGTTCAGGTCCATAGGTAGCAAACCGTTAAAAATTCAAGGAAACAATCAACTACAAAAATGAACCTAAGATCTCAATAAACAACTTTATAGAACATATCGCTCATTTACTTGAAGACCGTCATAAGTCAAAAAACGTGATTTTTGAGTTAGTGATGCAGAAATGTTCTTTTTATTCCGCTACATGTTGTATATTAATTTCATGATTTTATCTTGTGTACTTTTCGCGTGGGAATAGAATATGCCGTTATTTCATTTCATTTGTTTCAATTTTTTTTATTAATAATAACGACATATTTTAGTTACAAAATATTTCAGATTTTCCCTAAATAATATACAAATAACATATCATTTTATTATTTGACTTCGAAATTGAGGCATGTTCATGTTGTTTTACTTAACAGTGCAGAATAAAAAACTTAAAATGCGTTTTTTACAAAATGCCTTTTTTTGACTTATGACGGTCTTCAAGTAAATGAGCGATATGAACTTCCTAGGAATGATTCTTAACACCGTTTAGGTAGCGCTTATGTAGCCGAAATGAATTTAAAAATTTTCGGGAAATTTTTCACTTTTGCCTCAGAGATTATATCAAAATTTCAAACGGTTTGCAAAATATGAGCTTGAGTAAATGATCATTTTTTTGCAAAAATGACATCGAGGCCCCACATCTTTGAGAGCCCATAAAAAAAAACCTGGAGGACTTTGGGCAAAACTGGGAGACAGGGGTCTTTTTTGACGTAGTGGTGTCCGTATATGGTTATTTTGCAATGACTTAAAAAATTACACAGTGTGTAATCGAAAATTAGACTCAACGGATGGACCATCTGCGTCATAGCAACGGCCAACATTTGATAGACATAATCGTCAAAAAATAAATGCCAAAGAATCTCCATTAAATTTGAATTTTATGTTCTTTATTTTTCTTTAAAAAAGTAGGAAACCTCCAAATGGATCACCCCTTATTATTCCACAATAGAGGAGATTTTTCGTAGAATCTTTATTATTATAAATCTTTAAAAATAACGCCGAAGACATCGTAAAAATAGCACAACTGTGTTGAAAAGTTAAAAAAATAAAATAATATCTTCAAGGTAATGGATATGAAGTTATTGAATTTAATTATAGCCGATTTTATTTTATTCTCTGTGAAATAAAATAAGTTTTAATCACTGCAAGATTTTGTATCTGTCAATTTAAACAATAACGAAAATGTATGCAACACAAGCGGAATTTCAACCCCCGTTAATTTCTTTTTCGTTTTTTAATAATCTAACAAATATTATTTTATTTTTTATTGATAAAAAAACAAGACTAATTACAAAAAAGATTAATGAAAAATAAGCAATAAGCATTGATTATTTTGTATTTCAATTTCAATTTAACAAAACAATTGAAAATTTTTCATTGTTCAATTAAAAAAAGAAAATCATTTCGAGCTTCAAATATTTATGTAAATTTTGTATTTTTTGAAATTTCAAGAGTTTAAATCGTTTCTTGCCTTTTTAAAAACTACGTAGTCTTTGTAGTTCTCTTATTACAAACATCTTTTCTGTCTGTCTGTCTGTCTCTCTGTCGTGTCTGTCTGCCTTTCCTGCCTGTGTGTTTAACATTTATGTTTATATCCAATTGTCTATTTATATGACTATAACTGTCTGTTTTATCTATTATTACTTTTATTGTTGCTGTTGTTTGTTGTATTTGAATCTGCGAATTTGTTGCTAGTTGCTGGCTCAACATTGCAATTTAGTCGAAGAAAAACCCAGCATAATTTTAAATATTTATAGCTTTATCATTAAAAACAAATCATATAGGTTTGTGTGAGTATTTCTTATTGCTGTTGTTTATTACGGCTGCTCTGCCTACTTTAAAATAGTCTCAAATGCGTTTCGTATAACTGCCAGCCAACCAGCCAGCCTGTCTGTCCAATCTATCTGTCTTTCTAAATTCATAAGCAGTTCCATTATTCAATTTTCATCTGTTAAAACTTTATTTTTTTCCTTATTTTTACTTCAAATCTTAGGAGACTTTCAGCAGATTAATGGCAACAAACACAAAATGAAAATGTAAAATAACGAATGCATTGCATTGATTATTGCCACGTAATCACTCTGTATTTTATTTTTTTTTTTTAAAACAGCACTTTGCTCTACACAAATAAGTTTATTTAGTTTTATCCAAATTATTTTTCAAACAAATTTTTTATTATTAAATTAGTCCCTCCCTAACTATGTTCTTTAGGTAAAAATTGGCACTACTTGTTTTCTTTCCATACAAATTTTTCTCATACTTTTACTTTAAAAACAACTTTGTCCATTTCTTTGAAATCGAGTCTGGTTCTAATTGTTTTCTTTAGAAACTAATTTGTGCCAAATTTATTTTTTTATGCCAAATTTTTTTTCGTCCCAAAATATTTTTTATCCCAAAATATTTTATTCAACAAAATATTAAAAAAATAAAATTAATATTAAAAAAAAAAAAAAAATATTAAAAAAATATTAAAAAAAAATAATATTTAAAAAAAATTATTAAAAAAAAAATTTTAATTATTTAAAAAAAATATTTTCAAGATTTCAAGATATTTTGAAGATTGTGTTCTTTAGGAAAACATTTGAGTTAAATTGTTTTTTGTAGAAAAAGAATTTGTCCAAAATTATTTTTTTTAAGTTAATCTGAAAAGGCTTTTATTATTTAAGAATTTATATCCACCAGTTTTCTTTAAACATAATTGACCTAAACCTTTTTTTTAAAATACTTATCCCAAATTATTTTATTAAAACCAAGTGTGTCCAACATTTGTTTTTTTTGTAGGAAATTGTACGAACATTTTTTCCCCCAAAATGTTTTCCATAAAAACTTTTTTTCTGCAGAAACAATTGTTTTTTAATGTTATTTCCTTATAGCCTTTAATTTTTATTTATCGATGGTTATTTCTTACATTGCCTAGGAACAATTATCAAGAATTTTTTTATGTTGCCCATAACTTTTAGTTGCCAATAAATATTTGTTACAAATCCGGAATTTTTATTACCTTTTGGATTATTGTAAATTTAATTTTATTACACTTGTAACTGTAAAATTATAAATGAAAATAAAAAAGGCATAGCGAAAATAATTCAAGCAATAAAATTTTATTTGTTTCATTTAAAAAATCTACTGATGACCACACTGTCATTTAATTTAAAGAAACTGTGTTTTTTATATTTAAAAAATTTTATTGCCGAAAATATTAAAGCGTTTTCTATGAGATCTTATAATTTTTAAAACAAACAAAATGTTCTCCAATTATTTTATAATTTTCTTTATAAATAAAATCTAATGTCGTTCGTTGGTAATCGCATCATGTAAGAACAGCTGCACCGATTTGACCATTTTTTGTTTAAATCTTCAACGTACCCAACTCAAGTAGCACTATAAGTAGGACTATAGTGCTACTTTTTAAGTAGCACTATAATTATAATAGATACCAGTAACTCCTTTATTAATATACATAGTTTGCAGCAACATAGATTCGAACAGTAGGCGTGGTACCTTCCATACAAAGTGAACAATTATTCTGGAGATCTGCAATAGGTAGAGTCTTGAAATTTTGCACAAGTAACCTTCATACTAATATGCATAATCTAACAAAACACAGACTGGACTAGACGGAGGGCGTGGTGCCTCCCAAACAAAGTGAACAATTATTATCGTGTACCTAGATATTTGCAATATCTATAGTCTTGAAACTTTGCACAAGTGACCCGCATACTAATGTGCATAATCTAGTGCAAAATACATACTGGAATAGCAGAGTAGGAGTGGAACCGCCCATACAAAGTCAAAAATTCTTATCGTGTTAATACGTATAGTTTAGTTAAAAAACAGATTGGATGGGAACACTGGGCATCAGACCTTGCATATATAAACTAACCAATTTTTATCGTGAGAATAGCGTGTGTTTTCGAGTTAAAGGATGATTATACTGCAAAAAGAACGAAGACTAGACATTCTTGAAAAGACGGAAATCTACAAAATGGGAACTTTTAACGAGGGAATTATTAACGAACAGGTAAACACAACCTCAGACACAATTCTTACACCACTAAAACTACTTAAACATTCTAACAACAAAAAAAAAACACCTGCAGATGGACACGCTTACCTAGCTAAAAATAAAATACCAAAATACTAAATATTAATTAACTTACCTGTACAACACCATTTATATAAACACCACCCTAATGAAAACCCATTACTATTTATAAAAAAACAGCTAATAATAACTCTCCAGTACTATTTTAAAAGCGGCATGAAAATTATGTCTTTAGCAGTGACGACGGTCTTCACCGAGAGGTATGACAACAGCAGTGTATTTACTGTCGGAATAAATCCTATCAATTTAATATCAGTTCTTAAAAGTGTTTATTGATTTTTTTGGATGGGTGTAGCGAAGCCTGCCGGGGATAGCTAGTCTATAATTTTGTTCTATACTGATAATACTATAACCAACAGAAAGAACAATATTTTAAGAGAATCAAATCAAAATTTTGAAATATTACATTCCGCTGCAACGCCCTAGTTTCTAGACCTCGCTTTGCGTACCCACTAGAAGGCTTGCCTTTTTCGTCAAAATATCAATAACATCTAAAGATGGAAATAAGTTGCAGAACAGACTCAAATATGTTGTAAAACGTTTGATCCAGCCTCAAAAATGGTAGTAGGACAGGTAAAACCTCAATCCACTTAATTATTTTTATTTATTTATTAAAAATTACAATACCGTTCAAATAATATTCTTACTTAAATTATCGAGCATAGTAATGAGGACTTTTACTCCTTGTAGCTAAACATCCAGAGTCTTTGTTGGGAATCGAACCCACAACCCCCAGACTTATAGACTAGCACACTACCCACTAGCCTACACTTAAATAATTTGCTAACCAATATAAAAATACATGGAATAAATTTGTAGCAAAAGTTTATAAATAGCGAAGGAATTGTCCTAAATTGTATTTGGTAATTTTGTACAAAAAAAAAATTATTTTTTGAATTTAATTTGTTTCTTTGATTTCTCTTTGTTTGTCACTTGACATGTCATTTTCTTCATGAATTTGTTTTCAAAAATTTCAAACTTTACAAATCATGTTGTTTTTGTTTGTGTAAATAGTTGTCATTTATCGTTTAAACTTAAAGCTTTAAACACATGGACAACAGCGGCTACATTACTACACGGCTACAAATGCCGTTAGCTACAATCGTCGCCATGTAGTCAGCTATTGAAATATGTTAAAAACGACAGCAGCTACATACTTCAAAACTATGAAAATATACTTTATATAGTTTATTTGACCTTTTTGTTAATATTAATTTAACTATTTTATTTTAAGCTTTAGGTCTTTAAATAATTTTATTTATATTTTTTCAATATTTCGCTACTCCTTTGTGTAGCGTCATCAGGAAAAATTATAAAATTAAATTAACAGTAATAAAAATTACAATATTGTAATTTTTATTACTGTTAATTTACAATACAATATTGTAATTTTTATTACTGTTAATTTAATTTTATAATTTTTCCTGATGATGCTACACAAAGGAGTAGCGAAATATTGAAAAAATATAAATAAAATTATTTAAAGACCTAAAGCTTAAAATAAAATAGTTAAATTACTATGAAAATATATCCTCACCTAAAATGCAAAAGGCCGTAACTACACTTTTTAGTTTTTTACAGGAGAAGGAATAAACGTTATAAATTAAAGACTACTTAAAACTTAATATCCACATTTTAGATTCAAACTTAGAAAACAAACATAACACATATTGAAAGATAATCAAAGCCAACTTTTTTTTTTGTTTTTTTTTTTTTGAAAAAGTGCAGTTACGGCTTTTTGGTTTAGTTGACGTTGCAGTTACGGCCTTTTGTTTTTCACCAATAAAGTCGTTATTTTTGGACGTATACATGTAAAATTTGCTGTGTAGATGTGTTTTGGTTAAGTTCGTCATAATCAATCAAAAAGTAAATTTTGAATTTTTGAGTAGTTACGGCCTTTTGCATTCTAGGTGACGATATGTAGAAATAAATATTTAACTTATAAAAAAAATTGCTTTTTTCAAAAAATACTTTTATCATATCAAAACATATAAATATATTTGCTCAAAACCTTTTGATTGTAAATGAATTTGTATTTTTAATTTTGTCACATTTTCTTTTGTTGAATAAACTAAAATTGTCGCAAACAAAAATAGAAATTAGCCTAAGTTGGCTACAACCACAATGGTGGTTGTGTAACCATGTAGCTATGATATCGTCAAAATAATCGTCTTCATATAAAAGTGTGTATTTTAATTTTGACAGGTTGTAGTCGGTATCCTGCAGTCGTCTATGTGTTTAATCCTCAACAAAAAAAAAAAAAAAAAAATTAACAGTCAAGTCAAAATAGTCATCACGGGGCTGATGACGATGATCATGACGATGACAGGCCTCATTGACTAATGAAATGATTTAGTTTTAGCTCAACAACAAACAAAAAAAAAAATAAAAAATTGTTGCCAACAAATAATTGTTTATAATAATGCGTTTAACTGTTGCTTACTGTTACTAATGCCATTTTTGTTATTACTGGGTTGTAATATTGTGAATTTGAATGGTTTTTGTAAAAATGTGGCTTAAAGTTGTTAACGATTTTTAACATCTTTGTAACGAATGAAGAAACAAATGAAACAGAAAAAAAATCATTCAACAATTGAAAGACAATTGAACGTTTTATTTGTGCCGGTTATTTTTGATTTTATTTGTTTCTTGCCACGTCCGTCCATCCGAACGTCTATCTGTCTGTCTGTCTGCCTATCAGTCTGTTATTTTTTTTTAACTGCCATTTGGCTGGTTGCTGTCTTCATAAACGAACAAAAATATTTCGAATTTGTTGCTTTGTTGGATAATGGTGGCATCTGCTGCAGCATCTTCTCAATTTACTTTCTACTGTTTAAATATTCCACTTTTCGTAACTGCTATTGTGTAGTTTTTCCTCTCTAGAGTCTTCCAGTTGGTTTTGTTGTACAACAAAAGAAAGAAAGAATTCTTTTTTCTTATACATTTTAACGTTGCAAGTGCAGCACTTGTGTGTAGGCACTTCAATTATCTTCAATGAAACATTTTTTATTTGAAATTGTTGGTATATTTTTTATTTGTTTTCTTGTTTGTTTATGTTCACTGTGTCAAAAAAAAAAATGTGTAAATTTTCAAATCAAAAATGCAAGTGGAATTTCGTATTATTGTTAGTATTTTTCTGTGAAGTTGTGAAAAAATTAACAAAAAAAAGAGAAAATTTGGTGAGAAACTGATCCAAATAAATGCAGGTAAAGAAATCTAAGCGAAAACGAATGATAGTGATAAAAGGTATGCGTTCAAATACAATTTGTTAATAACTTCTTCTGGTTATATTCCCAGCTTATTAAAAATTAACACTGCACCCTTTAACAAGCATCTGAAGATAGACAATTGTAAACTTTTTATTCCGGTAGCTATTCAAAGTATGAATATAAGTTCTTGCATTTTCGTAAAAATGGAAATATTTCCCACTTTATACTGGACTAATCTGCATTCCATTTTTAACTATGATACATTAAAATGCTGCCACTAGGCCATTATATTTAGTTATATGTACCTATAATATGCCATTCTATTTAAACATAAACAACACAGTTTTCTGCAAAATGAAGAATTTCCTACCAAAAGAAGAGAAAATATGGCGATTTCAATATACCTAATGACCATGATTCACTATCATACTCAGTCGTACGATTTGTCAAAAATTGCATGTGTGCTCAAAATTATGATATTGTGGATTAAAAGTGTGTGACAGACTTTTTGACAGTATGTACGATTTGATAATCTTTTGAAAAAAAAAAACATAAAATAGTATTTTTCATGCCATCAGAGTTGCAAAATCTTGTTTTGTATGATAGTGTGGCATCTACAACGCCATTTTGAAACGATTTTTTAAGTAGGATAGAATTCTGTCAGATTTCTTTGTGATTAAATCGTACGATTGTGTAGGATAGTGGATCCTGGCTTTAAAAAGCACCCCAGCCAGAAAAAAAAATTTGGAAGATGAACATTATTTAAACTAGCAGCACTGCTTGCAGAAACGTTTGGAGTAGCTTCGAAAAACTACAATAAGTCGTATTTAAAGCCCGCCCAATCAGCAGCGTCGACACCAAATCCAAATATCTATGGCAACAAGGTAATGATTTCAATTTGGCGGGACTAGAAGAATATCATATCGCAGTTATCGTCAAATATTCACCACTTTTCTATTTGGCGTCGTCGACAAAATACGACGACTTTCTGTGTCGACGAGCTTAAATTGGTATTCCCTTTGTCGATGACTGTTTATTTTTATTTGGTATTCTGTTAGAAAAAATGACGTCGAAATGATGTTGTGTCGACGACGACTTTGTCGTCTTGGTTTTTATAAACGATTAAAAAAAAATAAAATTGGAAAAAATAAAATTATTGGAAGAAATGGAAAGAAATTCCTCCCTTGCAAGAATCTTCCAAAGAGGATGTACCCCCAGTGGGATGGTTTTGCTGTTGCATTAAATGCCCTTGGCCATCTAAGAAAATCGCAAAATGGGTGGCAAAAGGTATGGTGTGTGAAGAACTTAAATAAAGAAATTTTAATTAAAAAAAAAAAATGAAAAAAAAAAAACTAACGAAAATTTGATTACCGGTCTGGCTGGAGACTTAAAATTTAAGGGAACAAGAAAATGATTTTCAGCACAACTGAGGCTAAGGCTACTCTGGTGGTGGAAATAATAAACAATTTATATTTAGCCTCCTGGAAGAGGCTGTAGTAAATTTGCACCTTAACCCTGTAGGTGCCGTTCATGGAATACAGTACGGAAATCTTGTCAGTGAGTTCGAAATTCGCGAGATTGCATTGGAAGTAGGATCAGGCAAAAATATTGAAAGTTGCACTGTGGACCTAAAGAAATTCAAAGTGTATCCGGACCAGACAGTCAACATTCAATTCCAATTAATACTACTCTGCAAAAAAAAAAAAAAAAACATTATATGGAGTTGAAAAACCAAACGAAAACCAACTGGCCGCCAGGAATTGCTGCAAAAACATAGCATTGAACTACCCAAATTGTTAGGAGAAATCTCAAATTCATTGATACGAAAAACATTTTTTTAAATTTATTTATATTTTTGTTTTAAAAATGTTCAATAAACAATAAATAATTAATTCAATAAACATTTATAAACATTTTATTTGACTTAAATTGTCGACAATCCGTCGACGTCGTCATAATACTGTTAGGGAATACGAAATTATAATCGAATTGATGAGAACGTCGATACAAAGTGACGTCGCCCAAAAAATGGCGACGCCAAATAGAATAGGGGTGATTCTATTTAAGTTATTTCTAAAAATAATACCCTTAAAGTTTTGATTAATAACTTTTGAATATTGACTATTTACAAAAAAGAATACTTAATACTTTGCCAGCACTAGCAAGGTTAATGAATACCTTTCTTATACGTTGACCAATATTTGATTTGCCGTTAAAATTTTCTATTAATTTACGCAGTCGTTCTTCTGTAAAGAAAACTTCACTTATCATTGCTTGTTCTTTTAATTTAAATTTCTAAATTTTTAATATCTTCGTGTTTATTAAATTAAAATTAAGCGAATTAAAGCACTAAAAGTATGAGATGCATAATCTGTACCGCTACATTGTTCTTCAGCTTTCATTGTGACGTTGTACTTAGTATGAGCAGGCAGGAGTCACTATAGTTCTGAAAGAACGCGTTATATAAAGAGGTTACATTACTTTATATCTTCAAAACGTTTTATTATTAAAAAGTTAAAAAGTTTTGTAAAAAAAAAATTATGATTTATTGTAAAATTCCACGGAGGGCAAAGCACCAATTTAAAATTGTTGGCTACATACTCCAAAATGAATTTGACAGTACCGTGGTTAACAAACCACTTTTGTGAAAAACCCAATTTTTGGAACTTATCGTTCCCGTTTTAGGAATTTAGATGTGAAAAAAATATTAAAATTTTTATTACCACTTGGTTAAAAGCTCTCTTGTTTGTAAGGATATTTCAGTCCGATCAAAAGTTGTTTCAATTCCAATACCAAACTAATTCCAAACTAAATTATCTTAAAATTTCCAGTTTAAATCTACAGTAATACCTCTTTAATCCGGATAATTGATTGCAAGGGCTCATCCGGATTATCGAGGGTCCGGATTATTGGATATATTGAATTTTTTTTTTTTTTGTTAAAAAGTATCGGAAATATAAAACAAATTTTTTATAAACATTTTTAATTAATTTTTTTATTTAATAAAAACAAATAACCTAAACATGTATATACAGTAGTTCAATTATACATTTATGAAAACATTAAGGAAATTAAAAATATGAGTATCAGTTTTTAAAAATATGTATATTATACTAAAAATAAATGATAATTTAGTTTTTCTTGGCAAAAAAATCCGACACTTTTGCCTGTCGAGATTTGGATAAACTTTTTTCCAAAGCGAGAGATCTCAATTCATATAATGCTGACAATTTTTCAATGTCAAATCCTATTTGCTCGGCAAATTTGATTGATGCTTCAATGCTAGGTAAAGCATCTTTAGCTTTTATATGGTGCGTAATTGGCACATTTTCTTCTTCATCTTCTTCTTCGGAAATATCGGTTGAAGATAGATCATCCAATAATAACGAGGCGGTGTTATTTATCCAACCTTCAGCATCTTCACTTGTAAAATTGATATCAAATTCATTTCGAAGGGTATCTGATATAAACATAAGGGTCCCTTCTTCAGAATCCTCATTGAAACTCAGTCTTTCTTGTAAAATGGACAAAGGTAAATCGTCCTCTGAATTCCATCTGTTCGGAAAAAGTTTGTTCCAGCTGGATTTTATAGCTGTATCAGAGAGTTTTGCCCAAGCATTTTTTAGCAAAATGCAGCACTTCTGAATAGTAAATGATTTTAAGAATTTACCATAATCTGTTTCGTCAGATCTTATGATTTCGCATAAAAGTGATTTTTTATAATACATTTTAGTTAATCTGATGGGATTTTGATCCATTGGCTGCACAATACTAGTCGTATTCGGTGGCAAAAACATTGTTTTGTAGTTTTTGCAGTTTGAAACAAGTTCTTCTTTTAAATGACTTGGTGCATTATCAACCAGTAAAATTGCTTTTTGTGGCAAATTATTTTTCTCTTGGAAAATTTTGACTTTTGGAACAAAAGATTTATGAAACCATTCTTCAAATAACCTTGATGTCATCCACCCCTTTTTTGACGAATAATATTCAACCGGAGGGTTTTTTTTAAAAGAGCGAGGATTGCGTGACTTACCTATGACAACAATGTCTAGCTTATGATCACCTGATTTGTTTGCGCAGCATAGGAAAGTAACCCTTTTGACATTTTGCGACCTGGGGCATTTTTTTCTTCTGCGTGGACTAAAGTTTTTTCAGGCAGCATTTTATAAAAAAGTGCAGATTCATCTGCGTTGTATATTTGTGAATCTAGCAAGCCTTCTGTGAAAATAATATTGTCTAATTTCCTTTGAAATTCTGGAACAAGGTCTGGTTGGCTAGATAGTTTTTCACCGCAAATTTTTAGGCTTCGGATAGAAAACCTGTTGCTAAATTTTTGGTACCATCCATGACTTGCTAGAAACTTTTTTTCAATTCCATACAAATCCGTAAATAATGCTCTGGCTTTTTCACATAAAATTTCTTGAGAAATCATCACATGTTTTTTTCGTTGTTTCTCAAACCAAGAATATAATTTTTCCTCAAAATCACAATGTTCGCCTTTTTTTAAAGTTTTACGTTTCTTTAAAAGATTTTTGTTAGAAACCTTAACAAAACTGCAAAATAAATAAAATATTATTGACTGATATTACTTCTTATTGTAATCATTTTATATTTACCTCTTTAAACGCTCACTATTCTTTTTTATATCCGAAATTGTAGATGTCCCTACATCATATTTTTTTGCTAATGCAGATCCACTTATTCCTTTATTTAATGAATCTACAATTTTAATTTTATCTAAAATAGATAAAGTTTTATGAGACCTCTTTACTGATGGCATCGTGCAGCACTACTGAACAAACAACGCTAACACGTGGCAAAAACAAAAGCAAAAAATGACCGTTAATTTACCGCTATAATTTTAAAAATTAACACAAAACAATGAAGTAAATGTTGTTGCTGTGTTGTTATGATTTGTGTTGATTGTCAATATTTCTAGATGCGTTTGCATAATTCTTGTTTTTTAATTAGAAACAATAAAAAACAAGAGAAAAGTCCGAATCCGGATTATAGAGGTAAAGAGTTTGCAATCAATCCGGACTATAGAATATACAATGAGAAACAAAATGCTGTCCGGATTAGTGGATAATCCGGACTAAAGAGGTCCGGATTAAAGAGGTTTTACTGTATATACATATAATAAAATAGTAACTCATTTCCGTCTTTCTGCTTTTCTTTTGCGTTCGCATCACGTATAAACTACTGGATGGATTTTAGCAAAATTTTGTAAGGAGGTACCTTAGGATCCCGATTCCAATATAGGATACTTTTTTCCGCTAAAATATCTCATTTCCAAGAGAAAGTGGAGAAAAATCAGTGAAAGTAGGCAATTTTCGGTTTAAAGGTACTGAAAGTGGGATATTTTAAACAAAATTGCGCAACAGATGGCGCCAATTAAATAAAATTTATATTTTTACTTTGTGGTATTACATTGTTATTAAAATATTTAAAACACCTCTTATAGGGCTTTACAATAATTTTTAGAATTTTAGGATATTTATAAATTTTATAATTTTATCCAGGAATGGGTAACTTTATATAAAGTAAAAACATAAACCGTAACTGAAGCACTATAAAAGTAAGAGTCTCACAATTGGTGTGGAATACTTTCAAAGCAAAATCGAGTAAAATATTGTCAGGACGCTCACGTGGTGGGCACAGCTATTTATAACTATTTATAATAATATTTAGAAAATTGTAAATTGTCATATAATTTTTTCTGATAACAATTACTTGTGTAAAAAATATATATTTAAGCTACCAAACCTTGCCTAATAATGATTTTTTTTTATTTTCTATGTAAAAATGCACAATAAAAATTCTCTAGTAAAGGTGTTTTTTTATAGAGGTATAGAACTTTAAGTTGCAATAAAACAACGATGGATTATTCGATAGACATAAATTTTATTTATCCCGAAGATAATCTTGCGGCATTACATTTTAAACATGATTTCTGGCATATGACCGCCACGAGTGACGCGGATGTAGTCCAATATGGACGTCCAATTTTCGATGACTTCTTCCAACATTTGTGGCCGTATATCGGCAATAACACGACGAATGTTGTCTAAAAATTGGTCAAGCGTTTGTGGCTTATCCGCATAGACCAATGACTTTACATAGCCCCACAGAAATTAGCCTAGCGGCGTTAAATCACAAGATCTTGGAGGCCAATTCAAAGGTCACAAACGTGAAATTAGTCGGTCACCAAACGTGTCTTTCAATAAATCTATTGTGGCACGAGCTGTGTGACATTTTGCGTCGTCTTGTTGAAACCACATCTCCTCGACATCATGGTTATTCAATTCAGGAATGAAAAAGTTAGTAATCATGGCTATATACCGATCACCATTGATTGACTGTAACGTTCTGGCCACCATCGTTTTTGAAAAAGTAAGGATCAATGATTCCACCAGCCCATAAAGCGCACCAAACAGTCAGTTTTTCTGGATGTAACGGTGTTTCGACATAAACTTGAGGATCACCTTCACTCCAAATGCGGCAGTTTTGTTTGTTGACGTTTGTTTGTCAACCAGAAGTGCGCTTCATCGCTAAACAAAATTCGCTTATGAAAATAGGGAACAGCGGTAATCTCGTTTTGGGCCCAAAATTGCACTATTTGCAAGCGTTGTTCAGGCGTGAGTCTATTCATGATGAATTGCCAAACAAAGCTGAGAATAAATCACTTGACAGCTGTTAAATCGGTCGCCATCTTGAAAAGTAATGCCAACTTTAAGTTCTATACCTCTATAAAAAACACCCTTTAGTTCCATAATAAAACTTTTTAAACTGCTGTGTGCCTGCCCCTATTTACTATTAAAAACGAGCATATAAAAATAAAAATTGATTTATGGCGTCATTGTGAATTTAGAGGAAAAACGGTTATTTACACTCTCGACCAAATGATTAGAATCACTAACATTCCTGTTCTGTTCTTATATGGTCTCCTAAAAGCGGAAACCTATGTATGTGATTCTAATTGTCTGATGGAGAGTAGTGTATATAAAACCTTTAATTTTTTATATTCACATCATGCAAAGTTGTAAGCTCTAAAGCAAACTCATAATTTTTACTTTAAAATGTTTTGAATTGAAATAAACATCTGAGGTAAAAATTCAAATTACATTTTTCTACTTTTATTGTTTATGTCTTATTACGCCATCATAATCGCACTTCAACTCCAACAATGTACGTACAACGAGAAACATTGTAGTCGTAGTTTCGAGTTAATTTAAAATTAAATTTCCTGTAAAATTTTTCAAATTTAAAATCAAACTAAACAACTACAGCTGTAATGCTGTGAGTTATTTTTGTGGCAGTGGGTCTTTAGTTCAAAATTATATCCCGAGTAAATTGATACATAATCATCCAATTTCAACCTTTGATTTCAATTCATCATATGTAATTTTCCACCAACTATAGCAGCATCAGAAGCCACTGCACCAACCATAACTGTTTGTACAAATACTACAAGACAATAAAACGATCGTATTACAATTTGGTGGCAATTGACTTATCTTTCTAAGATTACTCTTTTGTTTGTTGTTGTTGTTTGCTTTATAAGTCTTTAAGGAAATCAAATTTAAACATAAACAGATTTTAAAATTGTAGAAACGGGAGAAAACAACTACAAGAGCAACAAAGGGTTATTAGAGTGTGTTAATGCTCACTTTAAAATATGGACTGAAGAAAAGGCTAATTGGGTTTCTCAAACAGATTTAGCAGCGAATTATTGGGTTGGAAACTAAGTGATTGTGAATTAAGTCGGTCGATGGTGTAAATGGAAGAAGATCTAAATTTTTTTATGTATTTACAGCACCCAATCTGTAAACTTATAAAAAATTATATAGATTAGTTCTTAAAAT
Organism: Phasia obesa; assembly: GCA_949628195.1. Taxonomy (NCBI): domain Eukaryota; kingdom Metazoa; phylum Arthropoda; class Insecta; order Diptera; family Tachinidae; genus Phasia; species Phasia obesa. The sequence continues at coordinate 43,187,062 of OX451217.1, forward strand.
TCTTACGACATACATATTTTATTTTATTCTTTCCTTAAAAAATTCCCATTTTTGATTCATATCATTTAGTTTTGTAGTTTTACCCATGATTTAAAAATATAAGGTAATTCCATTCTCTCTTTTTGTCGCCATAGCCCCGTTCCACACTTCCAATTTTTGTTTCTGCAACATGTTTCCTGTACTTGAAACTCAGCTGTTGTTTTTATTTGATTTTTTCGACATGAGAACAGTGTTGCCACATTTTTTTTTATCAAAAATCTTCAAATCAACAAAAAACAATCTTTAATACATTCTTATATTTATATTTTTTTGAGAAAGTCCCAAGTTCTTATAATATGTAATAGACAATGTTGGTATATCTGATTTTTTCTTTTTTTTATTGATATTGATTCAGGAAAAAAACCTCTATCAACGTTAGCTGTTGATATTAGTATTGATAAAACTGCATAAACTCTTTAAAATAAAATAAAGTTTCAAAACCCTCGAAATTATTTGAATTCAAAATTTTGCAGGTGCTAAAAACTCTTAAAATTAAAAAAAAATCATTGTAAAAACCAAACTTTTTAATTAACTTTGTTTGACACAACCTAATATTAATTTAAAAAAAAAATATTTAATTAAATATACTTAGGATCTCTAAGATATGTACAATTATTTATATCACATTTGTTTAACTTTTTCAACACGAATATATTCATCTTTTACAGACTAATGCCCCTATTACGGTTTACAACTCAACTCAGTTGAGTTGTCTAAAAGACAACTTGAAAGACAACTGCTACTGATGAGTTGTAATTTGAAACAACTCCTACTGATGAGTTGTAATTTTTTAAATTTTTGTTAAGTGAAATAACACAGGGTTGTAAACGTTGAAACTACAACAGAGTTGTAACACAATATAAATGCAACTTTAATTTTTTTGACAAGTTGAGTTGTAATTGATAATACCAAATTGTAAAATTTCAACTGAAGTAGAGTTGAGTTGTAAACCGTAATAGGGGCCTAAAATTGTTAAATATCAAATTATTATAAATCTTTTATATTGGTTAAAATAAAATCTTTTTATCATTTTGACATCTAAAAAAACTTCAAAAATAATATAAATCTTCACAAATGGTAACACTGCATGATAATGACTGTATAAAAGTAGTACAGTCGTCAGAAACACAATTTTGAAAGTATGGCCACTAATCACTTCAAAAAAGAATTTTAAAAATGTTTCAAAAACAAAAATTGCAAATATTTAACGGGACTAGGGTTTGGGAATTCCCGGGAAAATCTATAAGCAATTTCCCGGGAATTTTTTTGCTGATTTCTTGGGAAACGGAAATTTAAAATCATAAGCACTTTAAAGAAAATTCAGTGGTTCTTAATTTTAAATAAGCATTTCTTTTGCTATCACACAATCGTTATTGTGTTGAATAAAAAACAGGCATTTTTAAGTTGTAATATTTTTAGAAACTTACAAATATGTTATAGATCGTGCAAGACAAATTGTAAAACCATTTGAAAAAAGTCCTCTAAAAACAGCCTGTCTGAAAAAATATCAGAAACAAGAATATGGTCGCGTTTAAATCATGATGTAAAAACAAGATAAGTATGGTTGAAATGGTTCAATCGTTTCTTAAATCGAAGAATGCATTTAAAGAAACTGATAGATATTAATTGCGCAGAGTTGTGGGTTGAAGATTATGTTCAGATTTTAGAAACTTTAGTGCCGGTTTTAAATCCCATTAAAGTTGCAGGTGAGGCCTTGAGCCGCAGAGGCACAAATTTGTTAATAGCAGATGTTATTATTCAGACGCTCTAAGGTCAGCTTTTGGCTATTACCGCGACTCTTTTAAAAACGATGGTTGAAAAGAAAAATAAATGAACGAAGGGATGTTTGTGTTACTTAACACACTGTGTAATTTTTTAAGTCATGGCAAAATAACCATATACGGACACCACTACGTCATAAAAGACCAAAAAAAAAGACCCCTGTCTCCCAGTTTTGCCCAAAGTCCTCCAGGTTTTTATTTTATGAGCCCTCAAAGATGTGGGGCCTCGATGTAATTTTTGCAAAAAAATGATCATTTCCTCAAGCTCATATTTTGCAACCCGTTTGAAATTTTGATATACTCTCTGAGGCAAAGTTGTAGCTCTTGTCATAAAGAACAAAAATTGTTAACATATAAAATCAAAAAAAACTTCATCTTCAAGGTCAAAATCGCAAAAAACTTTAAAAAATTCAATTTTTTTTTACCTTTTTTCCCCTGTTCAGGTCCATAGGTAGCAAACCGTTCAAAATTCAAGGAAACAATCAACTACAAAAAAGAACCTAAGATCTCAATAAACAACTTTCTAGAACATATGAACTTCCTAGGAATGATTCTTAACACCGTTTAGGTAGCGCTTAGGTAGCCGCAAAAGTGAAAAATTTCCCGGCTACATAAGTTGCACTGTGTAATTATGTAGAAAGTGGTGAAATTGCTAATGTGCCAAAAAATGTCATAAAACTATTCAGATTAACAGATTATTCAAGCAAGCCAATCGAATCTGTAGAATCGTCAACTAGCAGTTGTGTTGTTAACGAAATGGAACCAACTTTTAAAGAGAGACTTTCGCAACAAAAGCAAGAAAAAGAATGTCCAGTGATTTGTTAAACGCACTAACAGTTCTAAAATCATATTTTGTTAAAATATAATTATTGAAATAATTTTTTTAGTATTTATAAATATTTGTTATATCTTGTTATTTTTGTCACTTGAATTGTTTTTTAAGTTTTATAAACTGTTAATCCTACTAAAACTATGACTTTTTAAATACTGTTTCGGTAAATAAAGTTATTTCCTTTAGGAGCTGTTTTTCCCGGGAATTCCCGGGAATGCGAATATTTATTTCCCCGTTTCGCGGGAAGTGAAAAAGTCCGGAAAGTACCAAACCCTAAACGGAACATATTAACGTTTTGACGTTTGTGGGAATTATTTAAATTTGTGCTACCATATTACATACTATGTGAAATCCCGTTTTCGTTTTTTCCTTTATTTTTAATTTAAAAAAATTAAGAAACAACCTTATGTGTCCAAAAAACAAACGAAAATTGTTTGGGTTTCAAAGAAAGATAGTTATTGTTCTTTTCCCATGTGGTAGTAATACACTTTTGCAGGAATTCACAATAATTTTCCTACATCTGACAAAAGTGTTCAAGTTCGCATTTTCTTATTGAGTACAACTTACCTTACAGGTAAGCTCATCTGTCTGTATCAAGAAAAATTTAAAGTTGCACAATCATAGGAACTCAAAAACTTTGGTTAATTTTATTGTAAATAAAGAGGCTTCATGCAAAATGACTATGAAAAATCGCTCAAAAGCAAAAATGAAAAATAACCAAAGAAATCCGCATACAGAATGGGTTAATATTTTATATAAAATGTCACCCCAAAATATTAAGTGTTTCCGTCGCTTTTTGAAATGGAAAATTTCCAAAATGTTTTAATGAATTATCACCATATTTAAGCGATTATATATTATCAAGAAATTCTTCAATAAGAGTGTAAAAAAGACGGTTTATGTCCTAAAAACTATCTAAGTAGTCACGCAGTTTATCTTAAACTACAGAATTGTTAACATTAAAGATATATTAGAATTAAAAAAATATCAGTGACCTTTCCGTCACACTGTCACTTTTTTATATATATTTTTTTTTGCCAAATTTGCATTTCTTTCCAATTTTTTACGGTAATTATTCATTTTAATTTTTGTTTTTTTTTTTTGGCGATTTTTCATTGGGTAAATTAGCATGCAGCTCTAAAATTGGTTTTAATATATTTTTTTATTTTTCAATACCTATAACCTAGTGTCTATACCTGATAAAAATTTATCTTGATACATAACAAAACGTCGGCAAAGCAGCCATTAATTTTTTGTTCATATCAGTGTATAGGAGAATACGTATTGTATTTATTGTCATGACAAATCATTATTTGTTTTTCGCCGTTGTTATAGGATTTCATAACTTGTTTTGTTATCGCACTTGATCAACAATAGTGTATTAAGTAAAAATTTTTAAATTTTTACTTTTTTCAAGAAATTAACTAACAACATCAATATCTATCTACTGTAAAAATGTCAACGTACTCTGAGTACTCTTTCATGTCGAAACCCACATATGAGACCATTTTCGTGATAGTGTACACTCAAACCTCGTTTTATAAGATTGATCCGTTCCAGAGAAAATCGCATAAAACAAATTCGCATAAAACGATTATTAAAAAAAAAAGAAGTAAACATCAATTCACTACGTACTTAACAAAGAAAAAAATATTTACATTGAAGAAATAAATTATATCTCATAATCAGAATCACTACTATGGCATGTGCCGAGTTTCTGAATTGGCTCTATATCGCTTTCATCACTAGAGGAAACAAACACATCTATGGGTAGATTACTATTTTTATCACTACAAATGTTCTCACTTTGGCTGCAAGGAACATCAAAGTTTTCAGTCAGTTCTTCTTAAGTATTTGTTAAAAATAATTTGTCATAAGTTTTTGTGATGTCGATTTTTTTAACTCTTTTTGTAACTCTCGATATGCCGAAAATGTGTTGTTAAGCCCATGCTGAATTTTTAGTGCCCGTTCCGTATTGGGATCCACATTAAGAATTTCGCTCTGTAAGTCTTTAACTGTTTTAAGAATTTTATCAATCTTTTTTAAAGTAAGGGACTCTACAAGTTCTTCACAATCACTTTCGCAATTATTATCTTCCATATTATCAGCAGTTAGACTAACAATGTCGCCATCAGATAACGGAACATCTACGAGAAGCTCTTCTATATCATTATAGTTCAAATAATCAAATCCATCGCTCTCAATTTGTCGAGCCAGCATTAAAATTTCTTCAGATAATACAGATATTTCATCAGCAGTATTACTCCGAACACAACCGGGCCATACAGCTTTCCAGCACCCATTTAATGTTTTTGATCGTATACTAGATACTGCAGATGCAACCAAAAATATGCAGTCGAAAATATTAAATTTTTTCCACGCCTCGGTCAATGTTAATTCTTCATTTTCAATTTTATTTAAAATAAATTGGTATGTGCTTTTTATATAATATTTCTGAAAAGTGGAGATTATTCCTTGATCTAGTGGTTGAAGAATACTGGTTGTATTTGGTGGCAAAAATTCAATCTTAATGTTTGGATGTTCCAAATGTGGGTGTCCAGGAGCATTATCTATAACAAGTAAAATTTTGAATTCAAGACTTTCTTCCTTCATATAGGATTCAACTTCTGGTACAAAACGTTTGTAAAACCATTCACTAAATAATGCAGAAGTTACCCAAGCTTTAGTGTTTGCCATCCAGTGAACTGGCAAACGTTTTAAGTCTTTTCCTTTAAGGGTCCGTGGTTTTAAAAACTTATTTACGACTAATGGTTTTAACATTTTATCTCCTGAAGCGTTGCTGCATAGTAAAACCGTTAATCTTTCTTTACTAGCAGTGTTGCCACAACCAAAAAAAAAAATTTCTACATACAAAAGCGTGCAAAAAAAAAAAAAAAATTCAAAATCGCACAAATTTGAATTCGCATAAAACGCGGTTTGAGTGTATTGAGTACATTTATATCATAAATAAGGTATTATTTGCAGTTTATATCAAAGTTAAAACAGAAATACATCGTATATTTTCATAAAAAAGTATTATTTTGATAATAATATGTTAGGATTTTTAAACTATCTTAAAATGTAACCACAAACAGTTTTTTACCTCTATTGAAAATTTTGAGTTAATACCCTCTTGTTGATCAAGTACTAAAAATTAATAACCCAACAAAAAATACTGCTTCGCGGTATGCAGCTTTGTATGGGAAAGACGAGTTGTTATTGCTTACAAACCTGCTTACGTATGACATGATATTTGTTCGCAATGTCCCACTTAGTAGCATTTCCTTTTAAGCGCTCAATGCAGCGCAGTTTAGATGTTCTAAAATCATAAGGTACTAAGTTCGTAATTCATCGTAACTCCTCGTAAATTCGAACTTTGTTTATTTCTGCCTTACAGTTGTGCTTTCTAGTATGCACTACTGTAAGGCGAAATGTAAAAAATTCGTTGTTTTTTTTTGAAAACTTAACATTTTATGTCATACAAAATTGCATTTATTTAGGCAAAATATCTGTGCTTACTATGAAGAGATTTTGTATGGCAGGAAAAGAACTTACTGCTTCCAAAAATCCAATTTTTTTTTTGCTGGGAAATATGTACGTATGGTAAATTAAAACGCTCTACAGGTCATACCGTATGACATATTAAAACGAAATTTAGTTTGTTCCTTTGGTATATGGATATGAAGAGTTGTGTATATTTTGGGAATAATCGGGAAGGGGGAATGTAGGAAATGAAATTAAGTATGTGCCTTTGGTTTATGGCGATGAAGAGCTGTATAAATTTTGGGCTTAATAGGGAAGGGGTAGTTTACTGAACATCCCAAACCTAAATTAATTTATTTTTCGATTCGAATATACTTTGAGCTTATGTTCTTTATGTGATATATTTATAAAAATATTTGTTATTTATTTATTTATTTGTTATAATGGTAAAGTTGAGAGTAGGCCACTCCAGTTTTATTTTAATACTAGCTGTGCCCGCCACTTAGCGTCCTTCAATATTTTGTTCGGTTTTGCTTTGAAAGCAATCCACACCAAAGACCCTTACGTTTTAATTTTTTTTTTGAGAGAAGTAACACTCAGGCAATTAATGCCTATATTAACTGTGTTACTGTCTTTAGAAAGGGATAGTGGTAGATAAGACAGATGGTTAGTGCTATAGTAAAGCTTCGCAAGAGCTTCCGGTGTTCTATAGACAAATTAGTTTGAAGCTAGCATAGCCAATTTATAATTATTTTACTTTGCCAGCGATATAGTGCTATGTGGTAATACTGGCGTTTTTAGTTCCGCCTTAAGATATGCTACGTATCAGTTTATGTATTTTTTTTTAACTATTCGGTTAGTTCAACTGCGTACATTCACTGCTTTTTCTCCACTTTCTAAGATATTTTTGCGGAAAAAAATATCCTACATTGAGACCAGGATACTTTGGTACCTCCTCACAAAATTTTGCTAAAATCCACCTAGTAGTTTTTACGTGATGCGAACGTCAATGAAAAGCAGACAGACAGACAGTCGGAAATGATTTACTATTTTATTATATGTATAGATAATTCTGCACAGAATTTTTGGTACAGAAATTATTAACTGTTTTTTACGTTTTTTCCAAATTGTAAAAACAATGCAGGTAAATAATAAAAATAAATATAGTGACCTTATAATTTTTTTATCTAAATTTTTATACCCTTCACCACAGGTGGAAAGGGTATATATAAGTTTGTCATTCCGTGTGTAATTTCTACAATATTCATTTCCGACCCCATAAAGTATATATATTCTGGATCCTTATACATAGAGAAGTTGATTAAGCGATGTCCGTCTGTCCGTGTTAGTGTGGTAATGTCATTTTCAAGGCACCAGAAGAGATACAAAAAATTTAAGCACACCAATCTGTCAGGCATAGTTTCGAAAATTTTGGTATTGCAATTCAGCAACATCGGATCATTCCTTTGGAGGCTACGGGCCAAAAACCACGCCCACCTATATTTTTTTTACGTTTTTTTTAATTTTTTTCGGCTTTAATGATTCTGTTTTGCCTTTTTTTTGTCAAATAAATATTAGACTGCGAGAAGTAGATCGCAAGGAGTGCATACAGATCTCGGGGGATCAATAACCCCCTGCGAGGGGCGATTTTTGTTTGTTTTTAGATTGATAGGACCCACAGGGTACCCACTGATAAATAGGATCAGTTAAAAGGACCCTCCATGTGTCAATATGAGGAAATTTTTTTTGTAAGGATTTCTTTTTTCTTTAGTCTGACCATTCTACCTCAATATAGATTGCAGAAAGGTCCTAAATTTAACAACAAAATTTCAATAAAATTAAAAAAAATTTTAAAATTTTTTTTCAAAAATATTTACAAAGCATTTTCAAAAAGATATTTTACAGAAAAATATTCGAAAAAAAAAATTTTTTAAAAATTTTCCAAAAAATTTTCGAATAAAATTTTACAAAAAATTTTTAAAAAAATATTTTTACAAACAATTTTTACACACAATTTTCGAAAAATTAAAACAAATATTTCAATATTTCTATGAAAATGAAAATCACTGTAACATAACATATAATTAATATTAAGAATATACATATGTATGTATGTATATAGAGTAACATATTTTTTTAAATGCGTTTGATTTTTTTAAATGCGTTTGATTTTTAAATAGATGATATCTTTGTTTTAAAACCTAGGTGCATTAAACACATAGACATCATCAGGATACCGACTACAAACTGTCAAAAATAAAACGATTATTTTGAAGTCAGCAAAGCTACATGGCTACACGGCCACCGTTGTGGCTGTCGTCAACTTAGGCTTATTTCTACTTTATTCAACAAAAGAAAATGTCACAAAATTGTAAATTACAAATTCGTATATAAACAAAAAGTTTTGGAGGAAATATTTATAATTTTTTGAAAAAGTTATTTAATTTTATAAAAGCAAAATAAGTATTTCTACATCAATGTCAGAGTTTACGATGTAGCTGTCGTCTTATAGCTGACAACACGGCGACAATTGTAGCAAACGGAATTTGTTTTCATTTGTTTTCAATTTGAATTTGAGTCAACAATATGGATAATGGTGTACATGTCTGCATAAATAGAATCACCGTGGTGAAGGGTATAGAAGATTCGGCAAGGCCGAATATAGCACTTTTACTTGTTTTTGTTAATTTTCTCCCAAAATTTATTTTAAACCAATTTGTCTCAAATTTGTATATTTAGCAAAATGTGTGCACTGCTTTCTGAGTAATAATGTACCGATTTTACTTTATCACAAAGTTTTATTCTAATGCCCTTATTCATAAAAAATAAAGTTTACTTTAAGCATACTTTATGACCAATTTTCATAAAAAATGTGTCTTAAAAATACTTTAGGTAAACTTTAATTTTTATGAATATGGGTATATAAGTCTTTTTCGTTAAAAATTTTTTACTGTTTCCACCACAAAATTGTATTTGTTTCTAAAGAAATGTAAGAAGTTCAAATCTAATAGATTTAATTAATTAATGAATAACAGCTTGACAAACGTTATATAAAAATTAGTTTGTCTCACTAACATCAGTCCCTACTTTCGATTTCTTTTATTAAGCTGTGGTTGATAATGCTGTTGCCCCCTTAACACTTTAAAACTCTTTTCTTTTGCCACTTTTACTATGCCTTGTATTGACTGATTGAGTATTCGTTGTTGTTGTTAGTTTTATTGGTTTTGTCTTTTCAGCTAATCGTTTAATGTTCAGTTTTAAAACTTTTTTTTATATATTTCTTTTTAACGTAAGAAAAGTGGGCGTCTGGTTTTATTGAAAAAGAAGGAGTCGTAATGATGGATTGTTGGCGTGCAAAAAAAGAGTGAAGACTATTATTTTTTTGTATGCAGAGTATTGAAAAAGTCTGTCTCGTTATTTTTGTCTGTGTTAAAGAAAAGAAGGTATTACTTTTCTTTTTTTTGCAGATTGTAGTTATTGTGTCAAATTGTGGTTTTTTTTACATAAATTTCATATTCGTCGTCATCTTCGTTTACAAATGTAAAAATAATCCTCTGGATCTCTTTCAGCATCAAATCCATCCATTCGCTTATCAATCTATCGCCTCACATACATACATACATACATACATACTCATGAAACAATCGTTAACAAGTTGCCCGTTAAGTTGTTTTACAAATTACTAATAAATGATATATTTCTTTGTTGTTGTTTTATGTTAAGTTTTTTGCAATTTAATCAATCACACGTTCAATTTTTATGTTTCTAAGAGAAAAAAAATTGGTTTTCCTGGTTACGAGTAAATTTTGTTGGCACATAAACTAAGTTGCAAACAACAGATAACCTGGTCAGGTAAATTATTGATCAGAGTCAAAAAGTCAGCCATTAGTTTTGTGTTAGTAAGTATCCATCAACTTTTAAACCTTTAAGATATGACTCTTACTTGTTGCTGTTAAATTTTGATGAAAACTTTTAACATTCTGAATGGTCAGCTGTTTCTAAGTAGTGGTGGCAATGTATTAAGTAGTGGGTACCGAGTATCGCGTATTTGATTATTTTTTTGACTACTTAATACTCAAAAGTAGTTAATCGATACTTTTGGTATAGTAGTTTTAGAAACAGTTGTAAAGAATATTAAACTATTACAAGGATAAACTTCTATTGCTATTATGTAATTAAATATAAAAGTATTGAGTAGTATCAAGTAATTGAAAGTTGCAGAAATTTCCATCACTATTTCTTTGCTCCTTAAGTCAATAATGTGGGTCACTTTATATGCAATAGAAAATTCAATTCGCGATTAATTTATTACACAGTGCAACACGGAAAAAAATAACCATATACGGACACCACTACGTGATAAAAGACCAAAACAAAAAAGACCCCTGTCTCCCAGTTTTGCCCAAAGTCCTCCAGGTTTTTTTTTATGGGCCCTCAAAGATGTGGGGCCTCGATGTCATTTTTGCAAAAAAGTGATCATTTACTCAAGCTCATATTTTGCAAACCGTTTGGAATTTTGATATACTCTCTGAGGCAAAGTTGTAGCTCATGTCATAAGGAACAAAAATTGTGAACATATAAAATCTAAAAAACTTCATCTTCAAGGTCAAAATCGTAAAAAACTTTAAAAAATTCAATTTTTTTTTACCTTTTTTTTCCCTGTTCAGGTCCATAGGTAGCAAACCGTTCAAAATCCAAGGAAACAATCAACTACAAAAATGAACCTAAGATCTCAATAAACAACTTTCTGGAACATATGAACTTCTTAGGAATGATTCTTAACACCGTTTAGGTAGCGCTTAGGTAGCCGCAAAAGTGTAAAATTTCCCGAAAATTTTTTAATTTCTAAACGGTGTTAAGAATCATTCCTAGAAAGTTCATATGTTGTAGAAAGTTGTTTATAAAGATCTTAGGATGTTAAGCTTATACCGCCTAAGGTCGGTCGCCAGAGCCCCGTTAGCAGGAACAATGGGCACCTAGCCCTTATAGGACAGTGGGTGAGGAGTGGCTATATGTACGCTTCACTATTCTTTGACCCCCATAAATAAAAACCAATAACCGCAGAATAATTTTATTTTGATATACATATGTATTATATATTTTCTTATACACATAATTTGCAATCTTTATTTTTCACAAAAAAGTTTTCAGAAAAATAATTTTGTCTACTTAAAAAAAATCTATTGTTTTTACAAAGCACTTTGGGACATAATATTTCTAAGGAAAACTACCTTAAATAACCAAACTTTTGTAAAATAAATTCCGACAAAGAAATAGCTTTTGGAACAAAATTTTTCTATTGAAAACTGTTTTTGTTCAAATAGTTTTGTATAATATTTTGTGACAAATAAATTTTCTATAGAAAACAACCCAAATACTTTTTATAAAAAACTATTAATCCAAATTTAATAAATTTTATGCATTTTTTTTGTAATATGTTTCGAAATAAATAAATGTTTTTGGGTTGGAATCGGTTGGAAATCATACTGTATTATCAACTTTTTTCTGTAAATAAGCAATACGTAAATCTTGATAGGCGACAAGCAAGTGGTTGGTTAATTTAATGTTTTTCAAAACGTTTGGTACGGGTAAACGAAAATGCATTATCATACTTGTAGGATGGGCAACGCATTCCCAAAGCTAGCAATCGCGAAGATTCAAGAAGGTAATTTAATTTAATGAATGAAAATATGTGACTTCAACTTATATAGTTTTCTCAAAACAAGTGTACTCAACGGTCCTGATATTCGAAAACTTCTTAAGGGTGTAAATTTCACTGAAATATTGGACGAAACTTCATTGAACGCATGGGACTCAATGGGTGGTGCGGTGATTGAAAATGTGCTATGGAAAAATCGCTAATTAAATTACTGCATCTTTTGATGCATTTGGCGTGAATATGTCGTTAAAAATTCCAATTTCGAGTTTTATGAGCGACAAATGTCCACTTAAACAGACGATACATATCACCAAACTCTAATGACATTCGAAGACCGGTTCGCTGGAATGAGAATTGACTCTATGCTTGCTGATTTCTGTTGGTCATTTAAAATCATTTGCAACCTAACCCAACATAAAACATTGATTTAATTGAAATAAATGACATGAAATGGATATACAAAATTGATAAAATTCTACTAAATACTACAAGTTGAATTGAATTGAATTGTTTGAATTAATAGGTAGAGCGCTGGTTTATCAGTCTGGGGTTTGCGGGTTCGATTCCCACCGAAGACTCTGGGTATTTTTTTGCTGACAATCGAAGAGTTTCGCAGATAGTGTCTTTAAAAACAAAAAAAAAAAAAAAAAAAAAAAAACAAAAATGGAAACCACTATATCCCGAGGCCCAAAATTAAGCGTTTTTTTCTGGCATTCTAGTAAAATTTAGTACAATTTTTTTTTTCTATAGAAAATAAAATAAGATTATTATTTTTATTGAAAATCTACATACATATGTACATACATACATATATAAAATAAATATAGAAAATATTTTTTTTTTCACAGAAAACATTTTAGGTTAAACATTTTCAATTAAAAACATAATTTGGAGAAGTATTTGCTTATTTGTTGTGCTGGAATTTCAATTGATAAATAAATATTCATAATAAATAAAACCTACTTGAAATGTATTTTAGGACGAGTTTTGTATGAAAAATATTAAGGCACATGTATCAGGGGGCCTCACTACGACGGGATAGATATATTAAGGCGAATATTTTTAATTTTTTCTACATGGATTTTGACAGTTGAACTTACAATTTTCCCCTTAATAAAAAAAAATTAAAAATTTTCGTCTCAATATTTCTCAAAGTTTCAAGACTCTAGCTATTGATAAGAATTGTTCACTTTTTATGGGAGATAGCACGCCCACTGTTCCACTCCAGCCCAGGGATGCCACTTTGGTCCGATCAGACCAAAATTGGTAGTTTTTAGGTAGTTACTGCTTATGAACGATTTGGTACTTTGGTTGGTTTGTTCCAGTTTTTATACGTTTTTTGTAAATTCGATCACAAAAAAATCTGACAGAATTCTGTTCTACTTAAAAAATCGTTTCAAAATGGCGTTGTAGATGCCACTCTATCATACAAGATTTTACATCTCTGATCGTTTGGAAATATAATATTTTATAAATTTATTCAAAAGACTATCAAATCGCACAGACCTGTCGAAAAGTCTGTCACATATATAGCATGGTATTTTTTAGCACACATGGTATTTTTGACAGATCGTACGTGTGAACATGACAGTGAATTATGGCAAACGAATTTGTTTAGTTGACAAAATAAAGCATTCAATTAAATTATGATAATAAAAACTTAGTAGTTGTTTTTTAAGTTTTAGTAGATTTTGATAGATTTTAGGGATGACTTTGGTAGGAAAATATTTTTCTTTAAGGCAACGCTGCTCCAGCCTGTGTTTCGCTATACTGTGTATATATACTATGTATATTAATAAGGGGGTCACCGCTGGTGCAAAATTTTAAAGATCTACATATTATCGTTCTGTAGCTACCTAAAAAAGTGGGCGTGATCAGTTTGTCTGCCCGTAAAAACCTAAGTTGGGTTATGATGAACACTAAAAGTGATGCGATTACCAACGAACGAAATTTAATTTTATTTGTATACTCGTAGATTGTAATAAATTTTTATTTATGCAAAGTATATTGGAACAACCTAAGAAACCAATCCAATTATTAAGCATTTAAAAAAAAACCCTCTTTTCAAAAGAAGCAGCTTGAAACATATGCATAGTTTTTAAATGAAAACAATTTTAGAAAATATTTACCTTATTTGCTTTAACATACATAAATAGTTACGATTTTAACATTTTTATTTTGTTTGCAGATGGATTTCAAGTAATAGTTTTAAATTTTGAACATTCACTGTGCTGTTTTTTTTTTGTTTGGCTGTGTTTTCCTTTCCACCCACTGTCCTCCGTTAATGTTGAATGTTTTGATGTTTATTTTTTAATCTTTCTCTGAATCTCGCCCCATTTGACCAGTATGAGTGAGTGATAGATGCCGAAGAGTGAGAGTTCGTAAAGGTTAATAACGGTAATAAATATGATTTTTTGTTGTTGCTGGTGATTTTTCTGTGGATGCAGCTAAAAATATTTTTCATTATAAAATTATTTTGTTTTGTTTTTGCTTTCAATCAAAACGATTTTGTCAATTTGTTATTTGGATTTTTGCAAACATTTTGTTTGACCAGTAAATTTATGTGGATGATGGAAGTTTGTTTATCTTTGGCTTTGTGTGTATCTGCGTCGGGGTAATAGTGTAAATAAAATTAATGAAAATTTATTAAAAGTTATAAAACTAAACTAATTTCCTTTTAAACATTGCTGTAATCATTGTTTGCCTTAAGGGAGCAGGAGGAGGAAGGTTGGCGCGATTGTTTTTTTTTTGATTTAAATGAATAAATTTCCCTTGTAAAACCCGATACTTTTTGGCCAATGGCCATTTAATGAGATTTAAATTTTTATTGATTTCCTTTTAGTTTCATGGCGGGAGATACGATACCAGTGAATAATATTTACATTTGGTTGTTTTTGTTGTTTTCATTGCATCTGTAATATTATTTTTGTTGTTTGGTTTATAATTTATGATCTCCCCGAGTAACTGCGTCTAGTGATGGTTGGAAGTGGTGGTGGTGATATTTTAAAGGTGGGTGGTTTGATTTATACTCCATAAAGAGTTAAAAATAAAAAAAAAATATGTATAAATAAAACAGAGGAAAACAAAAGTTTCCAATCTTTGGCAATGATGCAATTTAGTATGATTGTGAACTTTTTTTTTTAAATTATAGTATTTGAATAATTTATGGGTTGTTTAACACGATCATAAATGTAAAAGGTGTCAAATTTAGCTAAAGGCTTTGCTAATTCTAGCTTTAAGGGTTTAACTGAAATTGAAGCCCTTAAATATATTTAAGCATTTATTTGGCAATGGTGGCATAATATTTAGGATCCGATTATCGTTCACAACATTAATTATTTTAGTGTTGTACATTTTAAATGCGATTACGATTTACAACACTTATCACATGTGTCACAGTTTTACTTGCCGATGATAATTTACAACATGTGTTTTTTAATGTGTTGTTACGCACATCAACATCTTACTACTGCTCATTCGCTGTTGTCTTATTTTCGCGGAAAGTTGAAAAATTAATATGTAAAAAAAATTGTTATTTTTTATTTTATTTTTTTTTTATGGTAGACGTTTATTATATAACTATGGGTAATTTGAAATACTTTTTAGAAAAATAACAACTAAAAAGCGGATGGAAAAGCTTTTAGAGATGATGCAACTAAATCCAGATATTGGCCGGGAAAAGCTGCATTTGGAACTAAAAAATGCGAAACCTCAATATTGAAATCTTTGCCTTCTTTGATAACTTCCACGTGCAAAATATCTAAGTGCGCAACACAGATTTACAATCGGCGGAATGACAGAAACCCGGGTTGACGGTGTTAAGAAAGTTTAGCAAAAATCCAGCCTTTTTTATACGGAAAAATTTTATAAAACTGAAAAAAATTATGTATGTATATATTATATGTATGTATCAGACATGGGGGGATTCAATTACATTTCAATTACAATTACAGGTAATTTGTAATTGAAAATTACTTGTACAGTGAACCCGCACAAACGTGAACTAATTTTTACCAAGGGTGTTCACGTTTTCGAGTTTGTTCACGTTTCAGATTGTGTTTTTTACTTTACCATACGTAGTATAAGGTACTGTACTTTATTTACTATACGTAGTATAAGGTAAAGTATAGTAATCATGAAAAAAATCGGGGTCGGGATTTTGACGGATTTATACGTTTAGAGGTGTCCTGAATCCATTTTGACTATTTTTGTGGAGTTTGTACAGGTCATACCGTTTAACATATCAAAATGAAAATTAGTATGTGCCTTTGGTATGTGGAGATGAAGAGCTGTATAGTTTTTGGGCATAATCGGGAGGTGGCAAGGGGTAGTTTCCTTACCCCCAAATTTTGTGAACGCTTTACAGGTCATACTGTATGACATATTAAAACGAAATTTAGTATGTAGCTTTGGTTTATGGAGATGAAGAGCTATATAAATTTTGGGCATAATCGGGAAGGGGCAAGGGGTAGTTTACTTACTCCAAAATTTTGTAAACGCTCTACAGGTCATACCGTATGACATATCAAAATGAAATTCAGTATGTGCCTTTGGTTTATGGAGATGGAGAGCTGTATGTAATTTTGGCCACAATCGGGAAGGGGCAAGTAGTTTACCCAACACCCCGAATCGAAAATAATTTTTTTTTTCGATTTGAATAAAAAATATCTGTTTCCATTTGGTATGGTAAAGTTGAGTGTAGGCCACTCCAGTTTAATTTTTCATATAAAGTGAAGTTTTAACTATTTTTGGTTTATGTTATTAGAAAGGTAATGAACATTAAAAAAAAAATTTAATTTTAATAGTTAAAAAATATTTATATTCCGAAATTAAAAGAAATTAGGCTTTAAACAAACAATATCAAAAATTTTTTTATGTTAACATCTTTTGCAATCTAACCTATCTAATTCTAATACTGTAATTTATAAGTCATTGTATCTTGTTGTGTTAGAAATTCTCAACACGATAATATAAGTTTGATAATCTCTCCTCCTTTCACACACTTAAATACTTTATTCAGTGATTCCTTAGTGTCCTTGTGTTTATATTTATTAAAACTTTTGCCTTTTTTTATTTTTTTTTGATATTCTAAATAAGTCGATTTTTTTGTTTAAAATAATTTATATTGAATTTCGCAAGGAAGCTACACCTGCACCTCCTATGCCAAATAAATCTACAATTGCTTATACGGGGATTCCCACAACTATAAACATACAATAATTTAAATAATAATTTTAAAAATATGTTCACGTTTTAGAGCCTTGAAGCTTTGTTCCTGTTTTAGAATAGTAAATGTAAAAAAATGAATATTCATGTTTCTGGATGTTCATGTTACTGGATGTTCACGTTGGTGCGAGTTCACTGTAATTTGTAATTGAAAAATTTCAATTACAATTACTTGTAATTAGTAATTGGGAATTTTCAATTACTAATTACATGTATTTGTAATTGAAAAAGTTCAATTACAAATTACAAGTAATTGTAATTGTAATTAGGCAGTAATCATTACCTCCAATTGAACGAAATTCAATTATATTCCTAAAAATTTCAAGCTTATCTTGCGTTGCATGATCAACAGTATTATTCAAACGAGCAATACGAAAACTGCATCCATGTTCAATTACGGTGAACACCTTCATAAAGGTAATTATCGCTTACAAAATTTTGAAAACTTTGCGGTCAAATATACATATTTTCATTTAATATTCCGTAGACATTGACATTGTGAAAAAGAAAATAGTTTGAAATTTGCACTTCAGATTTACTTGCGTGGTCTATATTCGTTTCTAAATTACCTCAAAAACTATCCTACAATACTAAAGGCTTTTTTACGGTCTAATACTCCCTTAACATCTTCAGCACCAGTTGAAAGGTTATATTTGTTCGCTGGTATTATTTTAACACTAAGGCGCCAAATTTATTTATTCAAATAGGATTGTTATTATTTTCTATAATTTATATGTAGTTGAACCTTTTTGTAATTAAATATTTTTTTGACAATAATTACAAAAAAAGCATTCATTACCTAAAATTTCCAATTACATGTAATTTGAAATTGAAAAATTTCAATTACAATTGCATGTAATTAGTAATTTAATTTTCCAAATACTAATTACATGTAATTGTAATTGAAATTTTTCAATTACAAATTACAAGTAATTGTAATTGATTTTAGTCCCTATTTCAATTTCAATTACAATTACTTGTAATTAGTAATTGAAAATTTTCAATTAAAATTACATGTAATTAGTAATTGCATGTGTAATTAATTACAAAATGTAATTGATATCCCCCAAGTCTGGTATGTATATTGTAATTAAGACTGCTCATTTCGAAAAAATTTTACTTACTCAGTGTTTGGTAGCTCCAAGGGGTTGGAATTGTCGCGAATTCTTTTCCGGATACGCGCAATGTGTGTATTTTTGCTGGCCTCATCATAAAATACAGACCATGACCTTGATTATTATAATTATTATTAATTTTTTTTTAAGAAAATAGATTCAAGGCGCTTGGCTGTTTTGATTTGATTTTTTTTCATCTTTGGTGGCAATTTAAGGTTGCCAAGTCTGTAATCAACAAATGCTTAAAATAAGTACCTACAAATAAAGTAATAGGCAAAAATTGGTAACCAATTCCAATTTAATATTACAGAACATACTTCACAAATCTTGAGCAAGGACTTGGATATACTTTAATACTTCCACCTTTATTTGGCTTAAAATAAAAATATATATTCTACGTTTTAGTAGTCTCCTTAAAAGTTTTTTTTTTTTGTTTTTTTGAAAACCCATATAAATTAAACTTCCTACAGAGATTATTTTTGTCATTTGTAGTACTAAAAAATTTAAATTAAATGTTCACCAATACTCTTCCTTTACCCCTCTTTCAATTATCTTTGTTTATATTTCTAAATCAATGCAATTCATAAACAGGACTCAATTACTGTTTTCCTCTGCTTGAAAACAACAACCAAAGAGTTTAAATTAAAAAATAATCGGACAACATAAATAAATAAATATTGTTTTTATCGTTTCTCTGCCACCTCTAATTTTTATTGCAATTTATTTAAGTATGTTATATTTCTTCAATAATTTCTTTTTACAATTAATATTTTTTATTGCAAATAATTTAAATTAAATTTTTCTCTTTTACTATTTCTTTGCAGGCATTCCCTTGTGTTTCCAAGTCCGGCTTCAGGTCAAAACAACTTTAATTGGATTTTTATGATCAAAAACTGTCTTTTTCAAACATCTTCCCCAAACAAATGTTGGCAATTTTAAAAGTTTATTACCTTGAACAAAAAAAACTAATAAAAAAATAAAAAAAAAAAATTGCAAAAGCTACAAATAACTTTATGTGATGCACTACTTGTCTGTCTAAAACGTAAACTGCCTGTCCCAACAATTTGGATTTGTCGTCTCTAATGTCCAACATATATTTTTCTTTTATTTTATTTTAATTTTACTATCAATTTGCAAAACAACGGAACGCGCATTTAATCGCATTGATCTTCTTAACAAATTGTCGTAAGAAGAAATTGTGATTTGCATTTGGATTTGAAATTAAAGAAAGAGAAGATAAATTGTGTTTAGTTTTTTTTTTGTTTTGTCTGTAAACACGTGCTGCTGTTTAATTAACAAATTTTGTGGCTGTTTGGAAACCAACAGATTTTCCTAATTTAATTTTAAATTTGCCTTGCAGCCAACAAAGGTAAGTGAAGAAAAATTTTATTTTCAATTTCATTTATAAAAAATAATTAAATATTTTTTTTGTCAATATCAGAAAAATATAGGCGATCGAATTAACTCTAGAAAATTAAAATAACAAAATTGTCATTAGAAGTGTTTTCCGAGAGGCAGTTGCTAGATCTAGCAACCCTATTATCGTTTGTGTTCAATTTAGTTTGGCATTTTATCATGAAAAGACAAACGCTGGAAAAATGCAAAGAAATTTTATAATTTATTCCGAAAAGGCTCTTTTTGGCTCAATGGGGGTGTCAATAAGCATTTGAAGTAAGGAAAATCCTCGACAGAGTATCAAGTCACCGCTAGCTCTATAAAAAGTCACACTTTTCTACACTACGACATCACACGTTGTACACCGCGTGAAAGAAATGATATACTAGATTTTGCGAACACTTAATTTCCCGCAATGATCCACTTAATTGACGGTCAAGAAATTTGATTATTTTTTCTAGGGTTGCGCGATGTAATTGAAGGCCGGAGCACATAGAATCCGTCATACATTATACGTCGTCTTTTTCAAAGTACAAGAAAGTTGAAATACGAAAATATGAACGTTATCACAATCAGTACGTCTCCGTCAACGCAAAGTACGGAAGTTGGTCATCTTTTGAAGTACGTTGAGGAGTTTGATAGCAATCAATTGGTTTTTCTTTGTTTTGATTAAATTTTTGTGTTGAGTGGGAGCAAAAATAAAGCAAAATACATCCAAATAAATAAAGTAGAATAGAGAACAAAGCGTTTCTTTTTCCGTTTTTTTTATCCGCCAACAAAGTACTCATTTTTGAATACGTCAAAGTATAACGTATGACGGATGTGCCCCGTCCTTAACTTATGCCAACACAGTAGTAACTTTGAACGATTTAGAAGAAATCAATTGAGATGGAAAAATTTGGCTTCCAACTAGTGCTGGCAAAGTATGGAGTAGTGGGTACCGAGTATTTGATCTTATTTTTTTCTGAGTACTCTATACTCAAAACTAGGTACTCGACACTTTTAAAGTTATGGTTTTATAAACAAATTTAATAGAAAATTGAACGACTTCATTAAACTCTTGATTAACAACGCGTTTCCCTTATGTAAACAAAAGTATTGAGTACCCATTTGATAAGTATTGAGTAGTATCGAGTAATTAAAAGTAGCAGAAACTGCCCTTACTTTGCTATACGCTTCAAATAAAGCCATTTTTTAAATATTTTATCTCTATCATGGATCACCATAGAGTAGTGCTATGGTGGACAACACTCCATCCATTTCAAAAAATGTTTCGACTTTTTCTTTGTATTTCCTCATTGGTTACACAGTGCAACACGGAAAAAAAAATAACCATATACGGACACCACTACGTGATAAAAGACCAAACAAAAAAAGACCCCTGTCTCCCAGTTTTGCCCAAAGTCCTCTAGGTTATTTTTTATGGGCCCTCAAAGATGTGGGGCCACGATGTCATTTTTGCAAAAAAATTATCATTTCCTCAAGCTCATATTTTGCAAACCATTTGACATTTAAATATACTCTCTGAGGCAAAGTTGTAGCTCTTGTCATAAAGAACAAAAATTGTTAACATATAAAATAAAAAAACTTCATCTTCAAGGTCAAAATCGCAAAAAACTTTAAAAAATTCAATTTTTTTTACCTTTTTTCCCCTGTTCAGGTCCATAGATAGCAAACCGTTCAAAATTCAAGCAAACAATCAACTACAAAAATGAACCTAAGATCTCAATAAACAACTTTCTAGAACATATGAACTTCCTAGGAATGATTCTTAACACCGTTTAGGTAGCGCTTAGGTAGCCGCAACAGTGAAAAATTTCTCGAAAATTTTTAAATTCATTTCAAACGGAGTAAAAACTTTAGCGATTGAAAACCGGTTTTCAGCAAACACTTTTGAAATTGCCATGCAGTTCTGCTTATAGTCAGGTGTGAGCCATTCACTGGCACCCACATCGCGTGTCTTGTTTCCATCTCTAAATATTCGTCCGAAATGCAAACCAAAGGCTCAGTTGAGGCACATCACGCACTTTCATTTCCTGATTGTCCAATATCATTTTATGATCTCTTATTCGAGTATTTTGGCCGAAACGGGCATTCTGTTTTAGACGTCCTGAAAGTTGGGCGATATAAAATTTAGTTAACCAATTTTTTTTTTCATCAAAGGATTTCCTTGCTCTTGTTGGTTTGTTGGGCAAAATTGACCTTATTATCACATGAAAATCAATTTTTTCTATTTCACGTCGATATTTCGAAGTTGTCTGCTTTTATTGGTAACCGAATCAAACCAACCTAGTTAAAGACAGTAGTCTGTCTTTTAACGAGAGTTATTTTTAACACGAGTTATTTTTACTTAACCAGAAGGAAATTGGTAACATTGATAGAGTTTTAAAAATCAAAAAGTAAAAAATTTAAGGGTCCATTAATTTTCTTTTGGTTGTTGTTGTAACAGATCATCTATGCTGTTTAGTTTATAAAGATGTCGCCATTTTTGCCTTATGTGATTCGGTTATCACGGTTTTAATATTGTAGTTATGAATTTTTAAACTTGGTTATATTTTGGTTATGTGTTGCATATATAACTGTAGTATTTACTTACTATCATAAAATTATATATTTATTAATTTAATGAGAAACTTAATAATAAAAAAAAACTGACTTTTAGACCGAATTTAAATCTCAAACTAAATCTTTTATAAAAGTTGCCTCATATTAAAAATAAAATGTGTTCTGTTGTAACCAGAACTGAAAGTGTAGGCGTTTTTAAAGTTGTTAAAATAAATTTTTGGTTTTTGTAAATGTTTGGCCAACAATTTTTAATTAAATTTAATTTTATTTAATTTTTTAATTTTTTAATTCTAAGATAAAATCGCCAAAAAAAAAATAATTGAAAAAAAAATTTTAAATACAAAAACTATTTTTATTCTTTTCTAGATTTTTATTCAACACCTCTGCACCACTAAAGTTCTAATTAAAAGTTTAAATAAAAGGAAATTATAGCAGAAAACTTTAATATTAAATGAAATCATTTTAACAATTTTATTTGTATAAACTTTATCTTTACCTTTTGGCCACGAAAAAGAAAACAAAAATAAAAACAGTTATCAATCACAGAGATAAAAATTGAACGAACAATTAAGACAATAAAAATTTTTATAAACGTTCTTGTTCAGCGCATGATTTTTAACAAAAAACAATTTATTTTGCTTTTAATATATTGATAAATTTGATAAGACCAAATTAATCAATATGCAGCTGCGGCCAGAAAAATAGCACCACGCCTAAGAAAATATATCTCCGATACATATTTTCCTATAGGTTAAATTCATATATTTTAAAATTTGTCATAAGGCGCTTAGGAAACTGTGTAACTACATAAAATAATAAATTTTACATTTGCTAATTATTTTATTTTGAAATTCAAAATAAATCAGTCAAAAAAATTGCACTTCACTTTAATATGTACTAATATTAAACACTAAATTAAGAAAAAATTAAAAAGAACTATAAATGATGCATTTATTGCGTTAAGCATGATTTGTATATTCTAATTAATAACTCGTTGCATGTCCTTTATTTGTAATGACGTCAGCATAACGTTTTGGCATCGAATTTACAAGATTTTGGCATCTTTCCTTTGGAATTTTATTCCAGATTTGCTGGACAGCTGTCCTAAGCGCTCGGTTGTTAGTTGGTTGCATTTGAGATACTCTTTTTTTATATCTGTCCATAAATTCTTGAAACAGGGCTCTGAGCGGGCCATTCCATCACATTGACTTTATTGTCCGAAAACAACTTTGTCGCAAGCATGCTTGTGTTCTTCGGGTCATTATCTTGCTAGAAAACCCACACCAATGGCATTTCTTCAGAAACATAAGGGAGCAATACTTTCCCGAGTATACCAACATAAATATTATTATTGTGGTTTTGATCCACTGTATAGGTTCTACCACTGTATAGGTTCTACAAAAATACTACTCCATACCATTATAATAGATCCACCGAGTTTTATGGTTTACGTTATAAATTTTGAGAAATTGAGTTCACTGCATATCACAATAATATTAGGTAGTAGCTTTACTACAACAGCTTAAAGCACATGTATTTTGTGGGTTGAAGTTTAACTTTCAGATATATAAAAGAGCTGACTAAAATAAAATATGACAAAGCTAATTGTGGGTTTTTAGTTTTTAATTCTTTTAATTGTATCAAATAAAAAAACAAATTTTTCAAAACAAAACGAAAAATTTTATACGATTATTTTTCAGCTGTCAAATACTAATGGAGTAAGCTTAATTGAGCATGTGTGATTAAAATTTAATTTTTAAAAATTTTAAATGTTTGGAAACATTTCGGAACACGCTTAGATCATTGTGAAACATTTTACAACACTCTCGAATGTTGCGGAATGTACTAAAATCTTGGAAACTTTTTTTCGATCTCTGAGTAAAGCCAAGTACCCCAGCAAGTTAAAAAAAAATTTTTCCACCAACTACCCCTGATCCTATTTACCTTTATGTTTGTGAAGATAAATTCGTATTTCACTAGCAGAGACAAAACCCATTTTTTTAACATAGCTCATTTGACAGTTAACAGAGCGCTGTTCATCATTAACATTTTTTGAAAAGTAATTATTTAAAAATTTTTGATGATTTTGAATGATTCTTAACACCGTTTAGATAGCGCTTAGGTAGCCGCAAAAGTGAAAAACTTTTACGGTGTTAAGAATCATTCCTAGGAAGTTCATATGTTCTAGAAAGTTGTTTATTGAGATCTTAGGTTCATTTTTGTAGTTGATTGTTTCCTTGAATTTTGAACGGTTTGCTACCTATGGACCTGAACAGGGGAAAAAAGGTGAACAAATTTAATTTTTTAAAGTTTTTTTTCGATTTTGACCTTGAAGATGAAGTTATTTTGATTTTATATATTAACAATTATTGTTCTTTATGACAAGAGCTATAAGTTTGCCTCAGAGAGTATATCAAAATTTCAAACGGTTTGCAAAATATGAGCTTGAGGAAATGATCATTTTTTTGCAAAAATGACATCGAGGCCCCACATCTTTGAGGGCCCATAAAAAAAAACCTGGAGGACTTTGGGCACGTAGTGGTGTCCGTATATGGTTATTTTTTTCCGTGTTGCACTGTGAAATACAAGCGTTGCAATAGCGTTAATTTGGCCTTATCGCGTAAACGATGCACTAAGACACTTGAAATTTAAATAAGGTATGTAGTATAATCTAATATCTAATAAATAATAAAGGCTCTTCATAGAATATATCACATATTCTATGTGGCGTATGTATGCTTATCTTTAGAACGGAACCTTACGTGTGTGAATCTGATTCGCACTTGACTGAATTTTTTATTATTTTTAAATTCGATATTTCACTACTCCTTTCTGTAGCATCATCAGGAAATAATAAATAAGTAAATATTTTTTCTTTAATAACAATAAGAAAATTACAATAAAAAAAAAAACTAGAATAACAAAATCCCTCGGTGTTTATTAATAAGAATCCCTCCGTAAGGTAACGTTTTGGCTGTGGGTGTGTGTAAGTCTTGGGATGTAGACGTTATGTGTCCGATGTTAAGTGTCAAAGATGCGGTAGAGTTAGCAAATGCTCAACAAGATGTAAGATCTTGACATAGGCAACCAATACGCTCACACATTTTAAATCCAAGTTCAAATTAAAACCTGTTGATTTGCTTGCCGAGGGTATTCCAAGCCGAACAATAAATTCAACTAACAGAAAGTATAGTGTGCAACAGTTAGTTATTAATTAATACAATACCAATTTATTTTTCCTAGCAGTTTTTTGTATGGAGAGTAAACCCATGAAATTTTTCCTTATCTATGAATTAATTATGGTCTTTAAAAAAATTAAGACAAACAACAGCCACTTTAACGTCATTTACACATAAAACCCACTTAAATGAAAAGAAGCAAAATTAAGGCCTAACAATTTTCCAAAGACCAGCTATTACCTCTTAGTAATAAAAAAAAATAAAGTACACTTTCTAATTTGTAATGCAAATTAGTTTGAGTCAAAGTCTTTGATTAGTTTTTGAAGTTACTTCTTTTATTAAAAAAAATGGTTGCACTTAAAATACAAAACAAAAAATGTTTTAACTATGAAATATTTACCAGCAGATAAAAGAAGAGAGAAAAAATTGACTCAGTTAATACCAAAATATATACTTGTGTATTTAATACCTTCGTGGAGTCACCTCTTTGTCTACATGATCATCCACATCCAAACAATATTGTAAGAGTATCCATTTTTTATTTTTGGTAGAGTCCTCTTATGTGGGGCGACCAACCAGTAAATAAACCAACTTGTTACAAGTGGTAGTAATTAGCGCTTAGACAGAGGTTATTCAATATTAATCTCAAACAGACAACTCCAGAGCACGGTAACACAACAGCACCTTTTAAAGCACCTTTTAACGAAAGTTACCAGAAGCGAAAGTTTTTGCTTCGTATGACTTTACTTTTCTTAATGAAAATTAAAAGAAAAAATCGTAAAAAAATCTTTGTGTCCACAACAAAGAAAAAAATTAAAATAAATACATTTTTGCTCCAAATTAATGAAAAGCCATGTGACATTGTCTCCAAGGAAAAGATTATTAACTTAAGATAAAAGCAATAACTTAAAAACTCTTTTGGTTTTAGAAAATATTTGTATAAGATATGAAAATAATTTTCCTTTAGGGACCTTAGTCTCTGAACTGCTTCAAATTCGTTTAAGTGAAAACTCTTAGTCGTTGTAATATTTAATAATTTTCCTCTAAGCCCAGTATTCTGTTCAGTTTCAGTGTCAAACTACATACATAAAAATGTGTATGAAAAAGTCATGAAAATTTTTTTGCAGAAGTAGTACTCTGTTTTTACTGTGTTAAAGCTGTGATATAAAGAAAATCGGTATTATTTAATATGGAATTTTTCAAACAACAGCTTTTGCTAGCATTTGTAAAACAATGTGGTATACCTAACAACAATAAAATCGTAAAATTCTTCCAAATCGCGAGACAGACACCACAATTTGAATGTCAAATTTTCCTTGTGAAATAATAAATGTTGCTCATAATTTTTCACAACATGTTTCGAACAGAGAGAGAGAGAGAGAGACAATTTTAATTTTCGGATACAAATTGTCGAATCGTAACCATTTTTAATAAAAATAAAAAAAATCAAAGTACAACAAATCAAAACTGTTTGAAAAATACACGGACTTGACAGTATAGGTTTGATTCCACTCCCAAAGGGTAGTAAAACCCTATACTCAGTTTGCCTATGGGGGACCAATTTTTATTTATGGGCCTCCAAAAGTTGTGAAAACCAATGGGATCCTCAGAAAAGCTGTCATCACGCGCGGTGTGTCTACAAAAGTTGTTTAGTTGTTTTTTTTTTTTTTTCAAAAAATGCGCAGGAATAAATTGTTTTACATAAAATGTTAACAGAATTTATTCAACGAATTCTTAGCTACTTTTAGACAAAAACTGCTGACCCGTTTTTTCTGATTTTCAGAATTGTTTGAGGCCCAGAAATAAGAATCGGTCACCAATATCGCCAAACCAATTATAGGGTTTAACTACTAGTAGAAAGAACGAACTCTGTCGACATTGTGAAACAGGCGCTTGATTTTATTTTTCGCACACTATTTTATTAAATAGCCAAAAAATTTATTCAGTATTCTTATTTAAACAGGGTAACCTAATCTAACAAAGTTATAACATAGATTCCCCCGAGAGATGGTCTTAATACTTCCTAATTTACCATCCTATTTAGTTTGTTTTTACACGTTGTTTTTGGACTTTTAACAGCTTTTGGAATCTTATTTTGTTAGTTATAGAAATTGAGGCTTTTTCAATTCCAAGGCGAATTCATACCAGGTGGAGTCGATAGCCCAGCAGATTGTTTTTTGCTCTCGTTTTTTTTGCTAATGTCTTGTCAAAAAATACATTGTTTCATATCTGCTAATCTAATGTCAAAGTTGTTGTTTTGTTGTAGTTGTTGTCCTACTGCTCACACCTGGTATGAATTTGCCTTGTTCAATTCTGTCTATTGTCCTCATAAACCAATAACTAGGGAACACCGAAAAGGTTGCACGATGTACCATTTTGAGAAAAAACTAATTTTTTGGTTATAGTAATTTGATCGTTTGACGCCCTGTCCTGTTGGCAAACATAACAAAAAGTTTTAGCAGCTTATAAAGCACTCCACACAATGATGTTGTGGATGCAGCTGTGCCTAAAATATATCTGCTGAATTTTCCTCCCTATAAAAGGAATTATTTTGAGGGTGGAAAGCGAACCAACCTTATGGGTCCTTGTTCGATCTCCTTCGTTCCTCAATGATTTCTGGAACCTAATTTACATTCATTGATTAGCCTTGACTCTCGGCTACAGTGATATCATACTAACTGGCGACCTTCTTCCTCATCACATTCTCACGTAATTGGCTAATGTGTCCTATATCATCTAATGGCAATGTCTCCTATATCATTCAAATTTTATATTATTTGTCTGTCCTAAGCCTAATTAATGCGTGGTCCTAAGCCTAATTAATGTCATTGTGCTGGACATTTACACACAATGTGTGTACAGGTATATCATACAAATATCGCCTTCTTTGATATTGATCTTGGCCAAAGGATACCTAAAGTTTCCATTACCTGTCACTAAAGTAGTTTTGGAATCTTTTTGGCCTTCCTTGTCGACATTGTAGCGAAACAGACAAAAGTAATTAGAGAGAACCCACAACCTTAGACTAATAGACTTAGCACACTATATACTTGCCCACTAGGGCACCCGCCATTTTTGCTTACTGACATGCCCATTGAGCTAAAACTGAGCGTCATTAAGCAAAAAAAAATTTGTTCTTAAGCATTGGTGGACTAGGTTCTGATTCTTAAAATGAAATGGAATTAAAAAAAAACTCCTTATCTATTTTGATATCAGTGGAAAGTGGCTTTTAATATAAAAATAATATTGTACAATTTCCTAAGGAAAATTTTATTGAATATTAATTATTAATTTAAGTTAACTGTTAATTCGATTCAATGCATTTTTCAGTGAAATAAACAGCGAAAATTATTCCATATATTAATTTTTATATATTTTGTCATAGTGTTGCACGTTTTGTTTTCGCGACTGTATATCGGTTTTAGTTTTATAAACAATACGTTAAGAACGTTACAAAAAATTTACGCGCAGTTATGACTTTTATTAGTCATACACCCTCTTGTTTGAAGAAATTTCCAACTGGATAAATGTGTTTAAGAAGGTGGGGGAACACTTTTTTCAACAACAATTAACAGCAAAAAACTTTGCACATGAATATTTTAATTTTATTTAAGTGCAGCATGATTTTTTTTGCCTATAATCTTTTCAGTGATATGCCAGCAATTGTTTTGTGAATTTTTTTCCTGGCGTTATAGACGACGTCAGTGGCGCTGGTAACGTAAAGCAAAAAAAAATATAAAAAAACAACACACATTGAGACATTGAATTTATGTTTGTTTGGTTAATGTTCATACCCAAAGCTAAAAAGTTGGTCGTTAATAAAAACCCAAAGACCACAATATGTTCAAATACGAATCTGCTTTGCTTTTTATACATATATTTTGTCATTTTGTTTGTTTCGTGTGCCGTTAATGACACTTTTTTCGGCTTTAAATTAAAATTAGAAAAAAAAACAAAACAAAACAACCATCAACTGCAACAAACAGCACATTATTTCGATAAATGCAACGTCTAAGACGACAATAACGACATAGTACAACAAGTAAGTGCAACATGTCTTAAGGCACTTAACAATTCATTAGATGATGATGACAAACATGTGGGTAATAACATTCAAATACCTGACGTGATTTGAATAGGGAAAGCAATCTTAAAAGTCATTGCAAATAACAAGCAAAAGGTGACACAATGAAAGAGTCAACAAATAGTACGGGAGGATGTTTCGTGCTGAAAGATGCAATCAAAAGTTTTTCTAATTCAAATATATTTTTATTTTGAAATTAAAATAATGAATTTGTATGTTTATAATGAATTTATATGTTCGTCCTTTCCTCACTTTGGGATGGGATATTACTCCAACAAATATTAATTGCTTTTTGTGTTTCATTTTAATCTGTGGTATAACAAACAAATTAATGTTTTTTTAATTCTTTCAATTTGTTCTTTGAATAATAATGTTCAATATTTTTGTAATTATTACCCACAGTGCCACCATATTTGGCAAACGATTAACCATCTATTTCATCAAGGTCTTTTTTATTATTATTTTTTGAGGTTCTTAAAGTTTATTTGAAAACTTTATTCTCACAATCTATGATTAATGGCTTAATTGCTTCAAAATTGCAAAAAATAAAAATATCACACAGTTTTTAATAAAAAGTCAAAAATTAAACAAAACTCAAAAAAGAATTAAAACCATCTGATAAGACTTTCAAACTGAAAAATATGCCTCAGCTGGCATACACGACTTATCTGTCTGTTGTCATTTAACAAACGTTTGTTTGTGGTTATTTGTGTTGTCGCTTTTAATTCAAACACTGAAAATCCTTTGAATAAAAAAAAAAAATCAAATTATTATATAAAAAAAAACAACCAATAACGTTCTATGAATGATTTGGATGGCATGTGTCTTTCTACTGTACAGCACAATACCCAGCAAACACATAAAATTAATTTTAAATTGTTATTAATTGGACATAAAACTTGTCATGTCTGCACATGATTTTAAAATAATGACAATGACAACTCAATATTAATTAAAGGCATCAACGTAGTCGCAAATTGGCTTGATTGTTTTAGCGTATTTGGAAAAAATATCCTAATCTACAGGCTGGTCACAATCAGGTCCTTGACAGATGTTTTCCCAACATGTTGGACAACTTTGAACCGAAATAAGAGAAATTCTATAATGACACTTACTTGGTTGCATAGATACAGGACAAATAATAGTAAATGCATGCACCGAACGTTTTCTGGTATCTCGCTCTCCGCCTGTAAACAACGTATTGAGGTTACCATCTGCGATTTGGCTGAATAAGCCCCTGTGCAGAATCTAACGTATAGTATATACCTAAAGACTTCTGAAATTAAACGAATATCATTATAAAAAAAATCGCAAAATATATACAGTGAAACCGGACATTCGCCGTCACTGTATTTTTGTTTGGTTACACACTGTGTAATTTTTTAAGTCATAGCAAAATAACCATATACGGATACCACTACGTCATAAAAGACCAAAAAAAAAAGACCCCTGTCTCCCAGTTTTGCCCAAAGTCCTCCAGGTTTTTTTTATGGGCCCTCAAAGATGTGGGGCCTCGATGTCATTTTTGCAAAAAAAAAATGATAATTTCTTCAAGCTCATATTAAGCGAAAAACTTTTGCGGCTACCTAAGCGCTACCTAAACGGTGTTAAGAATCATTCCGAGGAAGTTCATATGTTCTAGAAAGTTGTTTATTGAGATCTTAGGTTCATTTTTGTAGTTGATTGTTTCATTGAATTTTGAACGGTTTGCTACCTATGGACCTGAACAGGGGAAAAAAGGTAACAAAAATTGAATTTTTTAAAGTTTTTTGCGATTTTGACCTTGAAGATGAAGTTTTTTTTTGATTTTATATGTTTACAATTTTTGTTCTTTATGACAAGAGCTACAACTTTGCCTCAGAAAGTATATCAAAATTCCAAACGGTTTGCAAAATATGAGCTTGAGTAAATGATCATTTTTATGCAAAAATGACATTGAGGCCCCACATCTTTGAGGTCCCATAAAAAAACCTTGACCGGTTATAAGAGAGGAATTCAATAACGTCGTTTCTAACAAAATTCTTCAAACGGGAAATTTGTTTTAATTTTTGTTTAGGACCAAAAATTGTAATATTTAGACATCAAGCCTTAGTGAACCAATCAGAACACATTTTGCTATTTTAGCGCTACCCGCTCTACCAAACATTTCCTTTCTTTTTATTGGTTTCTGGGGCCTCTGTTTTGACAATTTCACGCACGGAATATTTCTCTCTTTCAAACTCGATTATATTACTCTGTTATTTCTATTTCTTATTGATAAACAATTATTTTCTGCAATTTATTTGCCGTCCTTAGCACATGATTAATACAGGTATGAAACAAAGTTTCGTAAAAAAACTACTACTTGTTGCCGTGTTTCTGCGCTCCTCTCCGCTTATGAGAGATATTTTGAACAATTTTTTTTTAAATTTAGTGTCTGCGTCCGGTCATTAGTGTCCGGTTATAGGAATGCATTTTGTATGGTGAAAGTTATGAACATGTGGTCCAGTTATTAGAGGTGTCCGGTTGTGGGAGGTGTCCGTTACGAGAGGTTTGATGTTTGAGTCATTCCAGGAAACTGGACTTTTCATTAAAAATGTTTTTTTAAGTTGTCAAAATGAAAATGAAACGGCTGGCAATGGTATACGTCTGAGCCCTAAATAATTTTTCCCAAGCTTTGAGTGAAACACGAAAAAAACAGTTCGAGTGAACAAACAAGAAACACTGAATTTTTTAACAACATTACTTACTTTCATATTAAGATCTTTATTTCTTTATAATTAAAAAAAAAAAAACAAAAACAATAGTGCAAGCAAAACGCTCTAAGCCTTATCCGGCACTCACTAGCATAGAAAGTTCGTTTTACTCGGAGAGCTTAATGCTAACAGTACGGTATGAGTAGGCACACTGTCCCCAGATTTGTGTTTAGGTTACACACTTTTTTTTATCGTTGAATAAAAATTCTTTAGACGTTAAAACTTTACCTTGTACATTTAAATAAAATTCAAAGATTATTAGAAATAAAACATCAGAACATATTGTATCCCTGCAAATCTCATTAGCTTTGAATCGAAGGCATTATAAACTGTTTAGTAGATCTATACGAATCATAAATAAATTATTTTGCATTAGCGGAAAACGTAGAATATACAACTAAAATAATGTTAGACAATTTAAGTTAAAAAATTCAAGAAATTGAACAAGTGTTTAGCGAAGATAGTCTTAATGAAACTAAACAAGAAGTCAATTGCAGAAATTTTATATAATAAAGACTAAAATTCTAAAATTAAATAAAACAAATTTTTTCATTACTCCAACCGAGGCACTCAATGCTAGTGTACCAGTCTGAGGGTTGCGTGTTCGATTTCCGCCAAAGATTTTGAGTGTTTTCTGCAGACAAGCAAGAAGCTTCGTCCTTGGGTCTTAAAAAAAAATATTACGGCCGTTGAATGCTTTAATTTTTGTGGTGGCCTTAAATAACGTATTTATGTAAAGACTAAACTTACAATAAATATGATTAATAAATGATATTTATTGTTTCATTATATTTTATATGAACTTGTAATAATTTTCCTAAAAAATGTTTAACAGATTTTTTGCCGATTCAAAAATCCAGATTTTGCACATTTTTTAGCCCAATTTGAAGATTTTATACGTAAATTTTCTGGCAACACTGAGTAGGCATGACCACTTCCTCAAAAGATCATGATCATACCCATTACAAGAACTAGCACATGCAACTATTTAATACCTTACTTTTAATATTTTAGGTTAAATGTATGGATCTGTATGGATTGGAAAAAAGATTTTATAATTTTTTTTAAATTATATTTAAAAACATTATATTTCTGCGCTTGAAGTTGTGTTCGTTGGGTAACCAACTAAATAAACATGCATGCCTCATGCATCATATGTCATTGGTGGCAAAACTCTGAAAATGGCAACAACCAGAATATAAATCCATTAAACTGTTAAAAAATTGTTCATTTAAAAAAAAATTGATTTTGAGTCACTGCTTGATTTTTTTGTTTCAGTTTTATTTCATGTAACAAATTTCAAAGCAAACACTAATATTTTATTCATTTGGGGGACACACATGTGTTTATTAACAACCATTAAACCAATGTGGTTTTTGTTATATTTCATTTTTTACTTAGTATTTTGTTGTGAGTTTTTCTTATTTAAATACTCTTAAAAAGACCACAAAAAGTGGTAAAAACACAAAAAAACAAAAGCTCTGTGAATGAATGACGGACGACTGACTGACTGTTAAAAAAAAAAAAATATAGTTTAAGAAACAAGTTTTAAACTATTAGTCTAAGTCGAATTAAAACTCCTTTAAGCTTTTACCGAACAAGTAAAAAAGCTTTAACCATAATGATAATCATATCTTTCAGATGGACTATGACCTCAACTTAAACCCTAAAACTGAGAGGTGCTTTCACATCGCCATCTTTACTCCATCATATAAGAAAATCAAGCAGCGATTTGAAGCTTATAAGCGAAAGTGAAAAGCGATTCACCTTACTTTGTTATGTTCTGAGTGATCAACCAGGGAAAAACAATAAGTTTTTTGTATAAGATTTAAGAATTTTCGTCCATTAAAGCCGAAAGGTATAATGTTGATTTTTATACAAAAAGTTTTTAACAGATAAAAAGTTTAGGCTGACAAAAACGGTTAACTAGCTAAGGTATAGACTTGGGTAGTTCACGAACGAACTAGTTCAATGGAACTATTCCATCAATTGAACTAAATGAACTAAATGAACTAGTTCAAATTTGTATGTCTACCTAGTTTAATTTTTAAGTTCTGCTTGGTGTTTGAACTATTAAACAAAATGAACTAAAATGGTTGCTTTGTGATTATTAAATAGTAGTTCAGAACACAATTTGTAGTTCAGAACTCAATTTGTAGTTCAAAAGGAAAAAGAGCGATTGAACTAAAAGATTGAACTAGTTCATTTTTTAACTTTGAACTAAAATAAGCGATCACTAAAATGAACTACAATGCACAATTCTACTGAGGTGGCATAACTGCGGGCGTACTTGACCCCTCCTACAAAGTTGGATGATATATAAGCTAGCAGATATTATAAGGTAATGAGCACACAAGATGGGTTATTAAGGTTTGAAATTTGAATCCGATATTAGCCGAACCTTCGGCGGCGCCTAACTGTTTCCAATTTATGTCGGCGGCCGGATAATAGCCAATCGGCTTCTGGCTAGATTTTACCTGTTGGGGTTATTTTAGTCGCAGATCTGTGGCAATTAGATGTAACACAACTTATACCCCCGGGGGTTCCAATTGTCACTGCAGGAATATGGCAAATGCTTTGTCGCGGTTCACTCGGGGAAAATAGGGGCACCAGACGCTAGGGTTGCTAGAGCCTAAATCTGGAAGAAAAGGTCTGTTGTTTTAACACGGGTCCTCTTCGGGGCCCGACCAGTGCCCGAAGGACTGGTACCACGGGAATCGGTGGCCCCACAGAGAGCCTATCCTCTCTGTGACCGGTTATTGGGTAGGTCCCCTTCGGGGGTACACGTGGTGGTTGTGGTTTAAGATCGATTTATGTAGGTATGGTGCACGGTCGATCAAGTGTGCTGTTGCACTCTCAACAGACGGAGTTTGGATAGTCTCCAAACCCCTAAGCAAGAGGTTATAATGTGGATCTAGGCTTGCCTTGGAATGTGGATCTAGGCTTGCCTTGGAATGTGGATCTAGGCTTGCCATATTATATAAATTGCTACTAATTGTGCCTGTATCACACACAAAAAGCGATTGGTGGCAATCGTAAAGTGTTGTTACACTACACAATGGGGGCGCTAGTCTACGCCTAAGTATCACTCGGTGGTAAGACCACCGTGAGGTTAGGCCGAGTTGGCAATTACTCACGTTAATCTTGTTCCACAATTGTAACACAACTTATACCGTTGAAAATAAGCCCAATCCATATTCTGTTTAAAACAATACCAAATATTACAAGGAAATCATATTCGCTACAATATTGTATCATGAACTTTCAGCAATGCCTCACACCGAAAACCGTTTAGCACGAAAAATGGCTGCGTTTAAAAATTTACATACCCGACTTGGACATCCCACAGTGTGATAGTTCTTGAATTAAATTAAATGTTAGGGTTATTTTTCATATAAAAAAGTGTATACTACTCGTATCTTTCTTTGAACACTCACCTATTGCAGGGTATTATAGATTATTGTTTTTTTTTTACTAGAGCTAAATGAATATTGGTTGCATGTTTGAGTGTTTGGTTGTCTGTAAAATTTTCTTGAGACACAGTAGCCGCCAGCTAGGCATTCAAAGCCAGCCAAGGTAAATTTGCATTTAATTTTTATACTTTTTTTGTTTGATTTTTCTTTCTTATGTTGTAGTTTTTTTTTTTTTTGCTTATTTTAAGTTTTAAACGTCTTTAACGAAGATACAAAAAGGTTATGAGAGTACGACTTGATATCTAGTCGACTTGATATAAAAGTTTTGTCAGCGATAATTGCAGTTGATGATTATGAGAATTTAGTAGGACAAATCATGGATTAGGAAATAATTAGATAAGGAAATTAGTTTAAATAATACAACAAAAAAAAAAAAAAAAAAAAATATAAATAATGATGCACATGTAAGGAAAATCTTATTGAAGTTATTTGTTAACAAAGCTATTAAACATTAGTGAAGCTATTATGTTGAACCAAGCAACAAATATCGCTAATTATTAAAAATCAAAGTAGTTTTGTTTACAATAGAATTTTCAACTTTGCATAAATTATTCATATTATGATAATGTTTAAGCATGTTCCAAGTATATACACAAATAAATCTATTTAACATTCAACCCAACTCTGTGAATTTTATACTACATAATGAAAAACAATAAAATTTTGCAACATTTTAAATTGTACCGTCGTCAGCCTAGCCTAGGTTACAACTAGTTGAGCTGCTTCTTGGCCGCTGATATTTTAAGGGAACTTTTAACAAGCCAATGTACATATGTATGTACGCGTTAGTACGTGTTGTTGTTTATCGTTCATACATGAAAACGTTTGAATCCCAATATGGTTTTGTTTACTTGATGAACTATGGAAGGGGAATAGGATGGATGTTGATAGTGTTGGATTGTTTTTTTTTTCAAAATTGTCGTTTTTTTATATTTATTTTTTGCTGTTGTGTTTAAAAAACTTTTTAATGCTTGTCATAAGTGTTTAAACACAGTGTCTTAACCATTTAGTACTGGTAGTATAACACATTTGAAACAAACATTTCTTTAACAACAGCAATAGTGAAGGTGGTGGTGGTGGCGGTGGCGGGTACAAGCAGCCGTGGTAGTAGTCTTGATGATGGCAAAAACGATAGCAGTGGTAACTTAATAACTTTAGAGTGTTTCGGTTTCTAAAACCATAAACATTTCAAAAATTGTTTTGTGGCTATCGAACATAAATCTAGAAGAAAGAGCTATTTAACTTATTGGAAAAAAGTAACACTTAAGAAACATAAACATATTCACAAAGAAAGTGTTAATAATGACGTGGTAACGTGGCAACGTGGTAAGAGTACCGTACGTACCATTTGTCTCTCTATCTGTCCCTGTATATGCAATGTCTTTTAATTCGTATCGATTGTATTTAGTACATATGTCTGTTCGAAACTCCTTTGAAGCGGAAAAATGCAATAGTTGCAAAACGTAACAATAACAAGAGCAGCAGCATTAAATAATTAAATTTTAATTTAGCATTGTGTAATATTGAGATTTAAATATTGTTGTAAAGCCGTTTGTCGGAAAATGTTTGTCACATCGGGGGGTGGATTGTTGTTATGTAATTCGATTCGATACTAAAATCCTTCGAAACTAGTTTTCAATCACATTTACTTGATGGAATGTTTTTTTTATAGGATCTTGAGATGTAATTTATGTGATGATTTTTTAATTAATTTATTTTTTAAAGTTTTCATTTTTTGTAAGTTTGATTTTTCAGTTATATTACGATTTTCTGGAAATTTTTAATTTTTAGAAGTTTAAAGTTTTCGGTAAATATTCAATTCAATTTGTTAGTTGGTGTTTGTATATAAGGGGTTCCCTACTTTTTTAAAGAAAAAAACACAGAAAAATCAAATTTAATGGAGAATGTTTATTATCATTTGAAAGAACATTCTTTGGCATTTATTTTTTGATCAAATGTTGGCCGTTGCTACGTCGCAGATGGTCTATCCGCTGAGTCCAATTTTCGATGACTCGTTTGAGCATTTCGACTGGTAACTGGTAACGCGTGATGTTTTCCTACAAGGCCTGAATCGAAGCGGGTTTGTCCGCATAAACTTTAAACTTTACATATCCCCACAGGAAAAAGTCTAACGGTGTGATATCACACGAACTCGACCGGCCTAAAACGTGAAATTATGTGCTCACCGAAATGTTTTATCAATAAATCTATTGATTGATGAGATGTGTGGGAAGTAGCGCCGTCTAGCTGAAACCAAATGTCGCCGAGATCACGAGCTTAAATTTCAGGCATCAAATAGTCAGTTATCATGGCACGATAAAGAAATAGGGACCGATGATTCCGATGGTTTTTTCTGGATGAAGTGGCAGCTCTTGAATCTCTTCAGGTTGCTCTTCGTCCCAAATGCGGCAATTTTGTTTGTTTATATACCCATTGAGCCAGAAATGGGTCTCATCGCTAAACAAAATTTGCCCCGAAAACGTCGCATTTTCTTGAAATTTTTCAAGTGCCCATAGAGCGATGCGATTCAGGCGTAAGTCTTTCCATTAAGAAATGCCAAACAATATTAAACAAAAATAACATGACAGCATGACACGACTCACACGTGATCTGTCAAAAAAGGCTATTGAAAACAGTACCTTGAAATGGCTCACCCTTTATATATGCACACTTTTTATTTGTAAAATTTAGAACTTTAGCTGATTTTTTGATTCTACGGTAAAACTTCTATTTCCTGCGAAATTTTGAAAGGATTCAAATTTCTTTATGTTATGTTATGCATTTTTTTTCGTAACTTTCGATTTTTAGTGAATTGTTAGCTTTTTGTTGTTTTTTTGTTGTATAGTTTTGATTTGCGGTGAAAGTTTTTTTTTGTGAAATCAAGGCGAATTCATTTTACGAGGTGGTGGAACGGCGATGTTAACTATTTTTTCTTTACGAACTAGCTGTCAAAAATACCTTTATATTTTTTTTTAATTGGAAAACATTTTTTTATTATTTCGAAATATATTTAAAGATGAAAAAAACAATATTACAAAATACTACCACGAAAAGCTAAGAAAGAAGTGTTTTTAGTTGTTAGATGTTAGATGTTATATTTTAATTAGTCTTTTTGGAGTTTCCTGTACATTCAACCAACAACAAAATGCATGGGGGTGTTTTTGCTGTTATATTTGCTGTCGCTGCGGTGCCCCCTCAATTATATGATTTCTGTTTTTCTGCATTTTTAATTTATTGGCATTTTCAGTAAAATTTTCACGTTTTGTTTAGTTTCTAATTGAAATTTAAATATTTTTTTCTTCTAAATTTTAGGTATTTTTGGTAAATTTTTGTCATAATTTTTTTGGTAAATTCTTTTCTGGAAAATGAAAAATCTCAAGTTCGGCTTTATGTGAGCTCAAAATTTTGTAGTGAATTTATTTATTAAATATTATATTATATTCTAACTTTACTCGTTGTAGTGAAATACCCACAGTCTTTGGTGTGTATCGAACCCACAACCCCCAGACTGATAGACTAGAACACTACCTACTACCCTATCGGGTCACCCGTTTTTTTGTTCAACTTTTCGGAATATTGTTTAATTTTCAATTTTGTGGTAATTTTCCCGTTTTACAAAATTTTAGCTAAAATTAAATTTCAGCGTTCAATTTTATCGGTTTTATTTATGAGTTTTCGATTTATTGTTTTATATGAATTTTTGGTAAGTTTTTAATGTTAGTAATAAAATTTGTTGCATTTAAATTTTTTTTAATTTGAAAATTTGAAATTTTTTTGGGGAAGTTTTGTTTTTATTCAATTTTATTTATTATTTTTTTTTAATTTTATATTTTGGTGAAATTCAATTTTTTTTTTAATTATTGATTTTTTGGTGAAATTTTTAATTTTTTTATTTCTGAATTTTCTGAACAATTTTTTTTCGTTTTCTGTGAAATTATTTACTTTATGATTTTTTCATAAATTCTGTGGCAATAAGGAAAAAGTGCTTAAGTCTGATTTTTAAGTTTTGTAGGAGAGCAATTTTAAACTTTAAAATAAATTTTTCAAAAAAATAACTTTTCTTTAAAATTTACCTATGGGAGTCAAACGTATGATTTAAAAAAATATCTTATATCTACCAAAAGTACGCAGGCGTTGCAATTAATAAGTTGTGAAAAAAGTTTTTATGATTTCAAAAAATAGCTTCTAGTTTCTTAAGATTTTTTCCAAATGCGATTCGATATTGAAAAAAGATAAGCAGAAAGTTATTTTGCTATAACTTCCTACAAAATTTTACTAAATATTTGAAAATAAGCACATGGGTACTTTGAAGCAGGGAGATTTCAAACGTGCTAGTAACTAAATTTTTGATTAAGTCGACTTAAGCACTTATTCCTTATTACCACAGAATTAATGCAACAACAACCAAATGGAAGAAGAAAGTAATGGCAAGTCTTAAATGGTGAAATTAAAGACATTTACCTTTTTTAGTCCATATTTCAAACTCTGCTTATTTTTAAGCAGAATTTAAATATGGTAAACAAAATCCTTATTTAGCATTGAAAATATTAGGAAAATAAATTATTGGTAAACTTAGGTATTTTGTCTTAAATTTCAACTTGGAATTATGATTTTTGTTCACCACAAAACAAACTACCTTGGCAAGTGTCAGTGGTTTGTATTTGAACTGACTGAAAAATAAAGTAAAGTCAGAAAAGATTAGATTGGAATTTTTCTTAATCGCAGATTTTTGCATATAAGCGTCAAACGAACAATGTCCTCTAAGACAGGATTACTACAAGTCAGCCTGATATGTGCCTTGAGAACTGGTATTCTTTGATTTGTTCCACCCAGCGGAAGTATGTAACATTTCACACATGTTATTGATAAGTATTTAAAAAACAAATAAAAAATTATATTTTAAACGATACTCTTGCCTTTATTTAAAACATCTTCTATCTATCCGTTCCTATTAGTAAACTCTATACTTCAATCAAATACTTACCAAACGCAGTAAGACAGCTAAATTTAAACTTATAATCTTTGGTAAATAAAGAGCTTATGGAATATATTAAAATTACTTTTTTTCATACAACGTCTTAAATTAGTCACAAACTGTAGTATACGAGTATAATTCTCCTTAGTCCTGACTAATTAGAATAATAACCGGGAGTATAAATCACTTTGAAGGTGTTGCTTTAAATGGTCAGTTTGTACAACGGAGCAGAAAGGTTTTATTATTCTCTTCACTACTTCCTTTGATTAAAAAAAAAAAACCAGTTAATTCTAGTTAAAATTCAAGTAACTACTGCTTTAGCCACCACCATACTTTATTACGTAATATCCGTTTTAATAATGAAATTAAATTTTTCCTTTTTTCTTTTGTTTTTCAGTTTCAAACACTATAATATAATGCTAACAGCACAGTACGAGTATAAATGCAAAGAAATTTAATAAGAAATTCCACAATGGATTCCTTAACGTCAAATATTAAAGAAATTCCAACAGCAACTGCTCATAATGCAGAGGAGAATGCAGTAACAACTCCTACTGAAACCACCACTACTAACACCACACAAAGTGTAACGAATGCTGATAACACAAAAACGAATCCAAATACAACTACAACTACAAACGTAATTGCAACCACAACTGGAAATGCAACTACAACTACAGTTATCACTAGTAACAAAGAGACTGAATTAGCGGCCATGTCGAAAGATTTAGAAGAATCATTACTACAACATATGAATGATACAACGACGAATTCTTCTGCATCTTGTCTATTAAATACTTCCTACAATTCTATTTCTGCTTCTGATACAACAATTGCAAGAAATGTATGTGAAGTAACAATAGCAAAAACAACATCATTCAATCAATTTGTAACTCCTCAGAAAATTGAAAATAAATCTATACAATTACATGCAACAGCAGCTACGACTTCAAAGAAAAAACGTAACAAATTTTCTAAATGTCTCCTCGGTAGCAAAACTTATACTAACAACAATAATGGCGGTGGCGGTGGCAGTGGCGGTATAAATGGTGATAACGATTCATCATCGTCATTATCGAATGTTGTGGCATCGAATATAAAAACTTCTGTATCGATGATTTCATTGCCACCGGATGAAAAACGGGAAAGTCGTGATGGCATTAAGGCTAAATTGAAGGTGGAGAGACCTTACAATAGTTTAAAGGTAAGATCCATTAAAAAAGGCAAATTTAGAAATTTACTGCCATATTTTTTAAAAATATTTTTGATTTATTAAGGGGTTTTTTGGTATTTTTTTTTTAATATTGTATCTTTTTGAATGGTATTTATTATAAATCGACAGAATTGAAATTATCATCTTGATGTCAGATCTGGCAATTCTAATCGTTTGCATTTAGTTTGGTTTTTAGCTAATTAATTATAAATAGAACGCATTAAAAGTGTGCAAATGTATTTCGAAAATAGTTTAGCAGTATATCTGTGGCAATAAGGAATAAGGGCTTAAGTCGACTTAAGCAAAGTTTCAATTATTTTGTACTATTTTTCTTATCTGTTTTCAATTTCTAATCGCATTTTGAAAAATAAACTACATTCAAGCTATTTTCCAAATCGTAAAAAGATGTTTTTCCAAAACATACGTTTGACTCCCATATGTAAAGTTTAAAGATAAGCTACCATTTTTACATATTGACCACTAATCTTCCCCAGAAATTTTCAAATTTGACTATTTTTAAAAACTTAGCTTTTTTTGCAAGTTCTAAGATTATTTCAGATATCCCACTATTCTAGGTCCATTAAGTAATCCCTGGACCACCATTTGTATATGGTGTGTTATACCAGCC
The DNA here is from genome assembly GCA_949628195.1 of Phasia obesa. NCBI lineage: Eukaryota > Metazoa > Arthropoda > Insecta > Diptera > Tachinidae > Phasia > Phasia obesa. The sequence continues at coordinate 43,229,444 of OX451217.1, forward strand.
CATCACCATTTTTCCATATTGACCACTAATCTTCCCCAGAAATTTTCCAAATTGACTATTTTTAAAAACTCAGATTTTTTCCAAGTTCTAAAATTATTTCAGATATCCCACTATTATAGGTCCACTAAGTACTCCCTGGACCACCAATTGTCTATGGTGTGTTATACCAGCCCGTGACCATTTTTCCATATTGACCACTAATCTTCCCCAGAAATTTTCCAATTTGACTATTTTTAAAAACTCAGCTTTTTTCCAAGTTCTAAGATTATTTCAGATATCCCACTATTATAGGTCCATTAAGTACTACCTGGACCACCATTTGTATATGGTGTGTTATACCAGCCCATCATCTTTTTTCCATATTGACCACTAATCTTCCCCAGAAATTTTCAAATTTAAACTCTTTTTATTGCTTTTCCTAAAGTATTTTGGAAATTCCAATGTTTTAATTCCATAAATTATCCCTCGGAGCAACATTCCCAATTTTTTTTTAGGTTAAACTTTTCCCGATTCCAAGTAGTAGAATCCAAAATAGTAGGATTGATATTTACTGTAAATGTTAAACTAATAGCAGTGCTCTGTTGACTGCAAAATGAGCTCTGTTAAAAAATGTGGTTTTTGTCTCTGCTAGTTAAATTCGAATTTATCTTCACACATTATATTTTTAAACAATAATTTTGAATTTTCCTTCTCGACAAACAGCAATCACTTAGTTGCCAACCCAATAATAATCAAGTAATATGATTCTATGACTGAGACCAAGTACGCAACACTGCGTCCACTTAAGACTTTACGGGTTTTCCTAGCAGAGAATTCTCAAAATATTCTGTCCTCCCAATTTCAACCAGTATATTCTGGTCACAGAGAAATGAAATACCCATCAAGCGCGAACTCAGAAGACGTAAGGGGAATTGGATTGCACATCCGCTACGAAAGCCCCTTGCCTTAGCATTATCTTGAATCCATACTGCAATTGATTGGAATCCAGAAGGAAGCCCGCACACACATGGAAGGAGGCAGTATGTCAAAGAAGTTGCCATGAAGAGTAAAAGCTGTGAAGAGATTAAGTATGTAACGGAAAAGAAAATAGGATATTATTTGTTGAAGCCTTTGTAGGTTAGGTTAGGTTAAGGAGGCAGCTTATTAAAGAAGTAAAGAAAACAATCAGAAAAAGAGAGGAATAGCTCATTTGGGTCGAATATGTTGGTCCCTTTGTGATACCTGCAGATAAGAGAAGGGATAGAGAGAAAAGATAAAGAACAAAGATTAGGGTCATTCTAGACTGAGGAAGCATCTTAGAGACAGAAGTGGGTAGATGGTCATAGACTAGGGGTAGAAAGTGTTAGCTGTGAATTCTGTATTGGACGTGACATACATTGATTAGCAACTATGTCACTCCAGTTGGAAGAGGGTTACAAAACCAACCACAGTTCCTTAAAAAGGAGTTAAACCTGTTTGGTTCCTGAGATAAAACACAAGAAAGGCTTTCAAAACATCGTCGTCCCAAGTATTGTAGACGACAGTGTTCTAGTGCAGGGCAACGACAAAGAAGGTGTTCAACCTTGTAGGATCGAATGGAATGGAAATTTATGAAAAGTAGATACAATGAGATACAATGTACGAAAATTATTCTTAAATATATTTAAATTCCTTTGCACTTGCCGTTCGTTCGTTATTTCTCGGGATGTTAAAGTGTCCCAAACATAGCTACCCCGTATTAATCAATTTCAGTGATTGTATTTGTAATTGGGGTTAATAGTAGGGTATAAAATGCTATTAAAATAATAGATATAAAATTTTAATTTGTAAAAATTATTTGAGGTTATTCTGTGAAAAGAAATAATTTGTTCTTCAGTTCTGTTATTTTAAGTGAAAAATTAACCCTAAATTTTCATTAAAATAAATAATTTTCTTTTATTGCTTCTATTTATTCAAGAAAAACATCCAAGCTGTATTATAGTTAAAGCAGTCTTAAAGCTAAATGGCACTTAAAATTTTCTAATTAACGGATTCGGTAGAAATTAGGGAAAGGAAAACTAATACTTACTTTTTCTCTTTTCTTTTTTTTAATAAATCATTATTTTTTTTCAATACGAATTCAGAAAAAGAAGGTGAGATAGAATAAAAATAAACGTGCGCAAGCAATGTACTTAACGTATTTTTCAATAAGTTTTAATCAAGAAACAATATCTTATCTTTTGTGGTCTAATAAATTTCTTGTATTTTATAAAAAAAAACTTTTTCAAAACTTTATCTTAACTGTCGTATACAAGCTTGCTAAAACTTTTATAATTCAAATAACAAGGAAAGTATCATAATAAAAACTATATCATTGTGATAATAAAATCAAGATAAATCTATAAAAATTTGTTACCTGGCCCTTTTTATATTTATACTAGTGATGTACACGTGTTTTAGCCTCAGTATTAGTGAATGCTGTGGTTTTAATTTATACCCGTCAAAACTAGCGTGCTTGCGGATACTTAATTGATTTGATTGTGCTAGTGACTGATATAGACAACTTCAGTTAAATAAAACTAACTGAAAATAACTGCCACAGAACCCAAGTCGGTTTTGCTTACACACTGTGTAATTTTTTAAGTCATGGCAAAATAACCATATACGGACACCACTACGTGATAAAAGACAAAAAAACAATACCCCTGTCTCCCAGTTTTGCCCAAAGTCCTCCAGGTTTTTTTTTATGGGCCCTCAAAGATGTGGGGCCTCGATGTAATTTTTGCAAAAATTTTTGCAATGACGCTTTCCGAATGGTTCTTAGCACCACCAAAGGACACTTCCCACGTTCTAAAATCCCGCGATTTTTAGCTGATGGATTCTATCAGAGATCAGTCGGAAACAAATGTAGCATAAATCTAGGTAGAAGAACGATATCAACAATTTTACATGATGTGGGTGTTTAAGGTTATGGAGCGGGTCATTTGACCTCAGTGGCTGCAACATGAACTGGAATCTACTTTTCGTGAAGCCTCTCGCAATGTTAGGATATTTGTCCATAAACTCCAGGATTTTATTGTTTGGGTTCTATTTTTATAATTTCCCCTAATCTATAATATAATACAATCGTAACTTATTTCCTGTCTGTCTGTCCCTCTGTGTTCGCATCACGTAAAAACTACAAACATTTTGTGAGGAGGTACCTTAGTATCCTGATTCAAATATAGCATTCTTATTTTCCGCAAAAATATCTTATTTCCAAGAGAAATTTAAGAACAAGCAGTTTAACCGATATATGTATAAACTTTAAGGCGGCATATTTTAACTGAAGCACTAAACAAGTAATTGTCTTTGCTTTTGCTTTGAAAGCCATTCACATCAGTCAATTAATATTGAGAAAGCTGTTGGCTGATTGGTTTATTTCCAAAAAAAAAAAAAAAAAAAAAAAAAAACGATAACATTGGTTTTTGTGACACCTAAAAGCGACAATAATTCCACTTCGAAAATAAAACCGAAAACATGACACCTGTCATGTTAATTGTGGCGAAGAAATTTTAATAGTTTTAAAATATTTCAAACTATGTATGTCACAATATTCGGATCAATGTTGTCTTCCAATTCTTTCAAAACATAAATTAATGCATTCACTCCAGAGAAAATACTTCAAAGGCATTAAATCACAAGGTCTATCTCGATAGCCAATTGATTGAACCATTTTGATACATAACTCGTTATCAAAGTCTTTGCTTTAGTAACTAGATTTCTTCCCGTGCTACATGACATATGGCGTAGTTCTATTAGAAAACATGTTGCCTTTAAATATATTCCAATAATTGATAAACATGGCACTTGACCGGCCTAATTACAAATTTTTATTAGTGCAAACATTTATTTCTGTGTTGATAACAATATCAATTGGATTCGCAAAAATTCCCAAGGGATTTCTTTTTAATTATTAATTAACGTTTATTTAATTACTAATGTTTAGTGTTCAAAATGCTGATGTTTACGTGTGGTTTACTGTTGAATCACGCGTGACACGAATAAATCAAGGCGTGCTCAAAACTCTTATTTAACCAACATACCTACATTAACTACTTGCTTAAACTCATATAAAATTAAAAATTAATTTATAAATAATTAACCAGTTTTTTTCCACCAATAATTATTGCTACAAAAAAAATTTTTCACACATGTACAACTGGCGACATGGATAATGGATTAAAAACACTTACACAAACAGCACCATTCATGTATCAGCTCAACACCGATTTATGAGTTTGAACAAACAAATTAATAGAAACCGTTAACAACTGCAATTAACAGCAATCTCGTTGTAAGTTTATTGGTGCTGATAATAATAGTAAAAATCATTTCATAATAAAGCATAAATAACAACAAAGTCAAAAGCCAAGTAATAAAACACTAAATTAAAAAAGATGCCTACAAACTGAATTATGTACGTATAATAGTGGCAGCAGATTAATTAGACAAAAATAAAAAATAAATCAGTCAAGTGCGAGTTAGACTCACACATGTAGGGTTCCGTACTTTGTTTAGTACAACTTTAAAAATTCAAGTTGTTAACTTTTTCATGTCTTATGGGGCAATCTTTAATTTTAAAATTAAAGTCATATTCACGAAAATTGAATCACTATTGAAACACCCTTTAAAAGTAATTGTTATCATAGCGGCCATGGTAATACACTTTATGTAAAAATATCAGGAACCTACCTATCGCGGTTCAAAAAATAGATTCAAAAAAATAAGGCGTTATACCCTTTAAAATAAGGCGAAAACCCTTTATACAATTTGTGAAAATTTCAAGAGTATACCTATTATCGTTAAAAATTAGGCCTTATACATGCAACTAACATCACTATTGGAACACCCTTTAATTTTTAGGTTTATTTTTTTAGACTTGTTTATATAGCGAAGTAAGTTTTAATTACTGTTTGTAAATCTTTAGTCTATGCTTCGTACAGTTCAAGATATAAACACCTATTCGTGAATAACACCTCTCTATCGAAACACCCTATTTTTTTTAGGGTTTTAGGATTTGTTGCTTTAGCGGCAACAGCTGTACATCATCTGCGAAAATTTCAAGAGTCTACCTATTACGGTTCCAGAGATAAAAGGCGCTGACAGACGGTCAGACGGACGGACAGACATTGTAGACATTGTTTTTACAATTTGGGTACGGAACCCTAAAAACGATAAATAATGAAAAAAAAACCTAAAAGAAATCATAGATAACACATAGATGGCCAAATCTCCAAATGTCAAAAACGTGGCTACAAAAGTCTTCACACATACGGGTACGGTGTGAATTCAACACACTTAGGGGAGTAAAATTTAATTTTAACTTCTAAAATTGAATGTAAAAAAATATTCCGTTTTTACAAAATATTTTATACAACTATGTGCAGTTTAGGTGCTGTGGGGAATTTTTATTTTAAATCAACACTTATACAATTTTGCCTACCAATGCATTCTTAGACTTAGGGTTTTTGACAAGAGACTTAGGTTTTTGACGTTTCAGTTGACTATCTATGTGTTATCTATGTATAAAATGTGTTAATGTTGTTACTGTGTGTAACTCTTCAAATACAAAGTAGATGATTTTATTTGTATATGTAAAAGTGTTTGAACAGTGGGGCGTTGTTTTTTAAATATTAAATCATACAAATTTATTATGATGATGTTAAATTATTAAAAAAAAAATATATATTTCTGTGGCAAAAAGGAAAAAGTGCTTAAGTCTGATTTTTAAGTTTTGTAGGAGAACAATTTTAAACTTAAAAATAAATTTTTTTAAAAAATATCTGATCTTTAAACTTCACACATGGGAGTCAAACGTATGTTTTGGAAATTATTTTAGGTCTACCAAAAGTACACAGGCGTTGCAATTAATAAGTTGTGAAAAAAAGATTTTTTGATTTGGAAAAATAGCTTGTAGTTTCTTAAGCTTTTTTCCCAATGCGTTTAGACATTGGAAAAAGATAAGTAGAATGAAATTTCGCTATAACTTTTTAAAAAATGGTACAAAATAATTGAAACTTTGCCCATGGGTACTTTGGAGTACGGAGATTCCAATGGTGCCACTAACTTAAATTTTGCTTAAGTCGACTTAAGCACTTATTCCTTAATGCCACAGATTTATAAATAACGTAATGTAAAATTATTACAAAAAATGTCATCAATCAATTTGTATTTTTTTTTTGTATTTTTGTCTAAATGCGTTTTATTTCTCAACATAGCTTTTAGCTTTTTTATATCTAAAATATCATTAAACCTTAAGCCTTAAACCTTAGCCACCTCACGCACTTTCACTGTCCGAAGATCGTTAAAATTAAAGAGTTTGTCTGTGTTCAATGGCGGTCAAAAACCTAAGAAATCATCTAAAAGCAGTAATATAAATAAGATAGCAATTCAAAGAAATTAAAGACTGTAAAATACTCGTATATGTATAACGAATTGTGGTATAAACATAATTAGGACCAGCCAAATATTTTTTGTTTATAACATACTATAATCGTAACATTACAATCCTAACCATAGATTGCACGACCACTAAACGATGTAAAAAATCGCCAAAATAATTTAGTTTTGAAAATTTTAATTATTATTAGTCGAACTGTTTATATTACATACAACAAAACATAGGTGGTAAATATTAAAAGTAAAAATATTCAACAAGAGGGAAGCTTAAGATATTGGTAGACTTCGTTCTCACCAACTGACGATTGATAATTGAATACAAGTTTTCTCGTATTCCTTTATCTGGGTTTGGTTAGTTAAATAGATGATGCTTACAACTAAAACACTACCCTAAGTAGATTAGATACAAGTAGTGCTTGATGACGGACGTTGCTGTCTAGAAAATGTACATTCCACTCGTGCTGGTGTCTATAAATTAAATTTTCCCAATTTTTCTTTAATATTATCACCTAATTTGTAATTTAATTAATCCTTTCTTAGAGAGAATAAAAACGAACTTAAGCTTGATTATAAAATTCATTGTACAAAATAATTTAGTTTTTCAAAATATTTTTAAAATTTGCAAAAAATCGCCAAAATATATAAATGCGAGAAAAGTACAATTTTTACTTAAAACAATTAAAAATAGTGGTTATTATAATAATAGGAAACCTGAACACATCCATCCTCAAGGTACTTGTAACCCTAAAGATCAACAGATGTGTGCATTATTCAATATTTGAGTTCATAAAATCTATAGCATAAAAAAACTTACTGTTTTTTGTTTCACAGTCGAGTTTTGGTGGAATTAATTATTGAAAGTGATCTTTCTATCCATATAAATTAAAAAGATCCAATTTTTCTTTAAAGTTAATCACCTAATTTGTAAAAAATATTCTTTCAACTTAAAGAGAAAAAAACGAACTCACTTCAAAGTTTCCTTTGTATGAAATTTGAAAAAAAAAATGCAAAAATATGGAGCAAACGCGAACGTTTTTTTTTTTCTACAGTATAAAAGTAGAGATCGTAAATTTTATAGTGATATATAACACTAAATTAATTATTTAGGCTGAAGTTCTTAATTATAACGAGATAAAGAAAAATTAGATGCCAGCAGAGTGGAATGCATTTTCTAGACAACTACGTCCGTCATCATCACTCTTCGTATCTATCGACAAAGTAGTTTCAATTGTTATTAATTTTATATTTAAACAAACATATCAAAGAAGGGTCTTTCCATGTCAAATCAACAAATAAAAAAATAATTTTCGACCTCAGGCTTTTCTTTCCTTTAAAGCCTAGTACTCTGTTCGAATTTGTGGATAATTCTTGCAAAAAAAAAACTACAAAACAAATATATGTGCATCAATTCTAAACTAAAAATTTAAAAGGAAGTAATCTGTAAGAAATAGTACTCAAATCAAATACTTCTATACTTTTTGCTCTAACGGACAAGTAATATACGTTCTGTACATTCAAATGTCTATCCAGAACGACAAATTACGTCAGATATGAGGACACCCTTTAATGTACAATTTTAAATTAAACACTTATTTTAAAGGACAGATTCTTTGTTAATTTCAAATGTCTGTCTAAAACGGTTCAAAAGTTTGGCCATATGCATCAATTTACATCAACTTTTGAGACACCCTTTAAAATTTTAAATATTTATAAATGTTATTATACGGGACATAGTAGTGGAGATTCTGTCTAATTTTCAAGTGTTTGTCTATAACGGTTCAAAAGACAGGGCTAGATAGGTTAAATTATATCAATTATGGGGACACCCTTTAGTTTCCAAATTTAAATTATATACTTGATGTTATAAAGGACTTAGATATACAGGTTCTTTGTAAATTTCAACCGTCTCTCTGTAACGGTTCAAAAGTTCGGCAACATACATCAAATTACATCAACTATTGGGACACCCTTTAACTTCTAATTATAAATATTTAATTTCTGATTATAAATATTGGACATTCTGTCCAATTTTCAAGTGATTGTCTACAATGGTTAAAATGGCTCATATATTTAAATTGACGTCACATATGAGGACACCCTTTAATTTTTAAGTTTATTTTTTTTATTAATTTCTCTTATTGGCAGCTATAGTGATATGCAGTTTTTTAAAACTTTAAAAGGGTGCCCTTTACGGTTCATAATACACGTAAAAAACACGTATGTTGTATGGGTACACCCTTTAATTTTCAAAATTCTGAACTTCTTTTAAAATGGGACCAATCTGTAAGCATTTCCGTTCTAATAAAGAAAAAATTTAAATTTAAAATCGGTTCAGAAATGACTGAGTTCTGCGGGCACAAACATAAAAAAAAGCAACATTCAGACGAATTGATAACCTCCTTCTTTATTTGAAGTCGGTTAAAAATGTTGAGCAACACCTATTATTTCACAACGAAATTTTGACATTTAAAATTTAGCGTCTATCTCACGATTTGGAAGAATTTTACGATTTTATTGCTTTTAAATATATCACATTGTTTTAAAAAATTTTCCACAAAAAATTTTACAACAAAACTCCACATGAAATAATGCTCATTTTCTTTATTTCACAGTTTTGATAAAATGTTGCCAGAAACATTTCATGTTTTTCCACAGTAAAACAACATTTTTTCATGACTTTTTCATACAATTTTTTTATGTATGTAGTCTGACAGCTTAAGGTAATGAAAAATATGAAGTTTAGTTTTTTTTTACTTTTAGTTTCTGAGTTATAAATGTTTAAAAACTGACAAATCGACAGATTTTTTACGTGTTTGGAAACGGTTAAATACCTCTAACTCCAGAACCATTCAACCTAGAGAGTTCAGAGCTAATTTTGATATGTCACTTGACTATATTAGCTTAATGACAAAAATTTTAAAAAATCCAGAAAAAAAACTTTTTGAATAAAATAAAATATCGGAATCTTTTATTTCCTTGGAAAAAATATATTTTTGTTGTGCTTTCTATTAGAGTACATGTGTCAAATTTCATGACGGTATTCCAATGGGATCATATTTTAAAAACAAAGTTACGGTAGTAGTTTAGCTACTAAATACGTAATATGCATGTGAAACACGATTTCATTGCAAAACAACAATTTTTGTTTTTCTCAGAAACAAAGCATTCTTTGGAAGAAAACAAAGCTGTGGTAACATGTGATTTTGCGGAGAATTATTAGTTTGTACTAAAAGATTAAGGGTTCCATTGGAACAATTCTATGGCTACCGTCCACCCTTTTGTAGTATATTTAAGGAAAGAAATAAGGATACTGGAAAACTTGAGTTAGCTTACTTAAGCTCTGTATTTATATCAGATTGCCTAACACACAACACAGCCCTAGTGCATGTGTTTCAGAAACCATTAATCCATGGCTAAGAAATCGCCGAACAAATTTGTAGAAGCTGTACTATTTTTCAGACGGTTCAGCAGCACAGTATAAAAACCGTATAAATTTTCTGAACCTAAGCCTCCACAGGGAGGACTTCGATGGAGTGGAGGCTGAGTGGCACTTTTATGCTACTTACTTCCCACGGAAAGGGAGTTTGTGATGGAGTGGGAGGTACTGTAAAAAGACTTGCCGCCAAGGCCAGCCTTCAAAATCCCCTGGACAACCAAATTTTAACGCCCTTCCAGCTCTTTCAGTGGGGTGAAAAGAACTTACCAGCAATCAATTTTTTCTGTACATCTAACGAAGAGTACATCAATGAAGAAAGTTTTGAAGAAGCAGTAGCTCTCTCTGGTATCCAGAAATTCCATGCCTTTATTCCGCTAGACAAAAGTAGAGTAACAACAAAGATTTATTCTTTTTCTGATGATTCAGAAATACACAAAATAAACATCATCCCTGGTGATGAAGACCTTCCATTCGAAGAAATTGTGGGCTTTGTAGCTTGTGTTTATGACTAAGAGTGGTGATTGGCACATGTCGACTCAAAAGATGAAGCTGAAAAGCAAGTTACCGCTTCGTTTCTACACCCAAAGGGACCCTCGGCATCTTTCACGTACCCTAGGAAAGCGGACATCCTAGCCAAGCTAATAACTTTTATTTTAGGCAAATTGAACCCAAACACAGCAACGGGTAGAACCTACCAAGTCCCAGCCAACGAGTTGTTTACAGCATCGCAAGTTAGTCTAAAAGTGAGAAGTGTCAAATTAAATGCAGAAAAAACTTGACGTTTAGGTGTGGTTCACACTCAACATCGGCCATTAAAGACAGGCGATGAAACAAAAACAGAGAGCTGCACTTTTGGCCACTCTGTAATTACACATCATCATTATTTTTAGTACGGTATCCAGCGCCTCTGGTGTCAAGTAGGCACATTACGTTTGAAGTAATATCCTCTTCAAAAATTACAACTTTTAATATCTATACTATCCACGACGTGACTACCTGATATTGATGTTCTGACAGCGAATATGCTCGCCAACCGCAGCAAACAACTAACCAATGACGGCAGGCACTATTGACTATTTTTATACCTTTCGGTTATAGCATTTATGTATTAAAAGCAATTTGGCGATGTTTTGGGTTGCATACAAAATGTATGGCAACACAATGTCTACGGTAACTATGGTTCAAATTGACATGTAACTTTGGCTGTACTAAAATCGCAATTAAAAAACTTTTCCTAGCTGGCAGGTGTAAACTGGTATTTAGTTAAATTTTTTTTGTACGAAATGAGCTTGAAAGTTTTTTTTTTTTAACACATTTAACACAACAATTCTAAGCACCATTTTTAATTTCTTTGCCCCACTGTGATTCAGTGTTATAGCAAACGAAATATTTATATGAATTAAAGCAACAAAGATTATGTTGTGATGATAACAATAATTATGTAGTAGTTGTTGTAAGAGTTAATTGTTAGATGCAGGCGCTATAAACGAAAAATAAAACAAGTGCAACTACAAACAAATGAAACTCTTACATTAATGCTGCGTAACAGTGATTTATTTGCCTAATCTTGGCATCAATTATGAATATAAGTTGATTATGGAAAAGTCTCTAAGTATTAATAGTACTCGTAGAAGTAAAAAAGTAGTAGTCACAGTAACTACTTACAAAGGAAACAAACGTTTTATGCAGTCAGTGGCCACATTTTATACGTTTCTCTGGTTATGCTTCGATGTTGTAAAAAAAATACCACATAAATCGCTTAAGGAAAGAGCAGTTGCATCAGCTCAAGCAGTTACAATAATGTGATTGCCATAAGAAAAGAACAACAATAAACTATTCGCGCACATATGCAACACCTTTTTGCCTCGGACACGTACAAAAACATCATTGCATTGCTCAGCATACTTCCCTGTAGCTGTAGCTGTTTCTTAAATTACTACTTACTATTCATAAAAAAAATTCAACAAAAATAATAATTCCTGTTTTAAACGTTGACAACTATTTTTCAGGTATAGTTCGTTTATCGTATGTGGGAATTGGTGCCACATAATGGCAACTACTTACAGCAACTATTTATTTACAGCGGCAGCAAAAACCAAAGAGTTGAATTTAGGCTTTTGGTGACAATTGATTATATAAGTATAATCATTCACAATTAGGATTTATTGTTGAATTTATTACGCTCCTATTCCAGTGTATGTGCACGTACGAGTAGGGGGCTAGAAAACGATAAAAAAGAAAACATTTTATACTTCAAGTCTATTTGTTACAAAATCATTCAGTTATTTTTTTGTTTTCGAGGAAAGTTTTTATTAACTGTTAATTTTGAAATCTGATTATTCAATTTAGTTTGTAGTGCATTGGAAATGTTTAAATTATGTTTTTATATTAACCTTCCTGACTATTTTCATTTTTGTGCGACACATTCACATTTCTCGGTCTCTCAGACCGATTTCAAGTATTTCTCGGTATCTCAAAACTATTCTAAAGTTTACAAAACCTGTGCAGTGGTCATATTCAACAAACTGATCTGAAATAACTGAAGTAAGAAAAAAAAAAACAAAATTAAGTTTTTTTAGCTCACAGCATCAATTTATATTTCATCACAATAATTTGGCATTTTTGATCCTAGACCTAATATAAAAATAAAAAAAAAAAAAATCATTCACAAAACACAACATTTATAAAATGTTGTTTTTTTATTAACATATATTTTATAAGTAAACAAAAAAATAAAATGACTTAAAAAAAAAATAGGAACACTAAAAAAAATAATTTCAAAATGCTTAAAATATATGCCTCATTATGAGGTTCGTCTTTGTAAATTTCAATCAGTCGTTAGAGCTTGTGGCTCGATTCAGTGTAAATCTTCAACATCACTTTCCTCTGAGTCTTCTTGTTCAGTATCAGTGTTTGCTTCATAAACATCAATATTATCTTCGTATTCAGTACCACTTTTCACAGCAGAATCTAGATCTGAATCGATTTCATTCAGAATAGCTCTTATGCGCTCAATATCTGCCATATCTAACGAAAATCTCACGATAATTATCTTTGAACATAATTCTTTTATTAAATCATATAAACTGATCTCTAATTGTCCATTTTCATCTAAAAATTTCCAATTTAGCAAAACCAGCTTACCTATCGAAAATGTGACACTTAACTATAAGTCGGTCTCACAGACCGTCTGATTAGCAATCACCGGTACAACACTTTAACTCAAACGCACTTGTTACACTAAACGTTGTATAATGAGAAATAATGAAGATACTGAGAGAATGATGGTGTTGCAATTTTTTGTTTTCGTGAAATTAACACAAAAGTGATTCATCGGTCTCACAGACCGACGAAATGGTCAGGAAGGTTAATTGCTGGATTTGTTTCCAGCTATGGTATGATCTGACATTTAATCATGGTAAAAAGTCTACTTCCTTGTTAATCAAAGAGCGCCCTTGACTACACCATTTATCTCGCGAATAGCGTGACATGAATTTTTCTGTAACACTATTAGTTAAAGAAATCTTTTGGACTAAAAATGGTGAGAAACAATGGAGGACAACGACAACAGTCTGCCAGTTAGGATACAGAGCAGCAGCTGAAACTCTAATTCGACGAAATGAAAGCTTCGATTGGCTCGATTGGCTAACTACATAACGATTTTAAGCTACGAAAGCCTCTCTCAAATCTGTTGTAATATTCACATCCTAATGCCAAGTCGAGGCACTTGCGATTGATACCAATTATTATTAAAAACATTGGTGTGGCTCACATTCAACACCGGTCCTTAATTTATAGACATTTAGGAAATAATTTAAAAATTTTTTGTACGTGATAAAAATTTCTTTTTATATGTTTATGACAAAAATTTGTTTGTTTATAATTTTTTTAATATTATTTTTTTTTTGTTTTCAATAAATATTTCTAATGCTGCTATTGCAAATATGTACAGTGGCTCACAGCTTATTTTATGCAATAGTTGTTTTCTTTTCAATGCTCTATAACCACAAAAATAGCAGGAATCTAAAAATGAATTAGGCATCATTCAATAGAAAATATTCTGGTTTAAATAAAAAATATCATTTATTGCAAAAATCTTTGTTAATAATTTTAAAACTAAAAAAACAAAAAATACTACAAATTTTCATGTCACAGCTTATTTTATGCAGGCACTTATGATTTTGCATATATCAAGTCTAGGAACGGTAATTAAATTATTTAATATTTCGTGTGGTACCCTTTATTGTCTATGACAGATTTGAGGCGGTTTGGCATAGATGCAGCCATTTTTTGTGTAACACTGGGCAAAATATTCTACCACTCCGTCTTCAACGCTTCCTTCAAATCATTTTTGTTTGAAATTTTGTGTTTCCTTATGTTAATTTCTAATATTGACCATAAATTTTCTATAACGTTAAGGTCGAGCGACTGTGGTGGAGGTGTCATTAAATGTGGACAGTTATATATTAACCAAATTTGGACAATACCTCATTTGTGCTTTGGGTCGTTATCCTGGTAATATCTAAAATTTGACCTTATACCCAATTTCTCTGCACTCTCCAATAAATTATCCTTTAGGACCTCAAGGTACCTACATTTGTCCATTGTTGTTTCAATAAATGTTAAATTTCCATTACCAGCTGTCGACATACAGGCCCAAACCATAACACTGCCACCACCATGTTTCACTGTAGCTTTTAGGTTTTCTTTTTTTAGCTCCGTATTTGGTTTCCGCCATACATAAGACATGCCATCGGAACCGAATATGTTAAATTTTGATTCGTCGGCAAAGATAACCGAATTCCAAAATTCTATGTTCTTTGGCGAAATTTAATCTGCAAAGTCTGTTTTTCGGGTTAATAAAAGGTTTCTTACGTTCGACTCGGCCATGAAAATCATGTTGGTGCAATACACGGTGAACAGTTTCGACGCAACATTGCTTTCCCAGGCCAGCTTCAACTTCGGCAGTCAGTTTTGGAGCTGAAACCTTTGGATTCGCCTTTATTTTTCTTAAAATATATTGCTCGTCGTGTTCAGTGAAAATTTTATTTGGTGCATTTCTGCCTTTGTTGTGGACCCTATTTTCATGAATAAAGCGCTCGATGATTTTTTGCACTGTGGAAGCATTTATGTTAACTATTTCTGCTATTTTTCGCTGTGAGTAACCGTTTTTGAAAAGATTTAAGACCAATTCCCGTTGTTTTATCGTTGTGCGCGGACCCATTTGAATTTTTTAAAACTGACACTTCAAGTAAAAAAATTAGATTGAATATTCAACGCCAGACATTGCCAAAAGTAGAATACAGAAAAATTCAAAAACAATAACCCTCCATTGAGGTACCGTTACAGTCACAAACAGCTGCATAATTTAAGCTGTGAGATGGAAAAAATAGGGTATTATTTGTTTTAATACCTTTTAAGTATATAAATGCAGATTTTTGCAGTGAATAATTTTTTATTGTTTATCCTGAATATTTTCTCTTTCAAATTGTGCAAAACTTTTTTTAATGTATTGCTAGTTTCGTTTTTATAGAGATTTTAAATGAAGAAAATTCACTGCATAAAATAAGCTGTGAGCCACTGTATATTCCAAAAAAATTCTCTAAACTACCCAAAGCTTAACGTTCGCTTGTTCTATTATTAGCAACTGCAAGTAGCTTGCCGATTTTATAGGTTCCTTCTGTCAATTTTATAGTTTTCATTATATACCGCAATTTGGTGGCTATATTGCCATGTCTTGGCAAAACATAAAATGTTTGCCCCTGTTATTGATAAAATCGACTTATTTTTTTGCAATTTAAAAATAATGCTTGTGTCAACTTCTAACAGATTACGGTAGAATTTTAAACAATCTAAATTTTAAAATAGCATTGACATACAGTCTCTCGTGTATTATCTCGTGAATTATTAAAACAGTATGTTTTGCTTAAAAACTTTACTATAGGGGCTGCTCACGATCAATTTCAAGTTTACTGAACTCCGTTATGATCGTACCAGCATATTTTTTATTTTTAATTAAAAAATAATTTTAACTAAAAAATACATAAACATTTTCTGTTTAATTACCAACTAGGACTATTACATTGCCAATAAAAATTGAGAAAAAATCATAAACAAATTGTTGACAAAATTAATTAAAAATATGCTGCATACTTCACTCTTTCTATGTACTTCATCTTCAATTGCAATGTACATATATATGTATGTCTGCCTCTCTTTTTTAAACGCCAAAAAATTAGATATGGGCTCGTGAATAACTATTTTCTCATGATCATTCATGCAAGCTCACAAGCAAAATCACCACTTTATATAAATTTCCTGCGTATACTCTGCATAATCTGGCTAGACTCTGTTCAATACATACCAGCTGGATACGAGTACGCTAACTTACGCCGATTTATTTTGCAATCACGATCATGCACGCTCATTTCATTGCACGTACTCACGCTTAACTAGGTGTGATTCACGCTAATCAAGTGAACAATGATGTTCAACTCTATACAAAAATCAAGCAAGTGAAAAAATCGAATAGACGTGATTTTATTATTGACAAGTTGTTTTTGGAAATCTTGATGTTTTGGAAAGGGTGAAGAAGCAGGCTGTGTTAAAGTTTTCTACTTAAAATCTAAAAAATTTAAAACTTTTACTTTGTGCGGAAAGCAAACCTCCTTCAAATAAAATTTAGATTATCCAGAATATTATTTGAATTTTGGGTTAAAATGCGCTTTTGCGACATTAATGCTATAAAGTATTCAAATATTCTTAACTTTTCATATTCAGCCTTATTTCGGATGTCGTTGTCACACATCGACGACGATAATATTGTAATAGATCAATCAGAATTTCAGATTGTTTTCTTTAAACTATTACAATATTATCGTCGTCGATGTGTGGCAACGACATCCGTAATAAGGCTGAATAAGTACATCTGATAAGAATTCCATTGGATGAAATTGATTATTTATGTGTCTTAATATTTTTTAGTAATCTTTCATTAGGCTTTCAGTCTTGCTGCTACCATAATTATAAGATGTTGGGCCAGTTTAAAATATATTAGATTAATTATTTATTGCTTCTTTACTCTCTTTAAAAGGTAAGGTAAGCATCTGTAAAAGGAAAGGCACATAGTTTCAAATGTGCTTAGGTTATTTACGGAGAAAATTACTGAAGAAGTTGTGGGCACAAAATGTCGACTGCCGCTTTTTACTTTACCATACACAGTATAAGGTAAAGTATAGTAATCATGAAAAAATCGAGGAGGGAATTTTGATTTATACGTTTAGAGGTCTCCTGAATCCATTTTGACTATTTTGGCGATGATGTCTGCGGGTGGGTGTGTATGCCACTATTTTTGTGGAGTTTGTACAGGTCACACCGTTTATGGAGATGAAGAGCTGTATAAATTTTGGAAATTATTTTCGGTTTGGGGTGTTAAGTAAACTACCCCTTGCCCCTTCCCGATTATGCCCAAAATTAATACAGATCTTCATCTCCATATACCAAAGGCACATACTGAATTTCATTTTGATATGTCATACCTGTATAGCGTTCACAAAATTTAGGATTAAGCAAACTAGCCCTTGCCCCCTCCCGATTATGCCCAAAAACTATACAGCTCTTCATCTCCATATGCCAAAGGCACGTACTAAATTTCATTTTGATATGTATAAATTCCACAAAAATAGTGGCATACACGCCCACCCATCCACAGACACCATCGCGAAAATATCCAAAATCTATAAATCTGTCGAAATCCCGACCTCGATTTTTTTCATGATTAGTATACATATTTTACCTTATACTACCTATTGAAAAATAAAAAAAAATTAATAACTTAATTAATAAACTCATCGAGAAAATTAAAAACTTTAAAAAATTAAAACTTCTAAAATAATCCAGTAAATAAATAAATTTCGCATATGAACCAAAAATTACACAAAAAAACAAAAGTTAAAAAAAAGTTAAAAATTAAAAAACAATAATTAATATTTTTTCAAAAATTTATAAATAACTGAAAAGGACGTGGTATTTTCCCAAGCAAGCCATACACGATGCGATCGTTGGTACATCACATCTAGTAATCAAGCTGTTTGTTTGTTCCACAAACGATACAATTAAATATGCGATCTTATGTACAACTTCATTTAACAACAACGTTGTTTCAAAGCGAGATGGCGTTCAATATTCTCGCGTATGATATAATTGACGTCGTCCTCAATATAATATTTAATATTCAGTGTTAACTGCAAGGTGGTCACAACATTAATAAACTTAAATCTATAAACATAATGCAGTAACTCATTTCTTGTCTGTCTGTCTGTCCGACTGTCTTTTTCTTTGTGTTCGCATTACGTAAAAACTACTTGAAGGATCTTAAAAAAATTTTTTATGAGTATCCTGATTCCAATATAGGGAAATTTTTTCCGCAAATATATTTTATTTCCAAGAGAAAGTGGCGAGCAGTGAAAGTACGCCGAAGTTTTTTTTTTACCGATTTAAAGGTACTGCATACTTTAAGGCATCTTTTATTTTTTAATGCCGAATATTTGAAGAACTGTTGAGCAACAGCTGGCGCTCTTTTGAAATAATGAGTAACTCAGTTCCTGACTGTCTTTTACAGAGCTTTACAGTAATTTTTAGAATTTTATATACTTTTTAAAATTTTATTAAGGCATGGGTACGGTACCTTTATAAAAAGTAAATAATAAGAGTCTTAGAATTTGGTGTGAATTACTTTCAAAGCAAAATCGAACAAAATATTGTCAGAACGCACACAAAGTATGTGGGCACAGCTAGTACTACATAAAATAGTACACGATGCGACAATGTTGTACAACATGACAGAAAATCAAAACTTTCTGATCTTTCGTACAACCGACACGCAACTTAATACAATAAGACCGAATTTATACGATGCCATTTTTTCATGCCATTTTTTTCATGTCTCCTTTAAAGTTGCAGCGAATTTTATGGCACATTTTTACGATGAATTTTTTCATGCAATCGGCTTGAATTTGTTTTTGACATTTTCTTTTGATTTCATATTCGTAATTTTTATTGTTTATGCGTTATTTAAAAAAAATTATGCACTCGTACTGAAATACAAAATAAATAAAAATGAAACAAGCAAGTTACGAAATTTTACAAGAAATTATTAAAATCATGTCGAAATAATTGAACCAAACAATTTCATTTTTTGAAATCAACTCTGAACGAACGAAAATTGCACAAAGCAAGTGTCAAAAAATCCCCTCAAAATTCAAGCCATGCTATTTTTTTACCCTGCTTGCTTCTCTACACCTCTTGCCAACAAACTAAAATTGCAAGCAACCAGTTTCATGAAAAATGTCATGGTGTAAGTTGGCTCTAAGCCTACAAACGTTGCAATCTCGTATCCAATGTACTCATGTTGTACCAACGGTCGCATCGAGTATGGCTTGGCTGATTAAGTGCATGTGGTTTTCCCGAAAACTATTTTATAAAATGCAAGTTTCTTACTGATGTATGTATTTGCGAATTCCAATTCAATAAATTGCGAATAAAATTAATATTTTTTTGATCGATTTTAATATGATTTGTAATAATGAGAAAAGCTTTTAATTTTTGTCATTTTCAATTATTTAAAGCAAAAATTGGTTAGTTTAAAAAATAAAATTTTTTTTGCCACCAATTTCTGATCGTTTTAAACTGTTGAACATACATACACGGGAGTAATGCATTAAATTGGTTAATCAATTGTCTATTTCATTAGCATTAGTTTGTAAATAATGCTAATGATTTTTTTCCATTACTTTTATTTTCAATAATCACATATAACATCGAACTTAAGCCTCATTAAAAGTCTTACTTATCTCATGTCTAATAATAAGGTTCAAATTAAAAAGATAATAGGTGCAGCGGTAGGCTAGTAGGTAGTGTATATCAGTCTGGGGGTTGTGGGGGTTCGATTCCCACCAAAGACTCTGGGTGTTTGTGTACAACGGGTGAAGGTCTTCGTTACTGTGATCGGTAAATTAAGTTAGAATATAATTTGTAATTGTATTGTACCATTTAATAAAAAATATATATATAAAAAAAAAATGAAATCATTTGGGAATTTAAAATATCTCATTGTTTAAAAACTCTTTGTGCAGATAAAATATCACATTATTTTGATATACCCTGTCTTTACAGACAACTATTGCGAGAGAAGACCTTGAACACTTGTTTAATATTTAAATGAATTATTCTGCTAGTTTTTCTTTCACGAACAGTTGCTGCTCTGTAAATGGTCCTTCAAAATTACGTTTTAATGTTGTCATTGTAGCTGATTTATCGACAACGACAAGAATTTCTAATCAATTGTGTTTTTGTTGCTAAGTTTTTACTTGTTCTAAAGTGCATAAAACTTGTTTAGAGTGATTTCCAATTTAACTACGCTCAACGATCGTTAGTTGAAGTGTTTCTAAGCGAAAATATTTGTTAACAAACAAGTGCAATTATTATAATTTATGAGGCCCATGCTGAATTGAATAGCGAGCGCATCATGATGCGACGATGTAAAATATGATTCCAAAGAAGAGTCTCTTGAAACTGTGGTTAGTTTGTATGAGTGTTGTATGAGTGTGTGTCATGTAATCAAGGTGTAAAATGGAAACATATGATGTCGATACTGATGCAGCAGTTGTTGTTGTCAGTTCAGTTTAGAAGCTTGATAAACAAAGAAAAGTGTTAAAGTTAAAAAGCGTTTCTTCTAATTGTTCGCAAATAAAAAATATAATAATAATGAAAAATTATTGGATTTGAATTGCCATGCAATAATTGTTGCTAGTTTTATTTCTAAAGGAACTTAGAGAATTGTAAAGGGTACCTCTTGAAAGATTTCTTAATGGATGGATAGTTAGATTTATAGATACCTATACATATGTATTTATGTATATGAGGAAATTAAAAAAAATATATGAAAAGCTCTTAGTATAAGTATATACTGGGCAGTCAGAGGAACAAAATCTCAGATATTTGGTTGGTAAAGCTATTTGACCTAATTTTAGAGTTCCGTACTCTAAGAGTAAAAACGTTACCCTATTGTTTTCGCTACAATGTCCGTCTCTCAGCGCCTTTTATCTCTGGAACCGTAATAGGTAGACTATTGAAATTTTCACAGATGATGTATAGTTGTTGCCGCTATAGCAACAAATACTAAAACTTATAGGGTGATGCGATAGAGAGGTGTTATTCACGAATATGTGTTTATTTCTTGAACTGTAGGAGACATAGACTAAGCATTTACAAACAGTAGTTAAAACTTAGTTCGCTTTATAAACAAGTCTAAAAAATAAACCTTTAAAAGTAAAGGGTGTTCCGTTAGTGGTGTGATTTGCATGTATAAGGCCTAATTTTTTAACCATAATAGATAGACTCTTGAAATTTTTACAAATTGTGTATTACTATGACCCCTATAAAAACTGTAAAAATTAAAGGGTTTTCCGACAGTGACGTGGTTTGCATTTTAAACGCGTCGCGATGTGTTGCCACGGCCGCAATGAAGATTACTAAAAAATAAAGGGTGTTCTGACAGTGATATGTTTTTCACTATAGTGACTTACTTTTTTAATCGTCAAAGATAGACTCTTGATATATTCATAGAAAGAGAAATGCCATGGCCGCTATAAAAAACAAAATTAAAGGGTGTTCCGACAGGGAGATGACTTATTTTTTGAAACGTATTAGATAGAATCTTGAAATGTTTACAGTAGATGTTGTTCTTCGGCCGCTACAACAATTACTAATGACTAAAGGGTGGCCCATCAGTGGCATGTTTTTTCGGTATATTACTTTTTTTTGAACCGCAATAGGTAGGTGCTGATATTTTTATAGAAAGTGTATTATCATCGCCGCTATGACAATAATTACTAAAATTTAAAGGTTGTTGCAATAGTGATGCAATTTTTGTGAATATGACTTTAATTTTAAAATTAAAGGGTGCCCCATGAGACATGAAAAAATTAACAACTTGAATTTTTAAAGTTGTACTAAACATAGTACGGAATCCTACATGTGTGAATCCACTTGACAGATTTATTTTTAAACATTTACTGGTCGCTCAAAATGATGCCAAGTATTGCTAAATGACATTAATTATGGTTTCATATCTCGTCTTATATTCTAACGGTTCTTGTTCAGTGCATTCTTCAAACGGATCAATTGCGTTCGGTTCAATTCTCTGCCGCAGATGAAACCTTTTGAAATTTTGGCTTTGAAGTTGATCTTTCTGGGTGATAACATAACATTTTTAGCTTGAGATTATCACAATAGCTTTACCTTTATTTGCACCAAAAACGTGTTGTGGTGCTAAACTAGCATTTCGGACATGAAAAATTGCTTTTCTAGGTTTCAGTTCGAGTGGCACCAACTTTCCTTGCTTTTATATGAATTTAAGTGCTTCTAATCGTCTTGTTGCTTAACCATTGGGAGTAGCCTAATGATCTTTCAGTATTTTTCTCGTTTGACACGAGTCTTAATCTAGCTCAAATTATTTGATTTTTGTTACGAACTCAATTTTCAAAACTACGACAAAGTGTGTTACAACCCCAGAATCAGCGCCTGCTTCAAAGAAAAAGCATTTTATACATTGCAAAGTTATTTTTGTGGAATTTTAGAAAATACAAAACATGAACTTTAGTAATGCAGTTTTAACGTTTACTCCCCTTTCTTTTTTTCAGAAAAACGCCGATCGCAACTTAACCAATCAACTGGCCGATATGCATTTATCCAAGAGTCATACCGGCAATAGTACAAATAAATATAACCGCTACTCTTGGGGTAGTGGTCATAGCTCTTCGTCACTGCAGAGTAGTGCTGCCACATTGGGCATTGGTTCGGTAAAAGATGATTTATGGGCTGCCATACAAACGAATTACAATTATATTATGGACACAAATCTTCTAGATACCTGTAAAGAGGCTAGATGTGAAATCGAGGGTTCAGCTAGTGTTTTGGATTTTACTATGGATAAAAGTTTAAAGGTGAGTTACTTGAAGTCATAAAAGGTGAAATTTTTGGTTAAGGTCTTTACTTGTGTGGAATGGGTTGAATTATTAAATTAATGCTTGATTCAGCTAGGGTTTTGGATTTTACTTTGGATAAATCTGTTAAGGTGTGTTTTTGTTGAGCTTTACAACAAGGTGACATATATGGTTTAAGTCGTTACTTGGTGGGGAATTAAATGCGGTTAGTGTTTGGTTTAGCTAGTGTTGGATTTTTTCAGGGTGAAAGTTTTAAGGTGAGTTTTTGGTTTAAGTCTTTACTGGTATGGTAGTTAATGTCTGTGATGATGCTATAAATGGAATTATTTAGCGGTTAATGTTGATTTTTTTTTGTTTTTCTTCTACAATTAAAGAAGTGTCTTGGGTAATGGTTAGTTAGTGGACTGTGGGGAACTAGTTGGCTATTCATCAAACAGGGTGGATCCACTACACATTTTTCTTTGGGATTAGGTAACTTTGCTAAAAGGAATATCTGAACATTTTGGTTAGATATTTTCAGTTGTAGTTTTTTTTGTTAATGGGATATTTATAGGTTTATGTCTTAGCTATATAACAAGTTTAGTCAGAGGTGTGTAAATTTTAAGATATGTGTTGAAATTCTTTTTTATGTTGCCTACTTTTAGCTGCTTGATGATAATAATCGAAATGTAGGTTCTTATGAAGATCCTAAAGAATTACGTAAATGGTTGCGAGATATGGAACACAAATTAGAAAATTCTCCCTCCTTGTCGGAAGCCACCATGTTGACCTGTGCTGAGTTAGAATCACATCTAAATGAACATTCGGTAAGTACAAAAAATAGGTATTTATTAAAACAAATTTTTCTTAAAAACAAAAAAAAATAAAAAAAAGATTAAAAATAATTGTAATAGAGGCAATTGTATTGATAAACGTTAAAATATAATTTATTGAAAAAAAAAAAAATTGAACTTAAAAAAGGGGCAATATTTGTCAGTTCAACTTTTTTCTTGATATCAAAACTTAGACATATTACTCTCACCGATTTTTTTTCAGGTTCACTTGGAATTAAGCGTTGTTGTTTTGTATTGCTGTATCAAAAAAAAAAAAAAAAAAAAAAAAAAAAAAAAAAAAAAACTACAAATATTGTTACGAGATGAGAATTTATTTGTAATTTTCAATTACAAGGACTTTCTTTTAAACGAAATGGGCACGTGAACTTAAAAAAAACTGTCGTATAGTACATTTTATTTCAGATTAATTTTATTAACTATAATACAATAATAATGATTTGCTCTGAATGAAATATATAATTTGTACATATAGCGGTATTTTGGCAATCTACCGAGACATTACTTTTTTTTTAGCTTATATTGGCTCTGAAAATTTATAGAAAAATCTCATATGGTCACAGGCTGTTAAAGCTAGAAAATAAGAAATACCGGATCAAGGAGAGAAAAAAGTTCCCCTTAGAAAAACTAATCCTACGTCTAAACAATTCAATTTTTTAAGGTTTTCCCATACTATTGTTTAGCAAATGCAACTTTTAAAGTCAGCGAATGTTAAAAAAAATCTAAACTTGGACCCAGGAGATTTTAAAATGCCATTCTTCGCTCCGCCCTCATTTGTGAGCGGTGACAATTGTGGAACAAGATTAACGTGAGCACCTGCCTAGTTGGCCTAATCTCACGGTGGTCTTACCACCGTGTGATACTTAGGCGTAGACTAGCGCCCCCATTGTGTAGTATAACAACACTTTACGATTGCCACCAATCGCTTTCTGTGTGTGATACAGTCACAATGGGTAGCAATTTATATAATATGGCAAGCCTTTCCAAGGCAAGCCTAGATCCACATTATAACCTCTTGCTTAGGGGTTTGGAGACTATCCAAACTCCGTCTGTTGAGAGTGCAACAGCACACTTGATCGACCGTGCACCATACCTACATAAATCAATCTTAAACCACACCACCACGTGTACCCCCGAAGGGGACCTCACCGTGGAAACCCTACATGTGTGAGTCTAACTCACACTTGACTGATTTTTAAGCTTTTATGTCGACGGGAAGTAATCTTCCCAATGCCTGGCCAATCCCCACCACCCAAGAATATTAAAAAAGACTTTTTTGTAATTTATTACTATATAGTATTTAATTTTTCTGAAAATAATTAATTTATAACTAGCTGTTTCAGCCACTTCATCAGCGTCCTTATTTTGCTTTAAAAGTAATCCACTTTAAGACTTTTATTTTAATAGTTCTTTAGATATGGTTTATATAATTATTTTATATAAAGGTGCCCATCCCTGGGTAATTACTCAGAAACATGGGCTTTATATAAAATTTCACAATTTACGAAAAATTATTGTAGAGTACTGTAAATAGTGTTTTAAATGTTCCTCTGATAAAAATAAAAGTTGCTGCCAAGTTTGCACTACCCTTGGATCGGTAAAATTTTTTTTCGCTATAATTAGTTTAAACATACATACATACATACATACATACTGTTTTTCCTTAATATTTTTTAAGGAACTAAATCAATAGATTTAATAGTCCTTTAGTATTTCACTAATTTAAAAACTGGACCGTGTTTTTTAATGTGTTTTTTGAAAAATCGCAGAATAATAACTTGCAAATAAATGGTACACGACCGGTAGGTTTCTTTAACAATTGAACAATGTTTTATTTAAAAATGGATTCTTATAGCTAACAAAATTATAACAGTTGAACAATAAATTTCCCAAGCAATCTGACAGATAAATTGAACTCAGGTGCGGGAATTTGAATTAAAAAAAAAGAAAGAATAAAAGTGATTCTACGTTAATTTAGCAAACAAAAAAAATAATGAAAATAAGAAATTAATTTTTAATTTATTGAAATGATCAAACACCGGCCCCATTGAAGGACCAACGGTCTTCAATCTACTGGCAAAAGCGCTAGTTTGTGAATAGGCCTTTTAACAACACCGTGCTTAGTCTTCACTTCCGCTACTCTGACTTTGCTGTCTGCGCCTCGGGTTACCGCCTGAACTCGGCCGGTCAGCCAATGCATTGGTGGCATGCTGTCTTCGTGCACGACGACGAGTTTGCCGACGTCGAGATCTGGCTCTTCTTCCGCCCATTTGGTTTTGGCTTGGAGGCTGCGGACGTAGTCTTTCTCCCAAGACTGCCAGAACATCCGCTTGAGTGCGCAAGTAAGCCGCCATCTCTTCGAGTACGTCAGCCTGTCCACTTCTTCTTGAGGCGATTCTTGCGGCAGCGCTAGTAGGCTCTCGCCTATTAATAAGTGCCCCGGAGTCAGCGCTTCGCCGTCGTTGGGATCGTTGCTGATGGGAGCAATTGGCCTGGAGTTGAGTACTGCCTCTACCTGAACTAGAACCGTTTGTAGCTCTTCTTGGGTTAGCAGTACCACGCCTACGGTTTTGAGAAGAAGACCCTTGGTGGACTTCACAGCCGCTTCCCACAGTCCGCCGAAGTGCGGAGCTCGTGGAGGAATGAAAATGAAGTTCACCCCCTTGTTGGCAGCGAACAACTCTATATCGCTGGCATGGCTGCGCATCGCTTCCCGAAGCTGTAGTAGCTCTCGACTGGCACCGACAAAATTGGTGGCGTTGTCGCAATAAATGCTCTCTGGAAGCCCTCTCCTGCCGATGAACCTTTGAAGACAGAGAAGAAAGGAATTGGAAGAGAGATCAGTAACTAGATCAATATGTACAGCCTTTGAAGAAAAACACACAAATATAGCAATATACATTTTAACAGGTGGACGGCCACGAATTTTTTGAGTAATATTTATTGGGCCGCAAAAATCTACGCCACACACTTTGAATGGGCGCAGAGATCTCACCCTATCAGCGGGCAAATTCCCCATGATTTGGCCCATCAACTTCGGTTTATACCGAAAACAATGCAGACATCTACGAACTATTTTTCTACACTCTTCTCTGGCATTTATTAGCCAGATTTTGTCTCGCAAAAGAGCTACTAAGGCTTTCACTCCTGCATGACAATTATTAAAGTGTAAATGTCGCAAATACAATATCATAAAATGTGATTTTTTGGGCATCAACAGTGGGAATTTAGCATCGTATGCAATTGGCGCGTTAAGCAGCCGCCCGCCTACCCTTAGTAGTGAAAATGAACGATGTTCGTTTTTAAACTCATGGACAAATGGATTCAGTCTTTGTAAATTAGAAGGCAAAACTTGTGACTTATTCAACTTTTCCAGCTCTTTAGCGTATTCAGTTCTCTGAATGATTTCAACTAGCTGTAGAAAAGTCCAAGTCATTTCCTTCGCTGTAGGCATTCCTAAGTTGCGATATTTGTTACCTCGAGCAATATCGATGAAACGGAAAACGTATGTAAATACTCGGATCATTTTATTATATGATGAATATCTTTCAATCAACTGTACAATACAGTTGGCTTCAACTTCTTCTACAGCGAGAAAAACATTAGTATTCCTTTTTTCTAGTGACTCTTCTTCGGCGGTCAACTGAAAATGAGAATTTACTGGCCACTCATTTCTTTCCTGTATTAGAAATTTAGGACCATTAAACCAAATTGAATCTACTAGTTCATCTACATCACATCCTCTTGAAACTATATCAGCTGGATTTTTCTTAGTTGGAACATGTCGCCAAGCAACTTGATCTGATAGTTCTTGGATTTCTGAAACTCGATTTGATACGAATGTTGCCAGCGTTGATGGATGAGTTTGAATCCAGTGTAATGTTATTTCTGAATCTGTCCAAAAAGTAACGTCTTCGATCTCGAACGAAATCATAGGTTTTACTTTAGACCATAATTTGGCCAATAAATGGGCTGCACATAACTCAAGCCTAGGCAAGGACTTGGTCTTCAGAGGAGCAACTTTAGATTTTGCTGTTAGCAATCTACAAGAAATTTTGCCAGAAGCTCTACTCCGGATATAAAGGCAGCAGCCATAAGCTCGCATGGAAGCATCAGAAAAACCATGAATTTGATATTTGTTTTTCAAAGTTGTTAAGACATATCTGGGGATTTCTATTTGATCAATTTTCAATAAATTAATTTTGAAATTTTCCCAGGAAGTGTCAAGACGATTGGGAATTGATTCATCCCAATCCAACTTCATTAGCCAAAGTTCTTGAAGAAGAACCTTTGCCTTAATTACTAGTGGGCACAAAAGTCCGAGTGGATCAAAAAGTCTTGCCGAAACAGATAATATATTACGTTTCGTTGCCTTGAGATTGCAAAATGAATCATCTAAGTGATATTTAAATACATCACTCTTCGGACGCCAATAAGTGCCTAAAGTTTTCGTGAGATCGGGATCTATCTGCACAGACTTTTCCAATGTAGAAGAATCAAATTGCCTATTATAATTGGAAAACCATTTAGTAAGGTTGAAGCCTGCAGATTGCAATATTTGTGTTACTTGAGACCGAATTGTATTAAGTTCTTCAATCGAATCAGCACCAGTCAAAAGATCATCCACATAAAAGTCGTTTTTAATGATTTTCGACCCAATAGATAATGAATTTTCATATAATTCGCTTAAATAAGTTAGGCATCTTATTGCCAGAAATGGTGCCGATGATGTGCCATAAGTCACTGTATTTAATTTATAAATTTCAACATTTTTAGACGGATCTTCACGCCATAATATTAATTGAAAGTTTCTATGGGCCTCATCAATTAAGACTTGACGGTACATTTTCTCAATGTCAGCCGTAATCGCGTATTTGTGCATTCTAAAGCGAATTAGAGTAGAATACAATTCCTGTTGAATTGTTGGACCGATCATAAGTAGATCATTAAGCGAAATTTGAGTAGACGTCTTACAAGAAGCGTCAAAAACCACACGAAGTTTTGTAGTTGAACTTTCAGGGCGTAGTACACATTGATGTGGAATAAAATAATGAGGTTTGTCGGGAATATTATTGTCTGCAATAGACATATGTCCCAAATTAATGTATTCTTTCATGAAAGAATTATACATCTCTTTTGTTTGTGGTTTCTTTGAGAGCCGACGTTCTAAGGATAAAAATCGTCTTTTAGCTGTCTCAAAAGAAAATCCCAGAGTTTTAGGATCCGCCTTAAAGGGTAGCGCCACTTTAAATCTGCCTGTTGGCAATCGCTGAACAGAATTTTTAAACTTCATCTCACATTGTTCATGTTCTAACGACAAAATATTAGCTTTTTTAGGAATCTCTTCTAGTTCCCAAAAACGACGAACTACAGAATCTAATGAATTTTCATCTTCTTTAAGTAAACTTAAATGGCAAGAACTATTACAATTTCTCAATTCTTTATATTTTCCTGAAACGATCCAACCTAGTAAAGTCTTTTGCAGTGTTGGAATGTTAGGATTTTGTTTAATTTTACCAACGCATAATAATTCAAAGAAAATCTCAGCACCGATCAACATATCTATTTTTTGCGGTTTATTAAAATATGGATCGGCTAACTCTATGTTACCAGGCAAGTTCCAACCAGAGGTAGAAATTACACGATCTGGTTGATAATTCGAAATCGATCGTAGAATCCAAAACTCTGACGAAAACTCATGGGAATTCATACGAGATTTTACTGTTGCCTGGAGTTTGTACTTGGCAGAAGAATTAGTTTTACCGATGCCAATAAGACTGAGATTTCTTTCTTCTTTTCGTAATTGTAGCCGTTGAGATAGTTCCTCGGTTACAAAATTAGTTTGTGAACCGGAGTCTAATAGAGCTCTGGCTAACACATATTGGCCATATTTATTTTTAATTCTAACCAAGGCTGTTGCCAAGATGACATTATCTTTTCCAGAAGATGAATGGTTTATAAAAGCTCTGGAACTAGTTGTTGGTTCGTTAGACTCAGAACTATTAACACTCACTGATTGCGCATTATTTGCAGCATATATATGTAATAATGTATGATGTGAGCGACTACAAACTCGACATTTAGATGATTTACATTTAGTTACTGTATGTCCCATTTTTAGGCAGTTAATACAGGCAGGAACGCCTTTAATGAAATCGAATCTCTGCTGCACTGGTACTGCAGAGAAAGAAGGACAATTAGAAACAAAATGTTGTGCAGATTTGCAAAATAGACATTTCGAAGATGCTTGTTGTGATTCGGTTTGGCATGAAAATGAAGATTTTGATTTCTTTTTAGGGAAAACGTCGTTTTTTCTTGTAAAATTGGCATTAGGCTTCGGTCTTGAACTTGAGGCTTCTTCAGCTGAAATATGCTGGTACCTTTTATTTAGCGCTGCCTCACAATCACTCCACAGGGGCAGCTTCTCGTAATCAAGCTGCTCTTCCCATTTTGATCTAGTGATTGGATCTACTTTTGTCATTACTAAATGAATAATTACTGCATTAGTAATTGCTTTGTCATCACCGATTGATAAAAGTGAGCCATATATAGCCGAAACCGTATCAATCATGCTCCTCAAGCCTGCTGCAGATGGCTTAGACATATCCGGTAGATCAAATAATTTTGTTATATTATCAAAAAATATTAAGCACGGATTGTCATAAACCTTTTTTAAACTTTGCAAGGCTTTGGAATAATTTTGCTCACTTATCTGATAGGCCTTTACTGTACCTAGAGCTTCATCTGATAGGCATGAAATTAAATGATTAAATTTTTCAATTTCAGTCAGAGTCGGATCGCTGTCTACCAGACTCTCGAATAAACTTATAAAATTTTTATATTCGGAATATTTTCCGCTAAATTTCGGCAACTTCATATTTGGAAGTCGGTTGTGATGGCCATGAAAACTACAAGAAGCTTCAGCAAAGCTATGTTCTCTTGGAGTTAAATACCCCATGAGCATACTTTTAGTGGAAACGCATAAATTTTCCATATCAGTTCTTTCATTATTTGACGGATCTAAAATATCGATCTCTGACTGAATATCCATAGCATCTTCGATGTATGAATTTAAAATTTCCAGACGACATTGCAATTCATTTTGATTAAATGAAATAGTTTTTTCTTTAATAGAACGCCTTATTCGTGAAACGTTGGTCAAAATTGTATTTTTCTGTAAATATAAACTCTCAAGACTAGCCAGCCATTGTAGTCGAGGTTTATTTTATTATTTTTTTTTTTTTAGTAAAAGATATAGGAAACCAAAACTTTATTTGTGATAAATTTTCTGGAAGGATCTCAAAGAAAAAGACGCGTTTGTCTAATTGACAAATGAAATAATTAATTTTCCAAGATCAACTTACGGTCTACACGCAAATAAATAAACCACTTTAACAAGTACAGAAAACTTAGGTTTCGACTATTTTTTGTTTTACTTATACCACTTTTATTAACAATTGTGAAAAATTTTTTTTTTTTTTATATATATGGCAAACTTTTAATAAAAACCAAAAATATGGCTAACAAATTGTTTGCTGGGTAAGCTTCGTGAATTTTCTTAAATGTTAGCGAGATCAAGCAACTGTATTGTATTAATACACAAAAAAATTATTTTGACTTGTTGCGACCAACTTGCTAGTAAAATGTTTGCTGGGTTGCACTACGAACAACCACCAAAAACGCAAAGAGAAAAAAAAAACACAATTTTTATTATTTTTTATTTTCACAATAACTATGTATATTTAAAGGTTTAAAAGTGATATTTACTTTTATTATTTCTCTTTATTGCTCAAACAAATCACAGCCTCTTATTTATTTATTGAGAAAATATTTTACTCGCGATCACTTTGTCCGTTGGATAAAACTGATTTTATCTCTTCTTTTTTCTCTTTACTTTTGCACAAATTTTCCACTTTTATATTATTAAATTTCTCAATATTATTTACCTTATTTATCGTTTATTAACTTTTCACTTTTCTCACTTAGTTTAATTAAACAAACTTAAACAAACAAATTAATTTATTTGTTCTGTTTGTCTGTCCGTTTGTTTACCTTTTCTAAATAATAGTGTTGGTTAACGAAACTATTGACTTGTAGCAATTACAAAGAAAATTAAACAAAGCAAACGCAACAATAATTAAACAAACGAGTAAGTGAAGTAACGAAAAATTAAATATTGGAATATTGTAAATATTTTACAATTTAATAAAATTTAATTTTATGGAAAGAATTTAAGAGAACGAGAAAATAAGAGCACGAACACAAAGTGATGGTTAAAATTACAGCGAGGAGGCGGAATTTTATTCGTTTGTGATTTTTTAATAAACACTTGCACTGTAATAATGAAGTTTTGTTTACTTTTAATGATAATTATGATGAACAATAAAGCACTTTTATTTATGTTACTAGTTTTGTGTGTTTCACTACTAGGGCAAAATTTAATAAATAATTTTTTATAAGAACAAATAATTTTGTGTGGAATACAACTTTTGTTAAATGAATTTTTTAATAAAATTCAGAGAAAAATACAAAGTCTCACACAATTATTCGTTCTTTAATACCTGACGTTCGGCACTTTCCTTTTGGCAAAGTATGCAATTACACCTGGGCATCTGGAATTGCTTAAAGATGTTGACGATGTTGTCTTCTATTTTGGGGGATGATTGATGTGGATGATTTGTTTTTCACAAACGCACGTATAGAAATACGATCGTGGTAACCGTATATTAATTATTAAAAAATTTATTTAAAAAAAGTCTTTAAAAACACAGTCCCTGCTCGGGCGCCAAAATGTTTTTCCTTAATATTTTTTAAGGAACTAAATCAATAGATTTAATAGTCCTTTAGTATTTCACTAATTTAAAAACTGGACCGTGTTTTTTAATGTGTTTTTTGAAAAATCGCAGAATAATAACTTGCAAATAAATGGTACACGACCGGTAGGTTTCTTTAACAATTGAACAATGTTTTATTTAAAAATGGATTCTTATAGCTAACAAAATTATAACAGTTGAACAATAAATTTCCCAAGCAATCTGACAGATAAATTGAACTCAGGTGCGGGAATTTGAATTAAAAAAAAAGAAAGAATAAAAGTGATTCTACGTTAATTTAGCAAACAAAAAAAATAATGAAAATAAGAAATTAATTTTTAATTTATTGAAATGATCAAACACATACATACATACATACATACATACATACATACATACATACATACATACATACATACATACATACATACATACATACACACATACATACATACATACATACATACATACATACATACATACATACATACATACATACATACATACATACATACATACATACATACATACATACATACATACATACATACATACATACATACATACATACATACATACATACATACATACATACATACATACATACATACATACATACATACAATCATACATACATATGTATAGGATAGATTGGACCCGTTACTAATTCGATTCCAAAAATTGTGTTTTCTCTGTTGAAAGTGGACACACTAGTTGAACAAAAGTTATTAAGGATTATAATTTTAAAAGGATAACACTACCTGCGAAACATTTTTGGTTGTCTGCAGAAAACATCCAGACTAGCGCGCTACTAGTCTTGGTCCATCAATTCTTAGATGGAACCAAGCCACGTTAGGTAAAATAAACCAAAATAATTTACAAATTTCTGAATTAAATTTAAAAAAATCCATTTTTCGTCATAGACAGCTTAATAAATAAATAAAAATATGCTCATTTTAGTTTCCTTAAACAAGAAAGCTTTTTTAATTTTAATTTTATTTAATAACTCAATAAAATTCTATAAAATTAGTTGTTACGGGGTAGAAAACTCTGTAGAGTATGTTGGATGGGGTAGCAGATCGTTGCTACGTTGATTATATCATAGTTCTTACTCACGTGTCCACCCGTGTCTTGTCTTGATGGAACAGCACATTTGCTAGAGGAGACCGTTTTTGCCTCAAATTAATATTCAGTCTTATTACGGATGTCATTGTCACACATCGACGACTATAATATTGTAATAGATTAAAGAAAATAATCAGAATTTTCTGATTGACGACGACATCCGTAATAAGGCTGAATATTCTTTCATGGTTTTAATAAAATATTTTAAGCATGACATCCTTTGTTCTGAACGTTTGTGCTGGTGCGACCACAACTCAACTCAGTAAACAACTTTTTCGCCATTGATATTGAAGGTGCAGAGTCTCATAGTATTTATGAATTTTACTTTGCTTTCGGTGAAAGTTTTTTTACGTAAACAATAACTTTTAATTACCACACAAATACACTATTTTCCAATTTCGTTAAAACTATAGATGCCAGCTTTCAATGGCTGTCAAAAACAAACTAATTTATTTATTTGCTGAACTGGGAATACAAACAGTTACGAAATTTTCAAACTGCCCTCGTATGATTCATGCTTTAAGTGCTACTAAGTGTTTACAAAGTGTTGGTTTCAATACAATACAAGAGGGGTTGTGAATTTTTATTTTTTTTTTTAATTTTTATTTAATTCCATGAAAGCAAATCAAATTCATTTAAAATGAATTTTATTTTTTGATTTGATTTATTTCAATTTTTTTTAATATTGCAATATCGACATAAAAGTGAAATGAAATATTGTTAACAAATAAATCAAATTCCAAAAAAACCATGCAAATTTCTTTAGTTTTCAAACCTTGCGTTGTACATCATGAGGAGCTCACAAAGCTTTCAAAAGTAATAATTTGTACAATAAAGATTTACCAACAAAAAAGAACTTCGAAAACATTTAGTTTCGGTTTCTTTGTTTCGTATATTAAATTAAGATTTTTAAGGTTAAACCACATGAATTTAGTAAAAGTATCAGCTCCCTTTCAACAAATAAAAAATTAATTCAATAAATTTATTTTTTTATGCTTAAACCTAAACTTAAAACAAAAGCATTTTTTAAAGTAAATTTTCTTTAAAAAGTCTCAGAATAAGTCAAATTATTGCGACCATTACTTTGAAGTTTGGTATTCAGATTAAAAATCTGTTGATGCTAATTTTTATACCCATCATTCTGTGTGTAATTTCTAAAATATTCATAAAATATATACATAAGATATCCGTCTATCCGCCTGTCCGTTTTTCGAAAATTTTAGGATTACAATTCAGCAACATCAGACAATTCTATTCGAGGCTGCGGACAAAAAACCACGCCCTTAATGATTCTCTTTTTGCTTTTTTTGTTAAATAAATATTAGACTGCGACAAGTAGATCGCAGGTAGCGCATGTAGACCACGGGGTATCAATAACCTCCTGAAAGAGGCAATGTTTTGTTTGTTTTTAGGATTGTAAGGTTTTTAGGCTTTGATTTGTTTTAAAGGCCTTTATAGAAAGCAATACACATAGAGGTAGCCAATAGACCCACAGGGTGCCCACTGGTAACTAGAAGGAAATTTTTTTAAAGGATTTTTTTGGCCTTAGTCTGACTATTCTAACTCAATATTAGAGATTGTAATGATTATGAGTTTTATTTTAAAAATTGGGTTTTAATGATTATTTCTTGATTTTTATTTTCTACTCAAAGAATAATAATTATTCTCTGAGCTTTATTTAATGCTTAGAACATAACGATTATGTATTAAGTTTTATTTTCTGCTCAGAGAATACAAATTATTGTCTGAGTTTTATTCTTTGCTCGCTATTTAATGATTGATGTTTAAGTTTTATTTTCCGATTGAAGAATAAAAAATACTCTCTGAGTTTTATTTTCTGATTGAAGAATAAAAATTAATTTCTGAGTTTTATATTTCACTTAGACCACTTTTACACCTTGAAATAAACGCCGCAACTTTTTCATGCAATTTTTTTCTTGTTAGTAAGAGTGGTTGGGAGGCAAGCGGGGTTGAAAAAGTTGCATGACAAAGCCTGACGAGGCATTTTTTATTTTTTGTTGTTGATTATTTTCATTTTATTTTTTTAAAGTTTTGTCTACTTTTTGACTACAGAAAAAAACGACAAGTTGTATTTTTGTTTTGTATAAAAAAATTATTTCCAAATTATAATTTAAGATATATATGTATAAATAAAAATTTTTATAAAAAAATAATTTTAAACAAAAATGTCACAAGAACAAATTGGGCGGTACTCTTAGTTTCGCAGTTACGGACCCCATTAAAATTGTATGTAAAGTATGGTAAATCTCTACTCTTTTAGGGTAGAATGAGGTAATATACGTGCGATTGGAAAGGTAATTAAAAGTATTATCCAAATAAAATGAAATTAATAAAAATAAATCAGCCAAATGCGAGTCAGAATCACACAAGTATGGGTTCGAACTATGTTCAGTTCAACTTTAAAAATTCAAGTCTATAATTTTTTACGTCTTATGAGGCATGCTTTAATTTTAAATTATTTTTTCTACTGGAGCATAGTACTAAAAATCCTGTGTAAATATCAAGTGTTTGCCTACAAGGTTAAGAAGAGAAAGACAAATTCCGTAACTTTGAGACATTAAGGGACCACCCCATTATTATTAAATTTATTTTCGTTTCTTGTTGTTACTGTAGAAATTGTTAAATATAATATGTGTAAATTTTAAGTGTCAATATAAGGTTATATATGTAAAATCGAGTCATTATCGAAACACCCTTTAATTTTTGGTTTTGATATTTGTTCTAGGGGACAAATTTGTACATAGTTTGCGTAGGTGTAAAGTGTCTAGCCGTTCCGGTTCAAAAATTAGGATACAACTATTCGAAAATATTTGCCACTCTCGCAAAACCCTTTATTTTTATTTTTTGTATTTTTCCATAAATTCACACACTCTGTATATACTCGTGTTTAAAAAAAAAACAGTCATATTCCCGAAAACTGTCATTATATTTTAGTAATTATTGTTATAGCTTTATATGAAAATAATAGGAGCCTACCTATTGCGGTAAAAAAAGGCAATATATGTGAAAAATATGTCCCTGTCCTAACACAGTAATTCACCTCCTGTAAAAATTTAAAGACTAACTATTATGGTTCAAAATTTAGTCCGTTACATACAAATCTCCTCACTATTTATTTATATAAATTTTAACTTTATACGTGAAAAACGAGTCTCTTTCGGAACTAAAAGTTTTAGTAGTTGAAAATTTCAAGAGTCTACCTATAACGATTCCAGAGATAGAAGGCGCTGACAGACATTGTAGCGAAAAAAATTGGGTTACTTTTTACCAAACATTTTAGGTGAACAAACAAATATTTTTTTTTTTAATTTTCATTCTTTTTGTCAGAACATAGACAAGAAAATCTTAAAAAAAATTTTTTTGCGCTTGCTTGATATTTTATAATATCTTTCATTAATGTCAATTTAGTTAGATAGTACTTTTAATTACCATTCCAGTGATACTCATATTATCTCATTCCATTAAATAGTTGAGATATACAAAACTTCACATATAAACTTTAGGGGTCCGTAACTCCAAAACAAATTAAAATTAATTTTACAACAATATATTACTTATTTTTAAATATTTATAATGTGTGTGTGTTAATATTATATTAAGAATGTTTAATCGCTTAATCATAATAAAATACGTTTAGTTGACAATACAGTTTTTTGTTTATTTATTAATAACACAGAAAAGCATAAAAAACAACACGTTCAAAAATAAATATTTTAAAAAAATTCAAATGAAAAAGAATACAGGGTTTCGAAGCAACTTTAAAAAAGAATAGCAAAAAAAACTCGGCATTTGTTGCAAGGTGTAAAAGCGGTCTTAGAAAATAAAAATTATTTCTTGAGTTTTATTTTTTACTTAAAAATAAAAATTATTTCTTTCTTTTGTTAATTTGGACATATGAAGTATATAAATAGTACTTTTTGAAACTTTTTTTACTGAAACACATATCTCATTGAAACCCTATCTCAAATAACGATACTAATATTATTTCTATGTGTTTCAGTAAAAAAGTTCCAAAAAAGTACCAAAGTACACGTTTTATCCCCCAAATATTGAAATGAAGAAAAAGTACCAAACACTAGTTTGATACTTTTACTATATCAAGAGAATGCCAACTAAACTAATTTCTATGTTTTTTAGTTAAAAAGTTTCAAAAAGTACTATTTATATACTTACATATGTCCAAATTAACAAAAGCATTAATTTTTATTTTTAAGTAAAATTTAAAACTCAAGAAATAATTTTTATTTTCTAAGCGAAATATAAAACTTGGAAAATAATCCTTATTTTCTAAGTGAAATATAAAAGTCAGAAAGTAATTTTTATTCTTCAATCAGAAAATAAAACTCAGAGAGTATTTTTTACTCTTTAATCGGAAAATAAAACTTAGAGAGTAATTTTTATTCTTCAATCGGAAAATAAAAATTTAACATCAATCATTAAATGGCGAGCAAAGAATAAAACTCAGACAATAATTTTTATTCTCTGAGCAGAAAATAAAACTCGGAGAATAATTTTTATTTTCCAACCGAAAAATAAAACTCAATAAGTAATCATTGATGTCTGAGGAAAAAATAGAACTTGAAAAATAATTTTTATTTTTGATGTTTTTCAATAAAACTAAAAAAATAAAAATCATTGGCGGTACGGACAGTCCCCTTAAAGACGATTGCAATGGTGTACTCCTTGCTCATGTAGCATATCCCTAACATAATGATTTTTTTCTTTTAAAATGTGATGGATAATCATTATTTGCGATCCCTGCGCAATATAGATTGCTGGAAGGTCCTAATATTTACAAAAAATTTTACAAAAACTTTGGAAAAAAAATTTTACAAAAAATTTCTAACAAAATATTAAAAAAAAAAATTAAAAATATAAAAAAAAATCTTCAGTAAATTTTCGAACAAATTAAAAAAAAATATTTTTCAAACAATTTGAAACATTTTTACAAAAAATTTTCAAAGAAATTTTTGCAAAAATTTTACAAAAAATGTTCTATATCTATGTTATATTTGTAATAACGAATAATCATAAAAATAAAAACGGAACGTATATTATTGTGAAATTGGGAAACATAACAGAGTAAGGGAATATTTAACATTACTATAGTGAAGGGTATATAAGATTCGGCATGGCCGAATATGCCATTCTTACGTTTTTTTTTTTTTTTTTTTTAATTTTTGCGCAACAATAACATATCAGTTGTACATAAAAGATCCATTAACATTTTATTGAATAAGCATTCAAAAGTTAGTAGCACAGTTAAGGCGAAAATAATATTAAACAAAGAAAATAAAAAATAGAAAAGCATCTTAAAGCTTCCACACAAATTACGCATATAACAAATTTTATTTTTCTCATACAATATAAATTTAATATGAAAAATACAAAAATTTTTATGGGAAATAAAAGTAGAAAACAAAACTGTTAAAACAAAATGAAGTAAAAAAGAAATGTGTTGCATGTCATTAAGAACGATAAAAAAATGTACTAAAAAAATACTTTCTCTATTTAGTACTTCTACAGACTCCTAGGTTTGTTTGTAGACTTATCAAGCCAGCTGCATAACGAATAAGAGTTCGAGAGGGATGCCAAAAATAAAGCGCAGTGCTGTTGTTTTTGCAGCTGCAAAAGAAATTACAGAGGTATTGTGAAAAAATGTACTCCAGAAGCATTCCGAACATAACCAAAATGTATTATGTAATCGTGGTCCATTGCTCATTATGGTGATACATGGTGGGACCATATAATAAAACTACACCACATTGCAGTAACCCAAAATTACTCCAAACCATTACTTCATGGAAGATCCACAACCAATTAATTTCGTTCGCTAAAGCATACGAATATACAACGTGTCGTGTAAAAATAAAATTTTGTTTAAACATGAGATGATCCATGAACACCTTACATATTTTTTTTTTCATAATTTATTTATTGTATCTTCAATATTTTTGAACTAACAATAATTACTCGTATCTTAAGTCTAAAATAAAATATACTTTTTAAGTCCAGCCAGTGCTAGACAAAATAATGTTTGTTTCACGGATTTTGCAATCATTTGCGGCGGGTCATCCCTCTAATGTACGGCCAAGAAATGCAGTATCTCTTCTTTTTAGTCGAATGTAACCAGGTTCATTCAGCTTGTTACGCGCCAAAGGGTTTGGATGCGATTCAAGCCTCTTTAGATATGTGACTGCATGTTTCGCTATTTCTGCTTTAACTGATGGCATATTTAGGTCTTTGTGGATGTTCGAATTTTTTATATACCAGGGAGCAGATGTAATAATACGTAAAATCTTATTTTGGCACCTTTGAATTTTTTCTACATTGCTAGCTGAGGCAGTGCCCCATAACTGAATCCCATAACATCAAATTGGTTTGAGGATCGACTTGTACAGTAGAAGTTTACAATCTAAGCTCAGGGTGGAGTTTCTGTTAATAAGCCAATTTAGTTGTACTGCTTTTAGTTTCATTTGTGTGAACTGAAAATCAATGTGGCTTTTCCAAGTAAGGCGACGGTCAAGATGTATACCCAGGTATTTAACGTCTGAAAGCTGTGGTATCATTTGGTTATTTATGCGAATAGGAGGGCATGAGTCCCTACGCAGTGTGAAAGTTATGTGAGTACATTTTTGTTCATTCACTTTTATTCTCCATTTTTCTAGCCATTTTTCCAAATTGAGTATGTGGTCTTGTAAAAGTTGTGATGCTTCTTGGGCACTTTCATGAATGCTTAAAAAAGCTGTGTCATCTGCAAAAGTTGATGTGTGGACTAGGGTGCTAATTGAAATATCTGATGTGTATAGTAAATATAAAATTGGTCCCAAAATACTACCTTGGGGATCTCCGGCTTCAATGATCTGTGGCGAGCTGAAAAAGTCACCTTCTTTTAGTAAAAACTTTCGATTCGTTAAATAATCTTTTAAGAGCTTATACAAGATTTCGGGCAAGTTCAGCTTTAGCTTAAATATTAGGCCTTCATGCCAAACCTTACATATGACCATATTCTAGTTACTTCATTTTAGCTACAATGGACTACGTTTGATTTTGTCAGAGTTGACTGTTTCAGTCAACTGCAAGATTTGAAATATTTCACACTCTTTTATACAGATATTTCACTTTTCATTTCATTATTTATCTTTCACGATTCAATTTTTAATTTGCAGCATTCATATTTTAGCTTTCATCTTTCATTTGTTTTATTCATTGAGGATATTTTCGTGAGAATACGTTAATGGTTTAGGTAGCATTGGTGTATGCACAGAAGCAGTAAAACCAAAAGACCTTCTCACTTCAAGTCTTCTATAAGGCTTAGACCTTCTATTATTCCGTTCCTTACAAAGAAGTCCTTTTAGAAGGGTTTTGCTCTCACCTCTTAAAAGATCAACTACACATTCTATGTGGTGTTCTATTTTTATATCTCAAATTAAACAAATATTTCTGGAGGTGGCAGGTGTGACTCTCTAAAAGATTAAAGAAAATTTTACAAAAACCTATAAATATAAAAACAAACATACAAAACATACAAAAACAAATAAAAAAATTTTATAAAATAAATTTAAATGCTCAATAGAATTCGAAAAACAAAAATTTTGTAAAAATACAACACTTTTTTTTGAGTTTTGCTACAAAAAGGCATTAAATTGAAGGCCTTGCTTGTAGCGGACAATTTTCGAAAGACTTTCTGGAACACTTGCCGGCAGAAGCCATAGTGAGAGCTGCTTCCCAATGACAACCTGTGTAAAAAAGATATGAATATAGAATGTGACTAGTAGGCCTTGTGCCTACTAATGAAAGAGTAAAGAAGCCTCCTAGAAGGTTTTCATACTCCTCATTTTTACCGCTGGGAATCACTAAAATATGTGTTTTCTTTCTTGCTTAATGTTTCACTTAACGATGTGTTTTCTTTAATTGTTTGTCTTTCTGAACAACTTGTGATTTCTTTCATAATCAGCCTTATATTGTAATAGATTAAAGAATGTCATCTGCATTTTTCTTTAATCTATTAATCTATTACAATATTATTGTTGTCGAAGTACGACAACGATAACCGTAATAAGGCTGATTTTTGATTTTATTGAATGATTCAGGAATGTGAAAACTGTAAAAACGAATTGAATGATTCACAAAAATTAATCATTATTTCGAACTATACCGGCCTCAGGGACTCAGTGTCCCAATAAATATACCGCAAATAATAATTCTTTATATCGTCGACATCACACTCTGGATATCCTCGATATCACACTCCGAGGGTTACATTAAGCTAGGTTGCGCAAGTTCTGTGTTTAAGAACCGACTCCCTTGGATCCTTGTGGTCCCTTTGTGACTCTATCCCGTGGGTTGATGAATGCTATAGCCATTTGGGAGCTTTAAGTTTATCTCTACATTTATTTCCCTTTTAGAACCATGTATAATTTCAAACACTAAAGCCAACCAAAATTTGTTGAGGGTATAAGTTTATTAGAAAATCTAATTTTTGCATAAAAAACTCTCTTCTTTTTCTAAACGTTGCACAGTGGTTCAGTAGTAGGACATAGTGGTCAAATGACGATGTTCGATTTTTAACGCGTTAGTTCGCTTTAATACTCACTTTTAGTGGTACTACTAAAACATGCAAAAAGATTTGCAATCAGTTGTTTTTTACATTTACTTTTATGCATCAGAAGTTAAAAAATCAAAACAAATTTCCTTATCTTTTTCAGCAGTGCTAATAAAGATAATTTTTAGTGCGTGTTTTTAAAAAAAAAACATTTTCGACTTATTGTTTAACATTGGATATTTAAGTTGAAGGTGTTTACCTTATTATTATGTATTTAATAATTTTTGAAGCAAAACGTATTTTGCGAAAAGCGGTTTCACGACAAATCAATTTTCACGTATATTTTTTACGACGTTTTTTTTTCCTTAAGGTATTAACTATGTTGCCGTCTTATGACGCTTTCAAGTTACATATCAAAATGTTACTCCATATCTGTACTTTTAATTTAAAAAGAATTTATATGCGTTTGTTAGCGAATGTGCATGTTACAGAGGGTAGTCGTGTCTACGACTAGATTCGTAGCACATACATATATTTTTTTCAAAGAATAATTTATTTGTTGAGGGTATGTACCGTTATTATTATGTTGTTTTTACTTCCTTGACCAAAACATATTAAACATATTAAGGTGCTGTTATTAGGTGTTCTTTCTCAAGAATGCTTGTACTGGATACTTGGCTGTAGATTAAGGAAAGTTCGACAGAAAGTGAGCGGCGAAATCGTGTAGTTCACAGTTTAACGAAGTTACTGCCAGATGCGGAACATTTAAACATTGGAAGTCTTAAAATTAAAATAGCCAACCTTTGTAAAATGTTGGTAACCTATTGGAAACGAGTTGATCGATCACGTTTGCTGGCTTGGTGAAATCGAAGTTTGTGAACTGTCTGCGATAGTCAGCGAACATACTCTGAAGCCTGCAGGGAGTAACCAGCCTTTCACAAGAGACTACATAGAACGCCGCAGATTAGCTTAGTTCATGTAGATGATTCTGCGATGAACTATTTGTTGA
The DNA here is from genome assembly GCA_949628195.1 of Phasia obesa. Lineage (NCBI taxonomy): Eukaryota > Metazoa > Arthropoda > Insecta > Diptera > Tachinidae > Phasia > Phasia obesa. The sequence goes on from OX451217.1 coordinate 43,272,626, forward strand.
GTGATTCTACACGATCTAGAATCTTGTGTGAAATTTAGTACAAACGTAATCAGAAACCGAGTGAAATTGAAATCGAATAAATTTTTAAAGAAAAATATAACTTAGTTGCGTCTATTATTTTAAAACATTAGCAATCAAGGAAGTTATGTGAATGGTATTTAATCAAATGTATAAAAAATAATATCAAAATGTTGTAAGATTTAAAAGTTATGACAATTTAAAATGTCATTCGGATTCATTTTCACTGGGTTTCGGATTACAGAACATACCCGATTATCAGTTATAATTGAGGCAAATTAACAAAACACCAGTATTTAGTACTAAAGGAGTTTATCAATTCACAATTACGAAATGCATTGCAAAGTGTTGGATGCCAAGAAACAGTGTTATCCACCAGTGGAACATATCACGGAATCATCTTCCGAAATAGAGTTACAATCTTTGCTAGATCATAACTATAACTTCCGGTATACTAGAAAATCAAAATGATGTTCTCAGTAATGCTGACATTAGTAAAGAGTTAATTTTGACTGGTAAATGGGCTTTTGACGGAAGTACGGGGCACAGTGCATAAAAACAGGCATTTTCAGATTCTAGTATACAAGATAATACCTTATTTGTTACTTCATATTGTCCACTTCTTTTAACATGTAAATCAAATACTTCCGATCCGGACCAAATTATATGGAAAAATCCACGCCCTTATTTCACTAGGTTTTGTAAACCTATTCGATTTCAGTTTGCTAAAGAAACAAAAGATCTTTCTCTGCAAGAAGAAGCCTATTTTAAAAATCAATTACAACCATTCATTTTTAACATCAACAACAACGAAATTAGTGTTGTACATTCATTAAAATTAACCAGGGTTGATGGTAAAGTCTATAGTGCTTTAAGTAACACAGCGCGTAGTAGATGCTATATTTGTGGGGCAACACCGAAGGAAATTAATATTGACATGTGTTTTTTTAGTGAACCCGTTATTGATACTGCTAGATATCAGTTTGGGTTATCTCCTCTGCATTCATGTATAAGATTTTTCGAATATCTTATACATTTATCTTACCGATTAGATTTTAAAAAGTGCCAGGCTCGTTCAACCGATGAAAAGGAGCTTCTTGCACAGAAAAAAATATATGTTCAGCAGCACTTTGGGACATAATTAGGTTTAATTGTCGACAAAGCTCAAAGTGGCGGAATTAGCACATCCAATGACGGAAACACTGAAGCACAGCAATATCAGTTGAAATAACTGGCTAATATCAAGCAGTTATTGATCGGTGTCATCATATTTAGCAATTAATAGTGTAGAATTTAGAAATTACTCGTTAGGAACAGCACGAATGCTTATTAGTACGTATAGATGATGATGATTTGCCTGCTTCAGTTCATAAAGTGTTAATTCAACTGTCTAGTTTCCATAGGCGAGCTCTCTGAAGAAGCCGCTGAATCTTGTAATAAATAATTTAAGCAATTCAGGCGAGACAACACCCGAAAAATGTCTCGTTTTCCGACCCGTTGATTTCTTCTTTACGTAAATTACCACAAAAGAAAGCCTCAGTCACCTAAGGCTTTCCGTATGTTAAGTTTTTGAAAATAATGTACAAATGTTGTTTTAAATTGCCGTTATAAAATTTATTTTTTTTTCTTTTATTATTAATAAATAACATTTTTGGTAAATAAATTATTATAATATTATATTTAAAGACTTTTTATCTTATTTTACCCTAATTGGCACATAATTACCGTAAACATAAATATTCATATTAAGTTTGATAACTATAGCTGACTGCCTTCCTCAGAAACTTGAACCACTGTGCGCTGCAATCAACCAATTTCAATAACTTACCATCTGTTGGCTGGATTGATATTAATATAAATTTAAAAATTTTTTACTTTACTTAAACAATTTATGTTTTGGGAAAAATCGAATTTAAATTTATAATTGATCAAGGTCTACAGCAATTGGTGATATATTACTTGTACGGGTACTAGTAAGAAGTTACGACATGTTTTTATTTTATCCAAAAAACTTTAAGCTTTACATTATTTTGATAAGATCTACTTTATTTGTATTTTGTTTAGCCCCCAGATCTTCTAATCGAGATATTGTCAATTTAATTTCTTGTTTTTTTTTCTCTCCACCACCAAGTGAAAGGTCTTTAACACAATAAAACACGCAGCCTGGATGGCTGGATGCCAAATGAAAAGAGAAAAAAAAAATAATAATAATAAACTTTATCAGGACCGTTATAGTTTGTTATGTATTTTCAATAAACTTTTTAACAATTTAAAATTGTTTACAGTGTCATATTTAAACATTACAAAACATATTTATCTATTTAAAGCTGGTGACCATTTTTGGTTAAACAAGGATGTATTAAAAGGCTTAAAAAGCCAATAGCAGAGACAAAAAAAAAAACACCCAAAAAAAGAAGACCACGACTACAAACGATACCACAAACAAAATTTGACCAGCAAGTGTTTCTGGCCTTTTATGCTTTTTCTAGTTGAGGGTATTGTCTTTTGAGGAAAAATTGAAAAAATTATTAGAAATAAAAAACAACAGAATTTAAAAAGTGAAGGTGGATTTTTTTTGTTATTGTCGTCTTTCAATACACATTTTCGCAGTTACAATTTAGTGATCATTTTTTTTAGTTTGTATTTTTTTTTTGTGTTACCAAGAAAAAATCCCGAAAGAAGAAAGAAAATGACAGCGGGCAAAAAATCTGTAACAAAATTACATGCTTATTTGAACTATTGCAGAGCACTTAAAATTTTTTTGTTTTCGGTTTCGAAAGTTACGAGGGTTGGTGCAGGCTTAGGCAGAAAGTCACAAGGAAATTTTGAAATACATCGGCCATCACGAGTCGTGGACATCGTAATATGTACATATTCTGGGTAAATTGTAAGCGTCTGCCTATAAAGCAAGCCACAGACGATACGACCGTTGGTACAATTTTGTATGCGAGTTGTACACGAGATTGCAACGTTTGCGGACTTGTTGTATTAAGATGTGTGTCGGTTGTACGAAAGATCAAAAAGTTTTGATTTTCTGTCATGTTGTATAGGGTTCTTCAACAGGGACGCTACCAAAGTAGAGCGACAGGGACAGCAGACGACGCCATATTTCTTGCCGCTCTTTTGACATTTCTCTTCAGTGAGGTTAGCCATTTCATGATGGAAAGATATACGAGCCAACTACGAGTCGAAATTCAACCAAGTTTGGAGAACGTGTTATCTCACGAAATGGTCCAGTCGATTAGCCGCCTCGGTCGTCCGATTTGATGCCGTTAGACTATTTACTGTGGAGCTACGTCAAGTCTATGCCAACAAGCCAGCGACGATTGATGAATTTCGTACGAATATCGAACGTGAAATTGCAGCAGTATGGGCCGACTTATGCTTGAAAACCGTCGAAAATTGGGTTCAGCGTCTGGACTTCTGCAAGCGTGCCCGTGGTGGTCATGCAAAAGAAATCGAGTTCCATACATAATGGCATCGAACGTGCTTTTACAGAAATAACGAATTTCCTTGATATCCAAAACCGTTTTTGTTTTATTTAAAAAAAAAAAAACTTTTGTAGCGCTCTTATTGAAAAACCCTTTATAATAGAGTCGCAACATTTGTTTACCTGTCGCGTACTATTTTATGCAGTATTTATTATTATTAATATTGTGACCATTAATAAACATAAATATTGAACGCCATCTTACCTTGCGAGAACTTGGATGTTAAAGGAAGTTGTACATGAGATCGCACACTTAATTGTATTTCGAATTATTCTACAAATGGTCTACAACCGATCACATCGTCTATGGCTTGCTTCTACTACGACAATCTTTTAGTTTTATACTTGTCTCTGTCTATTACGTTTTAAAAAATAAGGCCATATACAGTCTGTCAAGGAAATGTTTTTACATAGTGAAACAAGTTTTGGTTTTTACTTTTATAAGAGAAAATGTTTTTTCTTATTTATTTTTATTAACTTTTTTAAATAAATTAATTTGATCTATATGTTCACTTACAAATAACATCAAAAGAAAACCTAGAAAACATAAGGATAAAAAACAGAAAAACTTCCGGAATTTTGTTGTCGTTTCTTGGCAATGGATATGGAATTGTAAGACAATCAGTAATTTCTATGGCAAACATTGGCATCAATCACGGCTTGCAGACACCCTTTGATGAAATAAACTAATTTTTGCACACTTTTCGTTAGAATTTTATTCCATTCCTCCAAAAATTACAGATGTTAACTCATCTTGGTTTTTGAAATGCCTCTTAGCAACCTTTTTTTCAGATAACCTCACAAATTTTCAACTCGATAAATAAGTCAGGACTCTGAGCAGGAGTATACAGTTGTTTGCCACAGATTTAGAAAATAACTTTCTTACCAGAAGAGCCGTATGTTTGGGGCCATTATGCTGCTAAAACTTGAAATTCGGATTTCTGTCAGCATAAATTCTATATTTATTAACCCTAAAAATTAGATGACCATTTAATATATTAAGGTACAGATTCGTAACCATTTATTTCACAATAAATAAAATTACTCTAACTCTCTCACCAGATATAGACCTACAATCTATTGCGGAAAGTTTTCCAAAATTTATTACTGGAATTGTGTTAACGCTTCTAGAGTATTTCGCCATAGTCTATTGGGCCCACCGCTACAGAAATGCAAGAGTATCTTGGTGAAATATCTCAATAAACAACTCAATGTTGAAGTAAAGAAAAAACAAATGAAATTAAAAAATTTTCGGGAAATTTTTCACTTTTGCGGCTACCTAAGCGCTACCTAAACGGTGTTAGGAAGTTCATATGTTCTAGAAAGTTGTTTATTGAGATCTTAGGTTCATTTTTGTAGTTGATTGTTTCCTTGAATTTTGAACGGTTTGCTACCTATGGACCTGAACAGGGGAAAAAAGGTAAAGAAAATTGAATTTTTTAAAGTTTTTTGCGATTTTGACCTTGAAGATGACGTTTTTTTGATTTTATATGTTAACAATTTTTGTTCTTTATGACAAGAGCTACAACTCTGCCTCAGAGAGTATATCAAAATTTCAAACGGTTTGCAAAACATGAGCTTGAGTAAATGATCATTTTTTTGCAAAAATTACATCGAGGCCTCACATCTTTGAGGGCCCATAAAAAAAATCTGGAGGACTTTGGGCAAAACTGGGAGACAGGGGTCTTTTTGTTTTTTGGTCTTTTATCACGTAGTGGTGTCCGTATATGGTTATTTTTTTCCGTGTTGCACTGTGTAATCGTTTATTTCAAGCTACTTTTGAAGTATATCAGTTCTACTAAAATACTTGCCTTACCATTTCGTGGGAGACTGTCAGGCTACATTCTTCTCTTAGTTCACTTGAAAGTGTTCTTGTGGATACCTAAGGGTTTTCGTAGACCTTCTTCCTGCAAACAAGTTCTGTTCTCTCCAAAATCATGCGAGCGTGGCCAGTTGACAGCTGTAATATGAGCCTATTTTGATTTTTACTACGACTTAAAATATTGTTAATAGTTAGTCTTGTAATTGAACACATTTTAGACAATTCTTGCATAGTTTTTCAAGCGCGAGATTATAATGAACCAATTGTATCAGATAAGTCGATGTTATTTTAGCAGGCATTTTAAATTCTCGTTAATTTTCCGTTTTTGTTAGGAAATCTATTTTAGGAAATCTAAACAAAAATTTCAATAAAACATATTATTGGGCACTCAACTTTCGAGAAAAATTATGGTTGGCCAATAAAAATTAACAGTAATATCGAAATAACCACAAAAGCAAAATGGTAATTGTAAAATTTCCTGACAACTCAATTTTGGTGTTCCATTTGTTTTTCTTTTTTTTTTTAATTATAATTGTGACTTTTTCTATTTTTTTGTTGTTGTTTGTTAGCTAATATGTAGATAAAATGGAATAAATAAAAAAAATTAATTTAAACATTAAACAATAGGCTGTATTCCTTTATGACAAAAGCCAAAAACAGAACATTTTTCATTATGTAAAAACATTTTCTTGACAGACTGTAAGTAAAATTCACGACCCACCCTTAAAGTTTTAACTCCAATTTATTATTTGCTGTTATAGCGGCCATGATTTCTTTTTTGAACTTGCACTTGCATGCAAATGCAGTGCAAGTTTTTTAAAATCGTGTTTTGTTATAAAATAAATTTCGAGTGTTTTCTATTTCTATTGACCACTAAACAAATGCTACTACTTAAGCTAAATAAGGTAGTTACTTTTTAAAGGGCCGTTAACTTAACGGCAGGTTGAGTCGTTTAGCAGGCCTCCCTCGTTTTGTAGAGCACTAAAATTTTTTTGCTTGAGTGTTAAACCGTTATTGTTTTTTTTTTGCTCTATTAAGTCATTGTTGTATTTGGTTCCATTTTGATTTAAGCCATTGTTGCTGGCTTATTGTGGTATTTTATATTTTTTATTTGTATGAATTTTTTTGTAAAGCACGAGCCAAATTATAATAAAAAATATCAAAACTAAACTGAACAGCCACTTGACTTTAGCAATGCTTTTGCTTTTCAAATGCTTTTGAGTATCCAACCGCAACCATTAAGCCATTATTACATGATGTTATGTCTTGCATTGTTGATGTTGTTGTTTTCTTCAGCTTTTCTTGTTAGATCGCAGACTTCTTTTTTTTTGTTGTTGCTCGATTTATAAGCCATAATTTAAGTGCTGCATTAGTAGTAAGCGAAGTTTTAACTTGAGATATTGTTTTTTTCCTTTTAATGCCTAGAAAAAATGTTTTTGTTTTTATATATATAAACCCAATAACGGTTTTTTTTACATATTTACCTCCCAATTTATATCAAATATTATTAAAGTGGGTGTTTTAATAAGTGACCTAAATATGTAAATTGTCAATTTCAAGGCATTCAGAAATCTTAAAACATCTACTATTTAAACTAGATATTGACTGCCTTGACGTAATTTCTTAACATTGACTGGGGTTTAGCTATTTCTATTTATAATTATTCAGATCCTCATAATACTTCTAATTTGTTAAATAAAGGGTGTTTTTTTAAGCCCGATAGAACTTGAAATTGTAAAAAATAACACAAAAAATTAAATTGTAATCAAAATTTTTTTTTTTATTCGAAAGATCAATACGTGACATTAACATTTAAAAATGATTTCGGGCATATGGGCACCGCGGCTGTTCTTGACGAAGCGCATTCTGGACGTCCAATTTTGGGACACTTTTTCGAGCACTGCTGGACGTATGTCACGAATAACACGAACAATGCTGTCCTCCAAGGCGTCAATTGTTGCTGGTTTATCAGCATAAACCAGTGACTTCACGTAGCCCCACAGGAAATAATCGAGAGGTGTCAAATCGCACGACCTTGGGGGCCAATTGACAGGTCCATTTCTCGAAATCAACTTATCGCCAAATTTTGATTTCAATAAGTCGATGGTTGCGTTCGCCGTATGGCACGTAGCGCCATCCTGTTGAAACCACATCTCCTCCGGATCAATGTCATCCATATTTTCAAACAAAAAATCATTGATCATTGTGCGGTAACGATCTCCATTGACCGTAACGCGAGCTCCGGCCTCATTTTTGAAGAAATAAGGTCCGATGATGCCACCAGCGTGAAATCCGCACCAAACGGTGCATTTTTCTGGATGTAATGGAGTCTGTAGGGTCTCTTGTGGATTGGTCGCACTCCATATGCGGCAGTTTTGCTTATTAACAAACCCGTTAAGCCAAAAATGCGCCTCATCGCTGAACACAATTTTGCGATAAAACAACGGGTCAGTTGCCAACTGCTCTAGAGCCCAATTGGCGAGCGTTGTTCAAGCGTGAGTCTATTCATGATGATTTGTCAGTGTATACTGAAACAAATAAAAAAAAATGTTTCATCAAAATTTAATTTTTTGTGTTACTTTTTACAATTTAAAGTTCTATCGGGCTTAAAAAAACACCCTTTAGAAACATATATTGTTTAATCAGAAAAAAATAAATTTAAGAAATCTGACCAAAATGCTTTGCGATGTCGGAAAATTACCCAACATTTTTGTAAAAGTTTTTATTTAAATAAGATCGAACTGCTAACATTCACTATGCAATACAATGATTGATAGAGAAGTTTTTTTTTCAGACAGCACAAGCGTTTTGTTTGTATGCAGACAACATCCAGTCTTTAGCGTGAAGCGAACCTGCCAGTCGACCGCGCTTTTTAACCGACTTCAAAAAAGAAGGAGGTTATCTATTCGTCTGAATGTTGCTTTTTTATGTATGTAACCGCAGAACTCAGCCATTTCTAAACCGATTTTAAAATTTTATTTATTTATTTGAAAGGTTATGCTTTCAGTTTGGTCCCGTTTTAAAAACAGTTCATTATATTAAAAATTAAAGGGTGTCACCATACAACATACATGTTTTTAAGTGTATTAAGAACCGTAAAGGGAGGGCACCAAATTAAAATTTTAAAAAATTGCGTGTCACTATAGCTCCCAACAGCAGAGATTGATAAAAAAAATAAATTTTAAACTTAAAGGGTGTCCCCATAGGTGACGTAATTTGACCTATTTGGGTCTATCTTTTGAACCGTTATAGACAAAACCTTGAAAACTTTACAGAATATCGAGTACTATGACCGTTATAATAAAATGTATAAATATTAAAAATTTTAAATTAAAGGGTGCTCCAATAGTTCATTTAATTTGATGTATATGGCCATGAACAGTTGTACGCCGACCGCTGAAATTTACAAAGAACCTGTATTGCTAAGTCCGCTATAATAAAAAGTATAAAATTTGAATTTGGAATAAAAGGGTGTCCCAAGAGTTAATGTAATTCTATGTATGTGGCCAGACTTTTGACCTGTTGTAGACAGACAGCTGAAATTTACAAGGAACCTGTATTGCAAAGTCCACTATAGCAAGTATACAATTTTAATGTAGAAATTAAAGGGTGTTCCCATAAATTGTGTATGGCCCTATCTTTTCAACCGTTAAACACAAAAACTTGAAAATTATACAGAATATTCACTACATTATCTGGTATAATAACAAGTATAAATATTTGGAATTATAATGTAAAGGGTGTCCCAATAGTTCATGTAATTTGATATATATGGCCAAACTATTGAACCGTTATAGACAGGTAGTTAAAATTTACAATAGCTGATGTTATTTGATCTATGTGACCCTATCTTTGAAACAGTTATAGACAGAGGCTTGAATGGTGTCCCCATAAAAGACGGATGCTGGTGAAAATAGCTTAACTTTTCAACAGCAATAGCGAGAGGCTTGACAATCACATAGTCTTTACTTTTTTCCCTCTAATTTTGGCGCATCATTTATTTGGTTTAAATCTAATTCTTACAGATTACTTCTTAAATTTTTAGCTTAGAATTCGTGCCCTTCTGAAGACGGTTTTTTTTGCAAGAATTATTAATTAGCTTTTTAGGACTTTGGCCGAGCGTAATGGGAAATTACTAAAATTTAAGTAACTTATAATTCTGTCTACATACATATTTTATGTGAATGTAATAAATAGCATGAATGACTGTAATATATGAATTATAGTCAATTTTATTTAAAGATCTTTAGAAAAAAAATTGTTTTGTTCCCTTTCAATTACTTTAAAATATTAATAAAAAAAAACAATTGTTAAATGCATTCAAGCATAAATAATTAGCTTGTTTCTATTATATCCCAAAAATTAAAAAAAAAAAAAATAAAATTTGAAGCAACTGTCTGTCGCAGTTGGTTTGCAAATAAAAAACAAAAAATTATTTGATATTTATTTTTTGGTAATTTGAATTTATCAAGTGTGAAATAGAGTTAAAAGTTAAATACAATCTTGCCTTTTTAATTTAAAAAAATTATTTCCCTATTTAAAATTTACATAGACATCACGCTACTTCCCACTACTATTAATCTCTTGACATGAATTATGATTTTTTGTTCTGTGAGCGTCTCTTCTTTAAATAGTTTAATTTTCAAAAGTTAAATTTTCTTTTGTTAATTTATTAAAGTGTGTGACTAGTAGCGACATGAAGATGTTGTTTATGACTACTTTATAGTGTTTTTTTAATTCGTTAGTATAATTTTTGACCTAAAAACACGGTAAGCAAGAAAGTGAATTTAAAACATAAAATTGTAAAATTGTAAAATTGCAAAGGAGATATGTGGCGATATTCAAATAGTTTGCGATTTTACAAACGCGTGTTTTACAAAAAATGTCCCATTTTATATGACGATTTTAAAGTACAGTTTAAAATTGTACAGTGGAAGTGCATGTACAATATGAGCAATAGCTCATATAAAATTATGCATGTAAAGCAAAGCAGTAGTGGTGACCTGGCACAGGAAGGGAGCTGTTAGCGACTAATCCACTTTAAACACTGAGTAGCCAGGTCCTCGGCACTGCCACTATCACCGTAACCTTAAAAGGGGGAAAAAGGAAAGGAAGATTTTGGATAACCTTTGGTTTGAAAGGGGTTTAATTTTAATACTCCAAGCAGATACTGCGTGCGGGAATCTCATCGGATTCTGAATTGGCATAGAAAACCCAGCCACCACATCTCGATATGATTGTTATCCATCGTGATGGTTTAGATGGCGTAGTTTGTTCGATTTAAAATATGTAGTTTTTTGACGTCATTTTAGCACAAATTATATTTAAATGTCACTTTGGCGCACCGAGGGGCCATATAGGAAAAAAATTCGATTTTTGAAAGCACTGCTTTCGATTATCTTGTTTGTGATTCTTTACTATATAAACTAGAGGATCACGCTCTTATTAGTTTATGTTACAGGTTTATGTTATGTTATGGTACTGTTATGTGAACATAAACTGATAAAAGTGTGATAAGTCATAATATCATATTTAAATGTACATAGTTTTGCAATTAAGAAAGATATTGAGCTGAATCTTTTGTTTAGTTTAATACTTTATCTAGTTTTGTGTATATACATATACAATTAAAATATAATATACGCAATAAATTTAAGAAAATCGTTGCTGTTATTTGAAAATTGGGGAATTTGAGGAAAATAAAATTATTAAATATGAAACTAAATTTTTATAAGTTGAACGATTTAAATGAAATTTTCTGTGGATATGTAGTCAGCGAGAATTAAATCGCAAAAAATCTGCAATATTAAGGTAAATGAAATCCCACAGTCCTCAAAACAAAGTCTAAAAACCACAAAATTGGAATTTTTTGGTCTTTTGTCCATAAAGTCCACATATGAACTAGGGCTCATAAAGTACTTTCAGCAATGATTGGGAGTATATGTATATAGCTTTATTACAGAAGTCTTCTTTTTCTGATCTGAGATCTAGCTTTGGGATTTTAGAACATATAGGCTAAATTTAAAATTTCGATATAAAATAGGTAAAATTGAAGGACCTCCATCTTCTACAAGGGTGATCAATTCTACAAGACATTTGATTTGGTTTAGCTTACAGAAAATTATAAAATGTTTATACATTCATTAAGAAAGTTTTTCTATTAATTCTTCTAATTATGTAGGTATTAACTAGACTTTTAAGATCATGTATAATTTTTGAAAATTCAACAATAATTGAACTAATGCCAAACCCTAAAAAATTTGTAGGCGCAAGGTACACAACTTTGAGATTATATAGCTTGGCAAGTGGATGGTGCCTATCGTCAAAACTTAAACTTAAGCTTGACTATAAATTTCATATGGATGTCAAAACTTTAGCTATACTCATGTCATGTCGTTTTGAATCAATCGGCCTAGCCCTTTACAAATAGCTGAATTATTTCCAAAATATTTTGATTCTGCCCCACTGTGTGGCGTAGTCTTGTTGCATCATTTTTATAAGCTGTAACTCAAATGGTTTTTTTATGCATCCTACTCTATATAATTAAATACAACAAATTGTTTCATATAAAAAAAAAATTGAAATTTATAAATTTCCTGACTAATATCTCCTTAACTGTAAGAAATAATAAATACGTGTATCAGTTTTTTAGTACTCGCGTCGCACTGTGTCGTGACTTCATATAACGAGTGGCCATAAATAGAAAAAGTTATTGTAAAGAACGGAAATTTGGCACATAACAAAACGTAACAAAATTTAAAATTTAAAAAAATTCGGAGCAAGGATTCGTGTTCTTCCCGTATATCCTGAAATTTATAAGTGTCATAAAAGTTAGAAAAAATGCTACGATTCGCTTAAACTATACATATCTTCACTATGCAGTAATACAGTTTCAAAAGATATATCTTCTATATTATCATCCTACACATTTTGGGACTCATGTTTTCCTAAAGTTATATAATTTTCTATGTTTCTTTAACCAATTTTGATCGGTTTTCTTTACTTGGCTGTGTAATGAAATTGCAGAATCAAATACACAAATAAATCCATGTTGGCATTTTGTCTGCTATTTTTTCGAGTATGATCTAACCTTCCGTTTCTAATGACTTTATGGGTTGATTCTAAGGCCTCTTCAGATATCATCCCTATTGGTAAAGTGGAATATTTAATAAATTGTATACCATGAACTAATATCTTTTGTACTGTTGGTGGCATACAGTACCAAGGATATAGTGTTGTTATAAATATTTGAATTTTAGGATTTTTTCATTGTTTCTTCTACATTTCTGAATAAAACAAATATAATTGCATGTATTTTTATTGAAAAATGAATTCTTAATATTTATTTTTACTTAAAAATTGTGAAAAAAAATATCAAAACAATTCTACTTTAAAGCCGTGTAAATTTTTATAGGTGTAACGCACATGAAAAACCAAACCACCATATTAATAAATTTCATAAATTTTTTTTATTTTTTTCCACTAGAAAGTTTACTGTGCGACACTAAAAACATAACAATTATTTAAATTGGCGCACTTAAGCGCAGCTAAATTTTTATTTTTATAAATTAACATACTTTTTTTTTTGTAAAATGAAAGAAAAAATATCCCGGTAATATTTGAAAATTTTTTTTTCTTCACTATTATATGTTTGCTTATCACAACAAGTTATGTTTTGTTTAATTAATATCATTCTTATAATGATGCATACACTGTTATCGACATATGTAATTCAAAATACCGTTTATATTCTTAAAACATAATACAACAACTAATCCGGTACAAATTTGGTTTATTTGCTAACTAAATTCAATTATTTAACCCTACGAAGTACATGCTCATTTTTATTCCTTTTTCTACAAAATTGTAGTTATTTCAAAGCACAATTTTGAAGAGCCATATCTTTAGAAAAAATTATTATTTTCATCTAATTTTTTACGCTTATTAGTAAAAGTGTCTTTTATTAAATGCCATTAGCCATTTTTTTCATTTCCATAATTAGATTTTTCTATATATGGCCAGGCTCACAACACTGTGCGTCGGTTTAATATTTTATAATACACACTTTTTAGAAACAGATATTTGATTACACAGTGCAACACGGAAAAAATAACCATATACGGACACCACTAAATGATAAAAGACCAAAAAAAAGACCCCTGTTTCCCAGTTTTGCCCAAAGTCCTCCAGGTTTTTTTTTTATGGGCCCTCAAAGATGTGGGGCCTCAATGTCATTTTTGCAAAAAAATGATCATTTCCTCAAGCTCATATTTTGCAAACCGTTTGGAATTTTGATATACTCTCTGAGGCAAGTTGTAGCTCTTGTCATAAAGAACAAAAATTGTGAACATATAAAATCAAAAAGCTTCATCTTCAAGGTCAAAATCGCAAAAAAAAATTAAAAAATTCAATTTTTTTACCCTTTTTCCCCTGTTCAGGTCCATAGGTAGCAAACCGTTCAAAATTCAAGGAAACAATCAACTACAAAAATGAACCTAAGATATCAATAAACAACTTTCTAGAACATATGAACTTCCTAGGAATGATTCTTAACACCGTTTAGGTAGCGCTTAGGTAACCGCAAAATTGAAAAATTTCCCGAAAATTTTTTAATTTCTAAACGGTGTTAAGAATCATTCCTAGGAAGTTCATATGTTCTAGAAAATTGTTTATTGAGATCTTAGGTTTATTTTTGAAGTTGTTCTCTATGACAAGAGCTACAACTCTGCCTCAGAGAGTATATCAAAATTTCAAACGGTTTGCAAAACATGAGGTTGAGTAAATGAACATTTTTTTGCAAAAATGACATCGAGGCCCCACATCTTTGAGGGCCCATAAAAAAAACCTGGGGGACTTTGGGCAAAACTGGGAGACAGGGGTCTTTTTTTTTTGGTCTTTTATCACGTAGTGGTGTCCGTAAAGCAAACTTTAAAATATTTTTTTTTAAATAATTTAGCTTTAAACTTTACCTATGGGAGTCAAACGTGTGATTTGAAAAAATATCTTATATCTACGAAAAGTAGGCAAGCGTTGCAATTAATAAGTTGTGAAAGAAGTTTTTATGATTACAAAAAATAGCTTCTAGTTTCTTAAGATTTTTTTCCAAATGCGATTCGACATTGAAAAAAGATAAGCAGAAAGTTATTTTGTTATAACTTCCTGCAAAATTTTACTAAATAATTGAAAATTTGCACATGGGTACTTTGAAGTACGGAGATTTCAAAGGTGCCAGTAACTAAATTTTTGCTTAAGTCGACTTAAGCACTTATTCGTTATTGCCACAGATTTATTTTTGGATTCGGGTAATTAGGGTATAAAGATTAAAATAAACATTGCTTCATCTATTTGTTTTTAATACACAATTATACCAAGACACCAGCAAACTAACAAGTCATGTATGTATTTCATATGGCAGCTTTGATTTTCCAGAAAAATTTTTAAAAATGGATGAATCGTTCTACAGAAAACTCTCCGTAAAAAAATTTTGTCAGAAACAAATGAGTGAATCCAGCTTTAAAACAGTACTTTTTTTGAAGAGAATCTTTTTAAAAAATTGCTTTCTCAAGGTACTTTAAATTTTTTTAAATGTAATTTTTAAAAGCCACGTTTTTCAACGGTTCTTTCTTTTAGAAAGCAAGTACTTTTAAGGTGGAATATTTATAAAAAAGTAATTTTAAAATGTTTGTGTATTGATTGTAAAAATTATCGCTTCTACTCAGCGTTGCAAACTTAGCTCTTTTCGTGCTATTTTTAGCTAGTTTTGTTTACCTGTGACGTATGTTTTTACCCTTTAGCTTCTTTTATTCTTATATACAACGTTTGGCCCTTTTTTAATCGTTTAATCTTTTTTTGTTATAAAATACATGAGCTTTAATTGGGTTAGAAGAGACATGCATTTTAATTAGGTTAGAAAAGAAAATAATATTAGCTTTGGGTAAGTAAGTCTTGATAAATTTAAAACATATGCATATAATGTGTGCTATTTGTTGTTGTTGTGTTTTAAATTTATCAAGATTTACCAAAGCTACCAGATGTAAAAGGTCTACAATAGCGATCCGTAAATTCTGCTATTGTTTATTGTTGAATTGGTAATAGCAAACACGTCGTTAAAGCAAAAGGAATTTAAAAACCAAAAAAGATAATTTTTCGGAGAAATGTGGCTTTTACTCAAAACTAATTTGTATTATAGTATCGTCATCTAAAATGCAAAAGGCCGTAACTACTCAAAAATTCAAAATTTACTTTTTGATTGATTATGACGAACTTAACCGAAACACATCTACACAGCAAATTTTACATGTATACGTCCAAAAATAACGACTTTAATGGTGAAAAACAAAAGGCCGTAACTGCAACGTCAACTAAACCAAAAAGCCGTACCTGCACTTTTCCGAAAAAAAAAAATCAAAACAAAGTTGGCTTTGATTATCTTTCAATGTGTGTTATGTTTGTTTTCTAAGTTTGAATCTAAAATGTGGATATTAAGTTTTAAGTAGTCTTTAATTTATAACGTTTATTTCTTCTCCTGTAAAAATCTAAAAAAGGTAGTTACGCCCTTTTGAATTTTAGGTGACGGTATGTTGAGCGATAAGTCTTTTGAAAAGTATTTATTGACAGATATTTATAATTATAATAAAAATTCATATACGTATATTATAACCTTTTTATCATCCGTGCTATGCTAAATAAATCATCTTACTGATTTATTTCATACTAGCTGTGCCCGCCATGTCGTGAGCGTCCTGATAATATTTTCTTGATTTTGCTTTAAAAGTATTCCACACCTATTGTAAGACTTAATTATATAGAGTAGCATCTATAAGAGAAAATTGCAACTAAACTAAGAAGAAATTAACAATAACAGAATTTTATAGCCACATTCAAGTCGTGGTATTCTTACCAAATTTTAAAAATTAACGCTAAATAATAAAAATAATGTAGTCACATAATTACCTAAGTATGTATGTATTTCACAAAATAAGTCGCGTACGTGTTGTACGGATACAAATTTTATTCAGTTGGCTAATTGGCATATGTTTTTAGCGCCATTTGTGTTTAAATATCAAAATTAAAGGTGCCGTGCTGTACTAAGTAGTTAAAACGATCTGTGTTTTAAAATATAGTACAACGTGCAGTACTTAGTTCCTTCTTAAGATATGCTACATATCCGTTTATGTATTTTTTTTTTTTTTTTGACTTTATAAAAAATAAAGTATTCATATCCGGTTAGTTTAACTGCTTTTTCTTCACTTTCTTTTGGAAATAAGATATTTTTGCGGAAAAAAAGTATCCTATATTGGGACCAGGATATGGTATGTACTTCCTCACAAAATTTTGCTAAAATCCATCCAGTAGATTTTACGTTATATGAACGTAAATGAAAAGCAGACAGACAAACGGTAATGAGTTACTAAAAAATTGTTAACATATAAAATCAAAAAAAAAAAATCATCTTCAGGTCAAAATCGCAAAAAAGTGAAAAACTTTTGCGGCTTCCTAAGCGCTACCTAAACGGTGTTAAGAATCATTCCTAGGAAGTTCGTATGTTCTAGAAGTATGTTCTTGTATGTTGTTTATTGAGATCTTAGGTTCTTTTTTGTAGTTGATTGTTTCCTTAAATTTTGAACGGTTTGCTACCTATGGACCTGAACAGGGGAAAAAAGGTAAAAAAAAAATTGAATTTTTTAAAGTTTTTTGCGATCTTGACCTTGAAGATGAAGTTTTTTTGATTTTATATGTTAACAATTTTTGTTCTTTATGACAAGAGCTACAACTTTGCCTCAGAGAGTATATCAAAATTTCAAACGGTTGCAAAATATGAGCTTGAGGAAATGATCATTTTTTTTTGGAAAAATGACATCGAGGCCGCACATGTTTGAGGGCCCATAAAAAAAACCTGGAGGACTTTGGGCAAAACTGGGAGACAGGGGTCTTTTTTTTGGTCTTTTATGACATAGTGGTGTCCGTATATGGTTATTTTGCAATGACTTAAAAAATTACACAGTGTGTAATATTCACTGATCTTCACAAAGCCTTATAAATAAAATCGTTCATTCCCATTTTTTAATTCAACTCTTTTTAACTACTTTTTGGTAGCTTGTTCGTTGCGTTTCGACTTCTTCAACTTTCGACTGAAAATTGGCGTCTCTGTTTCTACTAATGTAATATAAACCCCAACATGTAATTTGGCCTCAAGGAATAAGGCATACTTTAACAACACGCTTTATAATAAAAAAAAAATTTTAAATAAAGGAGAAATTTTGTTGTTAACAAAAAAAAAAAAAAAAAAAACATCTATGAGAAACGTTAAAAAGCAATAAACACCTTTTTGTGATAAACATTTTCGTTTTTGGCATATGACAACAGAATTAAGGTTGATACTTTTGTTGCCTATTTATGCTTTTCTCTAAACATGTGTTTAAATTATTCCTTTTTTTGTAAAAAAAAAACTTTTACTTCATACGAGTACCTCCTTGATGATTATGATGAGGAGTTTTTTTTTTCAATAAGTTTGCCAAGAATAAAAGTTTATCACCATCTTTCTCTACTAAATATATGTCATAGAGTATAGTGAGCGTGTGTGCCTGTGGAGGAGGACACTTAACATAATGTATGGTAGTTTAAATGCTTACTAAACTTTTATAATTGTTCTTTTGATATGAGCACGCTGTGTAGCATACAAAAAAAAAAAACATTTAAATAAAGTTTTAAGAAACTCTGTAGTCAGTCATTTATTTGAGTTGCCATTAAGGCTTTCAGCCGCATTCATTCGCTTTTATTTGCAACAAAAAATAACCACGAGTACTTAGAGGCGAATAACTACTCAACCACTGCGATTTATTAACCAAATTGTGTGGGTGTTTTGTATTTCTTCTTTTGAGCCGTGTTAATAATGCCTTCTTATTTTCATCTAATAAATTTTAAGATTTTATTCATGGATTTAGCACAGTTTAGAAAAGATGAAGAAAAATATAATCTTGAAAAAATTAAAGAAAAGAATTAAAAAAGAACTTATAAATAAATTATGAGATTTAGGAGGTATAAACTAAAAAGGTACACTGCAAGAAATTTTCTATTTTTTTTGTCGGACCCTGCCACTAAAGTAGATAAATACTTAACAAGAACTGGCAGTTATTGTAAGGAAATTAAAATGTTACGGCTGATGTCATACACATTACATATTCCCCACCACGCTGGTTATGTTACGTTTTTACACGTTTTTGTAAAAATATGCATATGCATTATTTTACAATTTTTGGTATATTTCATCTACTAAAACGCATTAATAAATATTGGAGGAGTTTTAATCTTTCCTAGTTTTGATACCTACTTAGAGTTAAGTTTTATTTCCAATTTATGTCGATTTAGCGCTTTCATAAAAGTATCTTTTTTTCAACTTAAATATTTCACGTTAAGCACGTTACCTTTTCACTTTTCCATACGTAGAGGTGGGATTTCGACGGATTTATACGTTTTGAGGTCTCCTGAATCCATTTTGACTGAATCCATATTGACTATTTTTGTGGAGTTTGTACGGGTCATACCGTTTGTCATATCAAAATTAAATTTGGTATGTGCCTTTGGTATATGGAGATGATGAGCTGTATAGTTTTTGGATATAATCGGAAGGGGGCAAGGGGTAGTTTCCTTACCCCAAAATTTTGTGAACGCTCTGCAGGTCATACCGTATGATATATTAAAACGAAATTTAGTATGTGCCTTTGGTATATGGAGATGAAGAGCTGTATAAATTTTGGCTATAATCGGGAAGGGGCAAGGGTTAGTTTACCTAACACCCCAAACCGAAAATAATTAATTTTTCGATTCGAATATACTTTGAACTTATATTCTTTGTGTAATATATCCCTAAAAATACCTGTTTCCATTGGGTATGGTAAAGTTGGCGAGTTTTGCAGTTTGAGTTTGAGTTTTCAGTTTTCTATTAGCAATTTTTTTTCATTTTTTTGTTTTCTTGTAATATTGGAGCGTAGTTTTTAATTTTTTAAAGTTTGACTTCATTATATTTAGATTCATCTACTTAAGCGATGTTTTTAATATTCTTAACCAGTTTTTTCCACTTTTAGAATTAATGATTCCTGTCGAGCTTGGTGCTTTTCTGCAATATTTACGATTTTTTTTTAACTCGTAAATTTATTTCCAACTTGAAATTTTTTTCTCAACTTGGCTATTTCTTTTCTACTATTCCGAATTTAATCATTTTCCCTCGACAAAGTGTTTCGGGTACCGCCAGATAGGACCTAATTTATATCGCTATATATTGGGCTTGGCACCAGCAGGTGCCACTCGGATACCTGCAGCGGCTTTTGGTACAATAAAACTAGAGGCGAAACAACATCGGAAACGACAAGGGTGAACTCGGATCCCTCTAAATCCAACGCCTTGTTTCTTGACTTGGCCCTACGTACTATATTAGTAAAATAAGCAATCGAACTAGTAATACTTTTAGCGCAAGCGCTATAATACTCACCAACATATCCATCAGTAATAATAGTAGCGGTAGTGCAGCAACAGGAACTGTAATCATGAAGGCTGCAACAGTGATTAGGGATGCGCTGCGCTATTAGACTGGGTTTTAAATCATCCTTCTCATCAGAGCTAAAGATATTACTCTCTGAAAGGCGCACACCTTTCGTGGTGACATCCGTTTCCGCTTCCCTCTTAGCCTCCTACCCTTTTCCTTGAAATAATTAAAAAATCAGATGCACAGCAAATAGAGGTACAAAAAAACGAAGTTAAGGGAACATGCAAGTATGACCAATAGCAAAAAGCAAAATCTTCGAAAATTAACCAAGTCGTAGCACAGCCACTAAATGAAATAACTTGCCTTAGTCAAATAGTCCTGTCATTTGGATACTGGCATTAATTGGTGCTTTAAATAAAACCAATTTTTTGTTGTGATTTTCAGCATAAATAAAGTGTAAAACAAATTTTTTTAAGTGTATTAAATTTGATGAAAGTTATATATATCATTTGGCTCATTTTCACCTACAGTTTTTTATAACAATAATAATTGTCTGTCTGATAGCATCCTTAATAAAATATAAAACAAGAACCCAAATGGTTGCGGCAATGATTTGTTTCTTGTCTTCCTGAACTTAACAAAACGCTTTTATTAAACGACATTAGAGAGGCGTACACGTACATTGCTTTTATGAAGATTTAAAAATGCATACAAAAGAAATATATTAACAGATTGTTAAGAATAATTTTTACGATGAATTAATAATATATGCCATAAATCAAAGGCTCTAAAAGTTTTAGAGATAAATCTTAAAAGATAAAATAAAATAACCGTTATGGCATTAAAAATATATTTAATTTTAAATCTCGTTAATGCAGTGAAAGAATTTTTTTTACTAATCTGCTTTCTACACTTTCTCAATTATTTTTAAGATTTATTATTTAATATTTCGTTTTATTTAATCATCAAATTATAATGATTGGAATAACAACTTATTAAGCACATTTACACGCTGTCTATAACCATAATCTTTACAAAATATTTCAACACTTTTTTAAGCCACAACTCTAATTTTCTTGAAAGATTTTTATGTTTATTATTTTTTTTTTTTTTTTTTTTTTTCGAAATTAATCTTAAATATAAATATTTCATTTCAACACATTAGAAAGATATGACGAGAAAGCGCTTAAATAATAAATACTACTTTAACAAAACAATGATGTATCAATATGAAACGCCTCTTGAAAAAATGTTGTGAATGTTTGAAAATTTATTTTGATAAAAGAAATCAAGTGCTTAATACCCGTAGTAGTAAAGTGTTTTTCAAAAAAATGTACAGTGAAAGCTTTTAAATCTTGCTTATTATTTGTTTTAAAAGAGAGATTTTGAATGCAATTTTTACTAATCTCACTTTCAACCGATGGCCAAATACTCAGTAAGCGATAATTAGGTCTTCGCTGGCGGTGCCCGAAACATTTTGTCGCAGGAAAATGGAAGTGGAAAATTCGTAATATGTAATAGGAAAACCATTTAAGTAAGTGTGGAATATGCTTTACTCGAACTAATATTATCAAATAGGCCCTCGTTTTAGTAATAAGTAAATCCTTCATATAGATCGATTATGGATAGCAATCCAACCTCAGTTGCGTTGTCAGTTGCCGAAATTGTATTACGTATGGCAACTGGCAACTAAAAAGTGTTAATTTCAGGTGCCAAATTGGCAACCATAAATTTGTAGTCATAAATTATAAAGTAAAACCTGCACTAAAACTGAAAAGTAATTATATTTTTCGTCATCCCTTTCCTCATAACCTTACAGGCAACGTTTATGGGCCCTTTCTCTGCGATGTTCACGTAAACAACCAAGAAAAGAATAACGATGATACGAATACTATTCCCTATTTTTACAGACACAGCTGGTCCCAGTTTTTTAACTTTTGATGAAAATTGTATAAAAATAGCTGCTGGTATGGAACTTTATCAAAGGCTTTATGTTCAAGACACGGAGAGTTATAATTTACGGGATCATCTTCCGGTAGATGAGGAGTTTTCATTTTAGATTTATCGCTTTGGCTGGAACATGATGATAAAGTTGCATTAAATTTACGAGTATATTTAGACGCATTTTTTAAAGAGATTGAATACTAACTTCAAAAAGAATCAAATCCCAGTTGCGTTGCCGTTTGACATCGCAACTGAGGTTGGGTTACTATCCATAATCGACCTATTAGAAACAGGAAATACTCGAAAGGGGCTTTTTATTTTTAATTTAGGGGACATCAAAGCAAACCACTAACTATATGGGTCCCTTTTCGTACACCTTCGGTCTCCAGTGATATCAGGCAGCCCATTTATAATTTATGACTACCTTACTTTTGTTGAGTCTTATACCTTGACTCTTGACTGCAATAATTTCAGGCTGTTAACCTTCTTTCTTATCAAGGAGTCACATTAAATTTTGTATACATATGTCTGGCCGTGGTGTCAAACCTTATGATAGCCAGTTCTGGACATTCACAAACAATCTGGCCCACTATCTAATTCACTTCCAGGCACAGTCTACAAGTGACTCCGTTTCTGTGTTCTCATCTTAATTAGATGATAATTGGAGTTTATGGTATCCTTTTTATAAAGAGTCCTACCTACCTATTGTAGAATCTCTCCCATACGCAGACTGTGGGATAAGTTCAGCTCAAGTAGACACCTGATATGTCTTATGCAAAGGCTCACAACCATAAAAAAGTGGTTAAAATGAAAATGCATTGGTTTGCTAAATATTTAGCAAAGTGACACAAACCTACATTTTTGAAAGCTGGTATGCTACTGATTTAAAATTTTTACATATTTTGTTCTCTTGGAGATTCTGGTTAAAATTGTGTATGTGTTCACATACCCTTAGGGGTTTGCGTGGGGGCTCTTGCTTATGGCATCGCTTTTAATACATAAAACTGACATTGCAAGCTGATATTGTCCTTATGACTAAATGTAAAGTTAGCAATCTCAACATTTCCTCGATCGCCAGCGTTGTACTTAGAGTGACCATTTCCCACCAAATCACAGATACATAAATTTTGAGTTGCACTGTCATTGTGTAAATCCGGTATGCTGTTTAAATCATAAAATATACTTTTTTCTTTCCGTATTTTTATTTCAATACGTTCAATACAGCATAGTTCATTATTCAACGAAACGACTATATACGTAACGACTAGATATATATCTCTCCTCCTTCGAGTCAAGAGCATACCGTAAAATTTGCAAGCTATGTGGTCACACATATCTTTTCGATGTCATTTAATGGCTTCGAGGATTTCTAATGTGACGACCTCTTATCGATGTCTTGAACCTTCGATATCACTTGTTCCAATACGGCCGCCATAATGGAATTCAGTAAACTATTTTCTTGCTATTGATCAATTTAAAGCCTTTCCTTGGTTTCTCTTATAGTTTTTTTAAGAAAAAAAATTTACTTAATGCTTTTTTCCTTGTTCACTTTTAATTAAAAAAATTAGTTTATCTCGAAAAGTCTCGTAGTCTATTTGAAATGGGTTTGGTGGATAAAGTAACGCCGAGTTATTAGTTTGCATTGAGGACCAATTTATATATGTAGTTGAAAAACTAGAGCGTAAGGAAATGTTAGTACTAGCTCCACTGGAAACTGTTTTCGGAAATTGTTTGAACAAGATTTGATTTCAAGTTGCAGACAAATCATATTGTAATTTCCTTTTCTCTTCACTAAAGCTTTTACTGTTTAAAAAATGAAACATAACTTCCGATATATCTATGTACATGCATAAATTATGATAGAGTAAGATTTTCATACAGTAAAAGCTTTGAAGCTGAAGGGAGATGGAAATAAGCAGCTTTGCTTATAGTTGTTTTCGTTTTATGCAACAATTAACCATTTTTCCAGTAATTTTTGCTGTTGTTTTTAATGTTGCTGATCTACTGTTGATCGATCTATTGCAATAGCAATTGAAAGCAACAGTTACAACAAAAGCAACCACAACGACGAAGAAGAAGAAACCAAAAGCGTTGCGATACATGTTGAAGGTGGTGCAAGAGGCTTGATACAAATTGATCAATAGTCATATAATTTTTATGAATGTTTATGAGTTGTGCTACAAGTATATGAAGTTTTACATAGTGTTTTATTACCGCCAGCATAATTTTTGAGGTTTCCTGTATTTTCTTTAACTGCTTGTCCGGCCGTTTGTCTTTCGTGGTATGTCTAACTGTGTAGTTGTGTCTTGTCAGATTGATTATGATGCGTTTTCACTTTCAAATCATATAAATTTATTTATTTTTTTCCATTTATTGATTTTTTTCGGTCTTTCCATATACATACATCTAATATATTTTCTTATTTTATACCAAAAAAAAAAAAAAACAAATTCGTAATAAAGTTAAAAAGACATGCATCTCGATAATATTTCTACAATTGTAAAGTAACAAATGGACAATTGGACACTAAAAGAGTGTGCATTGGAACTGGCAGTTTGACTTGTATTATACAAAATCTTTAGGAATTTGACCAAACTTAAGCAAAATAGCTTTAATGAAACTAATGCTGTTAAAGGAAGACAAAAAAAAAAAAACTATGTATGTACGATTCACTCACGTAAAAATCTAATTGTCAAATGCAAATGCAAGTCATGTTTATAAACATTTGTATCCTTATTATTACAAAACACTAAAGTCTCGTTTAGCGACCTTAAAAAATAATTTCTTAGTTCACAACATATTGTCGCTGCTGTTAACTAAATGTCATTAGAGCAGTTGTACCAATGGTCATCCAAGATAAAAAGTAAACCTTTTTAAATCTTCCTATTATTAACTTGGTTTGTAACTCTTTCTGAAAAACATTTATACCAAAAATAAGTGGTGCTTTATAAAGGTTACATTTTGCGAACAGTTTGGTTTGCCACTTTATCATGTACAGGCTAACGCCACAAACAAGCTTGCAAATTGCGTAAATTTATTTTAAAAATCGTGGTTAAGTTCGGGAATTTTTATTGCTATATTCTGTTCGGTCGTCAGACACAATTGGAAAAACTACACGCTACATACAAAAAATACTGCTGTTTTTGTGTTTAGTCCCTACTTCTTTCGAAATGACGGCGGTGAGATCATTACCATCAACAGCGAGCGGATGGAGCCTTGATTACCAGTTATTTAAGGCCCACATTTCTTTGGATGTTTACGAAAAACATGTCTTCCAGCGGACCCGAGTCACATGCCTAAACAAGATTTTGAGGTTTAAGTCCTTACGATTCATTTTTCTGGGGTTCCAAAATTCAACGATTATTGCGAATACCGTTTGCAATTTTTATTTAACAGCAGGGAAGTCGTTTTAATGACGTCGTTCAAACCGTTTGTTCATTTTCGGTGCAAAATTGACATCTCGGAAACGTCAGGTAACTTACCAACCTATTTAGCGGGCGAACCCTCGGATATATGTAGGTGGAAAAAGTTTCAAATAATTAATTTAAATAAAATTTAGTTCAGAAATTATTTCAGGTGTACCAATAATACGATTCTAATTACCTTTTGAAGTACATTTCTATATAGTGTGAGGTAGGTACCTATCCCATATTCATCTCAATAATTTATTTTCAATAATTACTTTCTTAAAAACCGGTTTGAAATATCTACTGAAATTATATAAAAACTTCCATACTATGAACTCTAAAGTGGACTATATGGGTCATCTAATGTGTTTTGTTTACATATCAGAATTATCCCATAAATATCTTAAATATATAATTATTGTAGTTTTTGATTTTTTTTATATTTGAATTCTGTTTTTTAATAAGCACAAGGTCTTTTTTATAAAAATGTTTTATTAAGCTTTATTCCAAATATTTCGCTACACCATTGGGTAGCATCTTTAGGAAATAACAAGTAAAAGTGCTATATTCGGCCGTGCCGAATCTTCTATACCCTTCACCACGGTGATTTGACTCTTGACTTAAATAAATTCGTATGAGAAAAAATCATTATTCATGAGTTAAAAAAATAGAAGACAAATGAAAACAAATACCATTTGCTACAATTGTCGCCGTATTGTCAGCTACTTAATGATATTGAAGCCGATAGCTACATCGTAAACTCTGACATTGTTGTAGAAATACTTATTTTGCTTTTATAAAATTAAAAAACTTTTTCAAAAAATTATAAATATTTCCTCCAAAACTTTTTTTTTGCATATGAATTTTTAATTTGCAATTTTGTGATATTTTCTTTTGTTGAATAAAATAGAAATTAGCCTAAGTTGACGACAGCCACAACGTTTCATTTTTGACAGTTTGTAGTCGGTATTCTGATGATGTCTATGTGTTTAATGCACCTAGGTTTTAAAACAGAGATATCATCTATTTAAAAAGCATTTAAAAAAATATGTTACTTTATATACCCACATACATACATATGTATATTCTTAATATTAAATATATGTTATGTTACAGTCATGATTTTCATTTTCAAAGAAATATTGAAATTTTTGTTTTAATTTTTCGAAAATTGTGTGTAAAAATTTTTTGTAAAAATATTTTTTTAAAAATTTTTTGTAAAATTTTATTCGAAAATTTTTTGTAAAAATTTTTTCGAATATTTTTCTGTAAAATATCTTTTTGAAAATGCTTTGCAAATTTTTTTGTAAATATTTTTGAAAAAAAATTTTAAAATTTTTAAAACATTTTTTTTTTTAAATTTTATTGAAATTTTTTTGTTAAATTTTGGACCTTTCTCCAATCTATATTGAGTTAGAATGGTGAGACTAAAGCAACAAGAAATCCTTACAAAAAAAAATTTCCTCATATTCACACATGGGGGGTCCTTTTAACTGCTCCTATTTATCAGTGGGTACCCTGTGGGTCCATTGGCTACCTCTATGCGTATTGCTTTCTATTAAGGTCTCTAATTCAAATCAAAGCAGAAAAACCCTACCAATCTAAAAACAAACAAAAATCGCCCCTCGCAGGGGGTTATTGATCCCCCGAGATCTGTATGCACTTCTTGCGATCTACCTGTCGCAGTCTAATATTTATTTGACAAAAAAAGGCAAAACAGAATCATTAAAGCCGAAAATTAAAAAAAACGTAAAAAAATATAGGTGGGCGTGGATTTTGGCCCGTAGCCTCCAAAGGAATGATCTGATGTTGCTGAATTGCAATACCAACATTTTCGAAACTATGCCTGACAGATTGGTGTGCTTAAATTTTTTGTATCTCTTCTGGTGCCTTGGCAAATAACATTACCACACTAACACGGACAGACGGACATCGTTTAATCAACTTCTCTATGTATAAGATCCAGAATATATATACTTTATGGGGAAATGAATATGTAGAAATTACACACGGAATGACAAGCTTATATATACTCTTTCCACCTGTGGTGAAGGGTATAAAAATAATAATATTTCAAATATCATTAATTTTTCTTTAAAAATTATTTTATGTAATCTCCTAGTACATATTAAATTTCTATGAGGCATCTTTGGGAGTTTTAATACTGTGTTGTGTAATATGGATATCCAAAACTTTTTCAAAAAAAAAAAAACTTAAAATTTTTCATATATTTCAGTATATGGGATGTAAAAAAGACTTTCTGAAGCACCATTTAAATATAGTGTAATATGTGTTCTTTAATAGCCACAGATATACAAGGTCATGCACAAAAAAGTTTCGACAAATATCATTTTTTTTTCTTCTTATAAAACTACTTCAGGTATTCCACTATTACAAGACTTAGGAACCTCTTCATTCTCCATCTTCATTTTGCCATATTGTCTACTAGTTCTAAAAACTGTTCCAGAAAATGCCATATAAGGGCTCTAAATGGGGTCTTTTGAAATCCATTACCATTAATGTGATTGCGTACTTATCACTATTTCTTCATAATGACCAACAATTTTTTCAAATGTGATTTATTTTAAAGAACCTCAAATATGTCTTTATACCAATACACCAAACTGCCGAGTATGTAAAGTGATATTTATATATCTATGTTTTAATATTTACTATTTCAATCACTAAGAACTAATAATTTATCTAATCTAAAGTATAAATGAATGAAACATATTGATACATTTTTATTGGAGTAGTTTGATGCAATGTGTTGTTTCTTTTGACTTTGTGTTAGCTTCTTAACTCAATGTGGGGGTACGAAAATAAGTGTTGGTAACTACTTAAAACCCTAAAGGCTTAAATCTTATTTATGGTACTTTTAATGTAAAGTTAAATAGTGTACTGTAATATAGAATCCATCGTCTCCGAGTTCGAGTCGCAGTTGAGCGATTTATGTTTTTTTTTCGGCGTGTTTTTTTATATTATTACGACCCTTATACTATTGGATTATAGATCACCAAGCGCTTTTTAAACCGTAACTTATTAAATGGTTTATATCAAAAAAATATATTTAAAAAAAAACGTCGTTTGAGGACTAAGTGTCGAGTTTAAACTTTATTGCTTATTAATTTTGTTTCGTATATGTAAGTGAAAACCCAACGAAAATGTATTTTAGTTAAAGAAATGTGTATAATGTAACACAACAACACACATTACATCTCTCCCTGATGAGCAACCACTCTTCACCAGCTAATAACTGACCATTGCAAACCACTGTCGATGTCGATCATAATTGCTTCACTGCACAAAGCAAAGTAACTTCGGCTGTCTACAACAGATGCTGTCGCAAACATTATGAAAAATATGAATACGCTTTATAACTGTTTCTGTTTGATTTTCTGTGTTCGTTGGGTGGACTTTTTAAAATAATAAAAAATTGCTGTTACATTAGGAAAAAGCTATAGAGAAAATTTTGTATTGTTGTAGATGTAAAATAAAAATTAACAAAAAAACGTAGTTAAAGTTACAAAATAGCGCTCTCATTACATGTTTTTTGTTTGTTTTTGGTATTGCTACATATCTGTATTGTTGTATTTTACAACAATTGTAATTATTGTTAATAACTAAAAAAAAAGTTTCACTTTCTTTAATGATGTTTGGTTTGTTTTTTGTTTGTGTCTTTTTGAAATCCTCGAAACATTTACCCGAAATTAAAACAAAATCTTGATTTAATTTGTTTTTATTGTGGTTTTTTATATTTTTTCTACAACATATTTGTTTTTATTAATGACTTATAACTTGAAATTTAAGATTTGTTTCTTTAATTTGAATTAAGAAATTATTTTCTATTTTTTTTTTCTTCTTTTTTCAGCCATATAATAAATGTTAATTATGTATTTAAAACAATTGCCTTAAAATTACAGCTCAAACAGCATTGGAAAATAAATAAGCATTATTTTAAAAATAATTTAAAATAGTCGGTGCTGCCTTGAGTGCCATTTTTGTAAACCATTAATTACACAGTGCAACACGGAAAAAATTAACCATATACGGACACCACTACGTGATAAAAGACCAAAAAAAAAGATCCCTGTCTCCCAGTTTTGCCCAAAGTCCTCCAGGTTTTTTTTATGGGCCCTCAAAGATGTGCGGCCTCGATGTCATTTTTGCAAAAAAATGATCATTTCCTCAAGCTCATATTTTGCAAACCGTTTGAAATTTTGATATATTCTCTGAGGCAATGTTGTAGCTCTTGTCATAAAGAACAAAAATTGTAAGCATATAAAATCAAAAAAACTTCATCTTCAAGGTCAAAATCGCAAAAGTGAAAAATTTCCCGGATACCTAAGCGCTACCTAAACGGTGTTAAGAATCATTCCTAGGAAGTTCATATGTTCTAGAAAGTTGTTTATTGAGATCTTAGGTTCATTTTTGTAGTTGATTGTTTCCTTGAATTTTGAACGGTTTGCTACCTATGGACCTGAACAAGGGAAAAAAGGTAAAAAATTGAATTTTTTAAAGTTTTTTGCGATTTTGACCTTGAAGATGAAGTTTTTATTTGTTAACAATTTTTGTTCTTTATGACAAGAGCTACAACTTTGCCTCAGAGAGTATATCAAAATTTCAATCGGTTTGCAAAATATGAGCTTGAGTAAATGATCATTTTTTTGCAAAAATGACATCGAGGCCCCACATCTTTGAGGGCCCATAAAAAAAAACCTGGTGGACTTTGGGCAAAACTGGGAGACAGGGGTCTTTTTTTTTTGGTCTTTTATGACGTAGTGGTGTCCGTATATGGTTATTTTGCCATGACTTAAAAAATTACACAGTGTGTTATTGGTATGCAATAAAAATTGTGTTATAAATTATAAAAATAAATACTCTTTTAAATTTAAATTTTAATTTAATACCACATGGGCGTAAATCATTATATTAACTGATTAATTGTCCATTTCATTAGCATTAGTTTATAAATAATACTAATGAATTTTTTTTTTCATTGGCATAATAATAATGGTTTTAATAATAATTTTTATTAGTGATTATTATATAAAACATAATCCTTATCATTTACCAATGATAAAAATTTTTTTTTTCACTTTTTTTATTTACAATCTATTTTAAAATATTTTGTAAATTTGATAATTATAAATTGTCTCACAAAAATATTTCTCATAAAATTTGACTATAGATCTCTGTAAACACCAAGCTCAAAATTTAACTTTAAGGCCAGAAATAAGTAAAGACTTAAAATGCGCTTAAAGTTTAAATCCCATATTTATAAAAAATAAAATTTATTTGAAATTTATCTTGAACAACTTTTGTTTGAAAAACTTGTTTTAAAATAGATTTCAAATATATATTATGTTTCATAAATATGGGATTAATTGACAACATTATATGATATCTTTATATAATATCTGTACACCCTCGTAAACAAAAACTAAGACCTGAACTCTCGAAACGCCGCACATTGGGTGGGTGGGTCGATAGTCGTAACCGATTATTTAATAGCAGTTTCATTCTTTAAATAATATTTTTTTTATTTCTAGAAATTATAAGCATAGAAAATTCAAAATTCAAATGATAAAGTATGCGAATAATTTTGTTTTAGTTTTTTATTCGCTTTTTTTGTAATTTCGCGTATACTGAACCAAAAATTTACCTAAATACTTTAAAATGGGGTGTAGAATTGAAGAAAAGTAGGTTATTATACAACTAACAAACTTTTTAGTGAAATCTACAGTCGATTTTAGTAAAAAAAAAATAATTTTGTTAAATTCGTTCTATTGAAGAAATTTCTTCAATATTTTATTTTATAGGGTGTAGATTTGACAAAAAATTAGTTAAATAAATATGGGAGTAATTGTTCAGATTTGATACTAAAAAATATGACAATATTTTATGATAATATCTTTACACCCTCGTAAAAAAAACTAACACCTGAACTTTCGAAACGCCGCACATTGGGTTGATCGATAGTCGAAACTGATTAATTAATAGCAGTTTCATTCTTTAAGTAATATTTTTTATTTTAAAAATTATAAGCATATAAAATTCAAAATTCAAATGATAAAGTATGCGAATAATTTTGTTTTAGTTTTTTATTCGCTTTTTTTTTATTTCGCGTACATACTCCAAATTTAAAAAATTAAATAAAAAGACACAAAAAAATTATCAAATAATTTGAAAACTAGTAAAAAAACGGAACGCCCCGCACCATAATTTCTCAAATAAATGTTTTCACATGTTCCTTTACTTTCGTCGGCCTTGCCTTAAAGAACCGAAACCCATCGAAATTGGCATATGAGCATTTCCAATGTGGCGTGCAGTGACATTTGTACGGCAAAGAGTAAAAAGAAAATAATAAAAAATTCAAATTTGTAAAAAAGTTTTTTTTTTTATATTTGAAAATTATCACTATATTCAGAAAAAAAAAATTTTAAAAATCAATCCTAAGAATTTAAAGATACAAAAATAGCAAAAATATGTGCTGGCGTGATGTTACAAAAGAGGGTTTTGACTTGGATTACCAAATTGCAAAACTCTGTGAATTGGGTTAGACTTTTTGTATAAAATCTTTTTTAGAAGGATGCTTATGGTGTGAGAGGATACATTATATATATTTGTGTATAAAGAGGTTAATTGTAGCACGAAATATAAAAATTTGCATAATTTGTGTTGGTCGACCCAACATACAGTGAACGGTCCCCATAGTAAAACTGGAAAAAAATCGAAGGAGTTATGGGAGCTTAATAATATTTTTGGCCTACTATTTTCAAAAATGAATTAACATTTTTAGAAATCAATTTATTTTTCCCGTGCGGGGACAATTAAATACCCAAAATTGCCCCATTTCAGCAATTATGTATTACTTTTTTTGAATTTTAATCTATCATTTTATATACAAAATTATAAAACGTGATAGTTTTTTTTTATAAAATCTCTAATTATTTAGGGTTGCCGTATGTATACATTTTTTGAATATAACATAATTTTAAAATTTTTAGTATTTTTATTTTTTAAAGTTTTGAAAATACTCACAACCATTGGTATTCAAATAACATTATATTGACAACACTAAATATTTTAAAATTAAATTATTACTTAAGATAAAAAACATATTTATATAAAGATTAATAATAAAGTTACAAACAAATTCAAATAACATAACAATTGTAAACAATTTCTTAATCACTAAAATAAGTTTCTGAGTCTAAATCAGTGTTAATAGATTCATCTACTATTATGTAATTACTAATTTCTTGATTATTGTTGAAAGAGCTTTTTGTATTTATTGTATTTCTATTAGGTGAAATTAATGGATCAGAAAAAATTAGGAGTTTATTCATTAAATCTTGATTACAATTTTACTGCTATTTTTTCGAGTGAGCTCAAGTCTGTTCCTTTTTAATTGTTTTGTGAAGGCATTCTAAAGCAGTCGCCCGTGCACTCACCTTGTATTAGTTCGCCCTGGTTTAAAGCATCATAGCCTACTATTATCATACATTTTCAAATATTAAAAATATCAATTAATAATTTTAATAAAAAGATCAAATATGATGATAATGATTTTTAAAATCATTATATTTCAAAAGTTGGCATAGAAAACACGTAAATGTTTGTATACATATTTTAGTATATATAACAGAAAATAAGATTATTGATTCATAAAAGTAGTTTTTTGATGTGCCTATTTTTTCGGGTCCATCGAAGCTGACTATTTTTTTTTTTAAAGTACATAGTTTGGCTAAAAACTTCACAATTTTTTTTACAGCGTTGTTATAAATATTTGAATTTCAGGATTTTTTCATTGTTTCTGCTACATTTCTGAATAAAAAAAAATTAATTTGCATGCATTTTTATTGAAAAATAAATTTTTGAGATTTATTTTTCTAAACCCATTTTTTGTTACTTAAAAATTATGAAAAAATTATCAAAATTATACGATTTTAAAGCCGTGTAACTTTTTATAGGTGTAACGCACATGAAAAACCAAACCAACTCTGGAATAGTGGCTTTCATCCCATATGTATTTTATTGATAAATTCGAAAGTTTATTTTTTGATTCTTTTCCACTAGACATTGTACTGTGCAACAGTTGTGTTCGTTGGTTACTATTTTTATTGGCCTACTTCGTTGATAACACACTGTGTAATTTTTTAAGTCATGGCAAAATAACCATATACGGACACCACTACGTCATAAAAGACCAAAAAAAGACCCCTGTCTCCCAGTTTTGCCCAAAATCCTCCAGGTTTTTTTTATGGGCCCTCAAAGATGTGGGGCCTCGATGTCATTTTTGCAAAAAAATTATCATTTCCTCAAGCTCATATTTTGCAAACCGTTTGAAATTTTGATATACTCTCTGAGGCAAAGCAAAGTTGTAGCTCTTGTCATAAAGAACAAAAATTGTTAACATATAAAATCAAAAAAACTTCATCTTCAAGGTGAAAATCGCAAAAAACTTTAAAAAATTCAATTTTTTTACCTTTTTTCCCCTGTTCAGGTCCATAGGTAGAAAACCGTTCAAAATTCAAGGAAACAATCAACTACAAAAATGAACCTAAGATCTCAATAAACAACTTTCTAGAACATATGAACTTCCTAGTAATGATTCTCAACACCGTTTAGGTAGCGCTTAGGTAGCCGCAAAAGTGAAAAACTAGGAAGTTCATATGTTCTAGAAAGTTGTTTATTGAGATCTTAGGTTCATTTTTGTAGTTGATTGTTTCCTTGAATTTTGACCTATGGACCTGAACAGGGGAAAAAAGTTAAAAAAAATTGAATTTTTTAAAGTTTTTTGCGATCTTGACCTTGAAGATGAAGTTTTTTTTGATTTTATATGTTAACAATTTTGGTTCTTTATGACAAGAGCTACAACTTTGCCTCAGAGAGTATATCAAAATTCCAAACGGTTTGTAAAATATGAGCTTGAGTAAATGATCATTTTTTTGCAAAAATGACATCGAGGCCCCACATCTTTGAGGGCCCATAAAAAAAACCTGGAGGACTTTGGGCAAAACTGGGAGACAGGGGTCTTCTTTTTTGGTCTTTTATCACGTAGTGGTGTCCGTATATGGTTATTTGTTTCCGTGTTGCACTGTGTAACAAGTCTGCTGAGAAATGTTCTTGCTACTCGCAGAGTATAGCACATGGCACGGGGTTGAGTAGATATTTTATTGTATTTTTACATATTTCAAATCTTGTTCAATAACAAAAATACGTTGTTCTCCGGTGTGTTGTCCATTTTTACTAACCCTAAAGAGTCAGTTGCCAAACTGTATTTTAAGGGCTGCCAACACTTTTTAAATGGTTAAAAATCATTATTATTAATTGACAGTTTTATCAAGTCTAGAAGTGTTAAAGCGAAATACACTAACTAACATATTTTTATTTATTTTTCTTACTTTCCACACTCCCCTCATAATGAGAAATATTTACGAATATTTTTGTGTTGCCTCAGAAGACCATAAAATATTGTTTTTTTATTGACTGGTTGGCAACCATTTGAAACTATTTATTTAGTTTCAATTAGTTTGCCTAATAAAAATTATTGGTATTTTCAAACAAACAATTTACTTGAATATATTTTCTTTAAGCAATTGCATAATTTTCATTAATGTTATTGTTTAACAATTTTTGTTGTTAGAAAAATCAGTTTTATCACTTTAAATGGTCACAATAATGCTTTTAGTTTTCGTCTTGGTCTTTTTTTAATACCACAAATTTTAAGTGCATGTAACAAATGTTTTACCACTCTAAATAACAATTGGATTCGAACAACTTTACCAGAAAAATATAAAAAAATATACCTATAAAAATAAAAACTAAATAACGCATAAACACTTTTTGCCCGAAAAATGGTTGGTTAAAATTTCGGTTTAAACCATTTTATTACTGGTGGTGGAGGCGTTGCTAATATGCCCATCGTCTACTGCCTTCGTTTTTTCTCTAACTCTAGTCCGGTTATTGTTTGTCTCAATGTAAAGCAGCGGTTTTTTTTTATTTGACGTCTTTACTACTAAATACTTTAAAATCTTCCGTTTTTGGTGTTAAATATAAAGTAATACATTTATGTTAGTTGCAATGCCCATACTAAACTTAATAGTTGAACGAATAAATAAATAAATAAATAAACAAATAAAATTAGATTTGCTGCACAAATACAAAATTCCGTTATGACTTCAACAACTACAACAAAAAACTTCCTTTTAAACCAGTGATGCACATTTAGTGAAACAATTGTTTGTAAGCTCCACCTGCTCTCTTCAGTTTAGTCGTTGAACAGACAGACGTTGGTGAATGCACATGTTAGCGGATGCCTATGAATCTTCTTTTTTACAATTTTTTTTCTTATTTTTTTTTTATTTTATGATGAATAATGCTTTTGGAAATGTTTTATGTCATCAAACATTTAAAAGCTATAGAGAAAATGTTATTAAAAGGCATTATGAATAAATATAATGATGACGAGAAACAAGAGCTTTTTAATAGACCTAAAAAATTATTTTTAGAAAAATTAAGGCGATGGCTAGAATTGGAAGAAAACAATGAAAATGAAAAAGATTTTAATTTAAGAGAATAAATTTCAAGCATGGTGGCTCTAGATATTGTCGGGCAAGGCAGACCTTTTACTGATGGAATTTTTATTAAAGAATTATTAAGTAAACTTTTTCTGCAACTTAATTGTACATTTATGCAATCAGTGCCTTTGTCCTGAATGACTATTGCACGGAGAACGGCTCAATTGGGGGCATTAGTAGAGTTGGCTATTAAGGAAAAACTCAGCCAATGAGAATTTTATTATGTTTGCTTGGATGAGAGCACTGACATAAACGATTTGTCTGAGCTTATTATTTGTGTTCGTTGTGTAGATGAAGAATACAAAGTTTGCGAAACAATGTTTTCACTGGAAACTTTTTACGGCAATGTTGCGGGTAAATTATTATTTGCTTCTGTCGATTGTAGACCCTGTAAAATTTGCTGGCGTATGTATTGATGGTGCACATGTAATGACTGGTAAACATGAAGGATATATCGGCCAGTTGAAAAATCATGGTTTTTATGTTGATTCTTTTCATTGTGTTAATCACCAGGCTGCTCTAGCCTCAAAATTGATTAGTGATTGTCCGACAATGAAGACCCCCGGGGGTTCCAATTGTCACTGCAGTAATGGCAAATGCTTTGACGCGGTTCACTCGGGGAAAATAGGGGCACCAGACGCTAGGGTTCCTAGAGCCTAAATCTGGAAGAAAAGGTCTGTTGTTTTAACACGGGTCCTCTTCGAGGCCCGACCAGTGCCCAAAGGACTGGTACCACGGGAATCGGTGGCCCCACAGAGAGCCTATCCTCTCTGTGACCGGTTATTGGTGAGGTCCCCTTCGGGTCTACACGTAGTGGTTGTGGTTTAAGATCGATTCATGTAGATGTGGTGCAAGGTCGATTAAGTGTGCTGTTGCACTCTCAACAGACGGAGTTTGGATAGTCTCCAAACCCCTAAGCAAGAGGTTATAATATGGATCTAGGCTTGCCTTGGAAAGGCTTGCCATATTGTATAAATTGCTACTCATTGTGACTGTATACACACAAATTGCGATTGGTGGCAATCTTAAAGTGTTGTTATGTTATGCTACACAATGGGGGCGCTAGTCTACGTCTTTATTTCACTCGGTGTTAAGAGCACCGTGGGAAAAAGCCACCGTGGCAGGAGCCCACGTTAATCTTGAACACATCTGTCCGACAATGAAGATTGCGGAACGAATAATCAATAAAATTCGAGAGGGACATCATTCGCTTACGCATAGAAAATTGGTATCCTTTCTAAAATCCAAAAATGCTTTATTCCATGTTTTAAAAATGTTTACCGAAGTTCGGTGGCTAAGTAGAGGACAATGTCTTAACAGACTGTTTAATTTAAGAAAAGAAGTTCTTGAGTTTATGGAGATGGAAAAAATTGATAAATCAGAGTATCTTAAAAACGATCAGTGTATCTTAAAAACGATCAGTTTATTTTTGTCAAATACCACTGG
This sequence comes from Phasia obesa, assembly GCA_949628195.1. Taxonomy (NCBI): domain Eukaryota; kingdom Metazoa; phylum Arthropoda; class Insecta; order Diptera; family Tachinidae; genus Phasia; species Phasia obesa. The sequence goes on from OX451217.1 coordinate 43,309,821, forward strand.
TTTACTTAATGATTTTAATTTAGAATTACAGGGCAAGGAAAATAATATATACTATTTGTCCATAAAAATTTTCAATTTCAAAACTAAATTGTATTTGTTATCACAAATTAAGTTAGCCAATTTAGAGAATTTCCGAAAACTTCCCTAATTATGAACCATCAAAGAAAGGTTAGAACCCTTGATTATATTATGATATTTGAAACCCTTTTTTTAATTTTGAAGATAAGTTTCAAGACAAATAATATAAAACCACTTCTTGAACTTTTTGAGAACCCATTTAATGTTGACATTAGTAAGTATGAATACAAAATACAAATAGAACTTATTATATTACGTAGCGAGTTAAAAGCTCTACCGTAAATAGACAGGGTATTATTTTGGAAAACTTTGGATAACTCGGCCTATCCTGAACTCAAAAAAAAAAATTCTTTAAAAATTCTTTCATTTTTCCCGTCCACATACTTATGTGAACAAATTTTTTCGGACTTAAAATTCATTTGTACTAAACAACGTAATAAAATTGGTTCTACGTCTTTGAAACATATATTGCTTTTACGAAACTGTCATAAGAGCATTAACGTAGACAATTTCCTTTAATTTAATTTTTCAACGTTTGCTTATCACGGTATTTTAAAATTGCTCTCAAATTCTCACCAATACTAGTACAAAAAAAATTTGTGCATCACTGTTTTAAACGCATTTTTAGTTTTTTTTCTTTTCTTTTTAATTTCTCTTTTTTACTGTTTGTTACTAGTTTTATTTAGCCGAAAGGATTGTAGTGATAAAAATATGCTTTTTATCGCTTGTTGGTTTTTAATGGAGACTCTAGTTCTTGCAGTTTGGCAAATAAATCATTAAAAGGAATTTCATTATATGGGAGTGGCACAAGGTCTTTATGTCCGTCCTTACTCTTCACTATTTCAGTGTATACCTATAAGATATTTATGACTACCTAAGCTCTAAGGTCTTATAAATATATACATACATATGTATGTATATTACAAAAGTTAGTGTAAAATGTGCATGGAGCTAAAGCTTAATAACAAAGGGAGATATATGATGCGGTAGCCCTCTTCCAGCCATGAAAAAGGGTCTGCCCTAGAAATTTTTAAGACAGTCCAGAACTTTCCGTAATATTCCAGAACAGATCGAAATATTTTAGACTGATGTGGAATGTAGATGACGGGAATAGTCTGGAACGTCATCATATTATCTATACATATTATCTCATCATATTATCTACCTCATCATATTATCTATCTCATCATATTATCTATACATATAACCTTCTAAAATCCTGCCACACCATTGGTGGCATCTGTTGGAGAGCAACAGCATTACTTAATCCCCCTTTCAACGATTAAGGTCCAAATCACAGACACCTCGTTACTTCCGGAAGGTTCCAGCCAATCACCAGTCGCAGAGGCTGTGGTAGTCCCCGTGCTTCTATCGGTTTCCGTGAGACCAGTGGTTTGGCCACTAGTTGGACCTTAAAGGTTCTAATCTTCCAGCTTCTGGGAAGCCTCGGGGACAGGTGAATCTTATACCCAGGAAGGATTGGCGCCAAGGTTTAAAAGTCGACAATATGACCCCGGGAGAGCCTATATTAGTGGAGAGCCTATACAGTGTGCTGAAAAATAGAAGAAATAAATCAAAATGATATGTTTCTCTATTTATGGTGTCTTACTCCTCTATATGCAGGCATTTCGTAGTACAAAATTAGTTATGCTTTGTAAATAGATTATTTTTCTCTGTGGTTGCCCTCATAATATTTTTGCGTCATCAAAGTTAATCTCATGTTATCTGTTGTATTACGCAGCCCATAAAAAGAGTTTATTTAAAAAAGATACATACATGCAGGTTGTTACAATGTTTTGATCTGAAATATACTGTTTCTATTCAACTTTGGTTTAAGCGTTACTCAACAAACATTGGAACTTTAGTTTCATATTCTTTATTGATACATATGTAAGTTTTCAATTAATTTCTACACAAAACCAATAAAATGAGCTCAATTTAGATACGCTTTAAAAAAAAAACGGCTAAAACTGCAACAACAATAACAGAAATCAATACAAAGTTTTATCCGCACGCTACTCAGAAATTAAATTATTTTTTGTTTGTCAGTTGTGAATTGATTTTCATCTTAAAGTTCATTATTTTCTTATTGGCCACAAATAACATTTAATCCAGTTGATCAATATTCAAATACTAAGAAAAATATAGAGGATCTAATAAAATAGAATTAAACTTTAGTCAAACTATCATTAGATACATATTGATAGATATGGATGGATGGATGGTAAGATAGTTGTATTCATACTTACTAATAAAACTGTGTGACTGAATGAATGAATGAATGAATGACTCAATATTAAGTAGTTCTTTACTGTGTAAATGTTAAAATTGAAAATCGTTTTTTGTTATCTGATAAAGAGAATGAATAAGAAATTATTTAGTATGGAGTTTTGTAGGTCAAATTATTTGTGTTTGAAAAGTGATCGAGATTTGTTTTTATTTGTTTGAGAATGAACGTACACGTACACATGTAATCGTATTTTAAGATACCGAGTATAAAGTAAATCATATTTTTACTTTGCATGATAAAATATTTTTGCTTTAATGCTGTTGGAGGAGAAGAAAAAGTAGAGAAATTTGTGAAGTAGGTCTAGTAGGTCTAGTAGATCTAAACAAATATTTATCTAATAAAGTCTAATGAAGTTAAAAATTGATTTTGTGGTAGTTTTCAGAGATTTAGGTTAGTTAAAAATTAAAAACAAACATTTAAATAACCGGAAATTATTTATCTAACAGAATTTACATTAATATAAATTATAAATATAAAAGATCGTATTTGTTGTTAACTCGCCATATAGTAAGTCGTGTGGCTTCAATGAATGTATAATGTTTGTGTATAAGAAAAATAAAGCAGAGGACTACTGTTTTGGTGGTCCCCTTTTGGCCTTATTGATTAGTTTACGGCAGTTCGGCCGTTTTTTATGAATAAGTCCAATGGCTACAAATCCAATATACATCCAATCCAATATTGTCACCTTAAAGACGAAATAACCTTAAAGACGAAATAACCTTAAAGACGAAATAACCTATTTGCAGTTTTCAAAAGTTTACAGTAGAGGGAAAAAACGTTACAAAGTTGAAACTATTTCCAATATTGAAACGAAAATTACATATTGTAATTATTAATTATGTAATTTTCTTTCAATATTGCAAATAGTTCAAATTTCGAAAACTGTATATAGGTTATTTCATCTTTATGGTGACGATATACTGATTGAATTCTGTATCTATGTATATAACGCCACTGATGCACTATTCTTCAACCCATGGACAAAAATAAAAAAAAATGTCTCAAATTGTGAATAAATACAGATTTTTGGAAAGATAAATGTTAGCAAAAATACTGTTTCCAATTGCTTTCGTCGTCATGAGAGGGCGCTTGGCTCAGAGAATTCTATGAAAATTGAATGAACAAAAGAATTGGTTTGAGTTCTTTCACGAAAAAAAATTTCAAAAATCCATTTTTTTAAATATGTAGTTTGAAATTTGGTTTTCAAGTAACGAGTGATTTTTTAAGAGCTTGAGAACTTTTAAAAAAAAAAAAACGCATAAAATTTGCAAAATCTCATCGGTTCTTTATTTGAAACGTTAGATTGGTCCATGACATTTACTTTTTGAAAATAATTTCATTTAAATGTTGACCGCGGCTGCGTCTTAGGTGGTCCATTCGGAAAGTCCAATTTTGGGCAACTTTTTCGAGCATTTCGGCCGGAATAGCCCGAATTTCTTCGGAAATGTTGTCTTCCAAAGCTGGAATAGTTGCTGGCTTATTTCTGTAGACTTTAGACTTGACGTAGCCCCACAAAAAATAGTCTAAAGGCGTAAAATCGCATGATCTTGGTGGCCAACTTACCGGTCCATTTCTTGAGATGAATTGTTCTCCGAAGTTTTCCCTCAAAATGGCCATAGAATCGCGAGCTGTGTGGCATGTAGCGCCATCTTGTTGAAACCACATGTCAACCAAGTTCAGTTGTTCCATTTTTGGCAACAAAAAGTTTGTTAGCATCGAACGATAGCGATCGCCATTCACCGTAACGTTGCGTCCAACAGCATCTTTGAAAAAATACGGTCCAATGATTCCATCAGCGTACAAACCACACCAAACAGTGCATTTTTCGGGATGCATGGGCAGTTCTTGAACGGCTTCTGGTTGCTCTTCACTCCAAATGCGGCAATTTTGCTTATTTACGTAGCCATTCAAACAGAAATGAGCCTCATCGCTGAACAAAATTTGTCACATTTGAACATTTCGAACCGAACACTGATTTTGGTAATAAAATTCAATGATTTGCAAGCGTTGCTCGTTAGTAAGTCTATTCATGATGAAATGTCAAAGCATACTGAGCATCTTTCTCTTTGGCACCATGTCTGAAATCTCACGTGATCTGTCAAATACTAATGCATGAAAATCCTAACCTCAAAAAAATCACCCACTATATACTTCAATATAATTGTAGTTAAAATTAGTGCTGGCAAAGTATTGAGTAATGGGTACCGAGTACTCGATACTCGATCATTTTTTTGGGCACTCAATAAACAAGAGTAGTTAATAGATACTTTTATAGTAGTATTTTTGGCAATATATTTATAAAAAATATTTGGCAACTACGACGATAAATTTTCTCTGCTAGTATGAAAACAGAAATATTAAGTACTAATAAGTACCCAATTCAAAAAAGTATTTAGTTGTATCGAGTAATTGAGAGTAGTTGAAATTGCCAGCAATAGGTAAAATATGTAATTTCGAATAATTATTGTAATTTTTGACCTTTTTAAGAATTTAATCAGGTATGTGATGGAAAACGATCGATTTTAAAACGATCCTTTTCAACGGGTGTGATGAATTTCGATCGATTTTGAGAATTATTTTTGAACCCATCTCTTAACATTTGAATTTGAAAAGTATACCAGAAGATAAAAACCAAACAATAATTAAGAATTTAGAAGAAAATAATAATTAGAAAAACAGAAAATCGTTTTAAAATCGCTTCGTTTTTTAAGCTTTAGGTATCTGTTATAAAAATTATAAATTTATTTTATTTTTATTGTCAATATTTCGCTTCACCATTGCGTAGCATCATCAGGAAATAAAAATAGGTCTATAATATTTAATTAAATGAAAAAAAAAAGAATTTCAATGAATGAAAAATAAATAATTAAATATTATAGAGCTATTTTTATTTTACAAAATAATTATTTTTATATTTTTTTTTTTTTTTGTTAAAAATCCAAAAATTACTTAGGTTGTTTGATGGAGTATAAAAAAATTATATAAAATTAGATTTTTATTTCTTTTTTTTGTTAGTTTATACTCCTATTTAACAGCGTATTCCAGAACTATTGCCTATTTTTTTCTTACAATTTAAAAAATGAGTATATTTGAAATGCCTAAATTTATGATTTTTAATAATCTATCTATTAATCTAACGTTTTCACTCATAAATGAAAATGTGCATAAATGAAAAAAATGCACAAATATTTATATAAAAGAGTATTAAAGAGAATGAGCTAATTAATTACTTATCACATATGAATAATACGGATATTCTTCGTTTTGCACCATTCATGTACATATGTATGTATGTATGCTTAAACAAAAACAAACAGTTACACTCATTCATGTGTGATCGTAAGCAGAGCATTTTTTGTTGTTCATTTAGAATGAAAAAAATACGAAATTTTAGTACTCTCATTTATGAGAAATACCATCATAAATGTTGAAATTTCAACGCTCATAAATGAAAAATTTTGAACCCTGGCTTTATTAAAATATGAAAAGATATTAAAACTGACTCCAACATTTGTTCTCAAATCATTTAACTATTAACTGCTAAATAATTTCCTTCTTTTAAATATCATAGCGACAACGATAAACTGGAAGGCAAACTTATAAAAAAATCAACGATTTAAGCTAACTTAAATGTTTAATTTCCTTGCAAGACAAGCACTTCTAAAATCTGGGTTAGTTTTGTCATGGAACATCCTTGCCAAACTCTAATGGTGTCAAGACGAAAAGGAAACTACTGACTGATAATAAAAAATATAATAGAACTATTTTTAAAATACTCGTAGTTAAAGAAGAAAATTGAAAGCATAAAATACAAGATCATAAACGTACGTTTGTTAAAAACAAAAATGAGTATAAAATGAAGTTAATTCTAGCACATAAACATGCATACAATGTTAGAGTGGACGGGGAATAAGTTACAATAATTTAAGTTAAATGCGAATGGAAAAAATTAAAATATAAAGAGCCTATAGCAAGCTCTGAACTATGCTGTGTATTAAGTCAAGCAGCAGTGGCAGGCAGCATTAAACAAAATACAATAGATGCAGCAAGAATAGTAGATACGAAGTCTCGTACACATGCTTGCAACAATAAGCAAGAAAACAACCTACATTTTGCTTAAGAGACATTGGTGTGAATGTGTGTTCGAGTTTATTTCGTTTTAACCATTTTTTTTTTATTCTTACAACCGCCACATTTGCAACAAACTATTATTAAGTTGCCGCAAAAAATGGAAGAATATATTGAACAACCATTTTTCTCTGCTAACATATCACTAGATCTAATAAATGTTAAAATTTTTTTCCTGTTCGTTGTTTGGTTTCATATTTATTTTGTATCTTTAACTGTGTTGTGTATGCAACCAACTACATATTTATAAATCTCTTGTGCATTATAGTATGTTTCGAAGGAGGAAGTCATAAGCTTTGTTGCTGTGTCCTCATCATAATCATCTGCATTGTCTTCGTCGTCATCATACTGTAGCAAATGCAGCATCAGAAACAGCAGCAGCAGCAGCAATAAAAGCAGTGTCATTATTTAAAACGAATTTAAGTTTAACGCTTTCTTTTTCAATAAATAAATTCTAACAGACTAAACAACTAACCATCACCACAGTTTTGTGTGTAAATAAACAAGGGCCCCCAACCAAAAAAAGTGGTTACAATGAAAATGCATGGGCTTGCTAAATATTTAGCAAAGTGACACAAACCTGCATTGTTGAAAGCTGGTATGTTACTGACTTATAATTTTTACATGTTTTGTTCTCTTTGTGAGATTCTGGTTGAGATTATGTATGTGCTCACTGACCCTTAGGGGTTTGCGTGGGGGCTCTTGGTAATAAACCATTTTGTACCCTACAATAGTATTAGAGGACATTAGTAATTCAGACTCTTAGGACATAGTTATAGTTAAAAGCAAGTTAAGCTTATGTGAACAATAAATTCATGTAAATTAAATTCATAAAACGTCATAACTAAAATTAATTACTTAATAACTTAAATCAATTACTTTGGACGTATAAAACGATATACTACTTAGTTAAAACTTTGGTCTGCTTCGTTATTCCGCCTACATTAATAGTTAAAACTTAAAAAAACTAAGAATATTTTTTTATTTATAATATGATTATTATCCGTAACATTTATTTCACTGTTATTTTGCTTATTCCACCAAACTTCTTGTAGAATTAACAGTTAACACGATAAACAGTAGGTGTGCTCATAAGCTGATGAGCAAGTGATTGTACTCGAACGCAAACTATTTTACTCAACACACATGTCTACTTATACCATACTATTAGTGAGCAAACCTCTATTCGTATATAAACGCAATAAGCTGACCGCGTAAAATGAATTTTCTATACTAGTGAGCGCCGTGTTTCATCACATTATCGAAACACTTACTATGTTTTGTTTAGTAGTTATGTAGATCTTTAAGATAAGGCTTAGTGCGTTTTGCTTGCACTAGTGGTTTTTTGTGTTTTTTTTTTGTTTCTTAAGAAATGAACATCTTAAAATGTAAATCAAGTAATGTAATGTAAAAACTTCTGTGTCACTCAAAGCATATAACTGCTTGAACTCGCCGCAGTTCATTGTTATCATGTTCACTATTTACTCATACTTATTTAAACTTGCTTATGAAATGTCTGAAAGCTCATCGCATTTAGCTCGTTGGTCGGTGTTTATTGTCCAGTCATCGTTACTCGTGTGCATTGAACAGACATTAATTCAATGAGTTGATCATTATGAATGAGCGTTTATGAGTATTTTTTTTTTGCGTTCATGCACAAAGTAACAAACCAAAATCCAAACTTTCTTCATTTATTCTGGTACTTCTACTAACTGGTGATCGCAGTTCTGACTATACAATATAATTCTTAGTCACACAAAACAATTTCATATAGAACCCATACAAATACTTCAGTTGAAATGCACTAGAGTTTAGAACTTGGCTCAGCACATAATTGTTATTTGTCCAGGATTACTTAGTTTGCCTAAAGTTGATGTATTTCGAAAGCATCGCATCGGTCAAGGTAATGTGTATAGGGTCTTAACCAAGTGTTGTTGCCGTTCAAATCTTTCTCAATAAGGAGTTTAAAACAATCAGGATACAATTATATTACATGAGGTGCTTTTACGGCCACTAAACAATACTATTACCTTCCTTTGTAGGCTGCACAGAAAATCTTACTACTTGTATGTCACTCAAAGTCAGCAGAGGAACTTTACCAATGTCAGGCCGTTAGGTTTCTACTTGCACGCCATAAGGCATATTATATTTTAATAAGGACGTTCAAGAGAGATTATTGGAAAAGTTTTCCTGAAAATATAAAATGTACCCCATGACAGCCATATCGCTAGGCTTTATCTATCAAATTTAATATCAAGTTGCAACGGTCTTTTGAAACGAGCTGACGGAATTTTTTCTATTATTGGTTGTAACTTAATGTATGAAGTCTAAGGTCAATTATTAAAATTTGCCAATAGCAACAGTTCAGATTTTGTTGGAGCGATAAGTAGTTTTTCGTTATAATAACGAGGTTAATGGTCATTACTATAACGTGTCCTTATAGTACATGATAGATAGATAGTTAAAGGTTGTTTTTATTAACTTACTTATTATAACGAAAAACTACTTATCGCTCTAACAAAATCCTAACTTTAGCTATTGGCAATTTATAATAATGGGCCTAAAGAAACTAAATTATATTCAATAAGTTCAGGCAGTGCTGGCTGTTTTCATTTGGAAATCGGTCGTCTGAAGTTAATCGCTTATTTTTTTTTTAATGTAAGCACGATCAGTTAGGATGTTAATATTTTTTAATATTCACTGAATTGATCATTATGAATAATGAGGAAAAAGCCCATTTAAAATTTTATTTTTTAATCTTATAAGATTAAAAAAGCCATTAGATCTTTCGATCCTTTAAAATCACTGAACTGCGATAACATCTTATTTTGGCAAAAGCGATTATATTTTAGAGCTGCTATTCTTCGGGTTTCTATTAGCTCTTTCGACCTTTCGTGCATTTTCCTAGTCTGTTATTTTAAGTTGATCTGTGGTCGAGTTATGGTTGAACGTGGTGTAGCTGGTTTGAGATTTTTTTTTATCAAAATTGTAACTTCATAGCTCTATATGTTTTGGCGTTCTTAGCGATATATTTTCTGTTCTGAGATATTTTCAATAAATCAAACGATTTATGTCTGTGCCTGTCGTCCTACTTGTGAAGGGTCTGAAAATAATTATAGTTATGTTTCAGTTTTATTAATTTTTTTTTATACATTTTAACCCCGTCTTGAAATCTTATCGAAATCCTCTTTTTGCAATTACCACGATCTTTTAAAAATTAGTATTTAGCGATTTAGCCACCAGCTCCTAAGAAACCGGGGTTTTGTAAACGATTTGTAGAGGAAGCATGTCCTAACTTTCTTATGCTAAAAAAGTAGAATAAATCCAAGAAAAAATAAAGTTTCGTTGAAAATCTACTGATAGATAGATAATATACTTAAAATGCATTTGTTAAATTAAATTAGTTTTTCTTTCTATATTCTACAAAGTGAACAATTTGAAATGATTATTCTTACAAAACAAAAGATATTAATTAAAAATTATGGGTTAATTTTTTGTGGTTGTAATTTCTTGTTTGTTATATGAAGGTGAATTATGAAAATCGTTATCCTTGAAGACTCAGCTAGAGAGCTGTGTTAAAATTAGCCTATTTGGGCACACAATACTCCTATTACATATATACATAAAATAAAACAGTAATTCATTTCCTGTCTGTCTTTCTCTTTGTGTTTGCATCACGTAAAAACTACTGGATAGATTTTAACAAAATTTTGTGAGGAGGTACCTAAGTATCCTGGTCGCAATATATGATGCTTTTTTCCTCAAAAATATTTTATTTCCAAGAGAAAGTGGAGCAAAGGCAGTACATGTACGCAGTTATTTTAGTAAGGATGAGACCCTATATATAAAGTAAATATATAAACCGATATTCTTAAGCTATGCATATCGGTTAGTGCTTTAGTTATGGTTTATGTATTTACTAATTTTAGTAGGGATGAAAATCTTTACATAAAGTAAATACATAAACCATAACTGAAGCATAAAAATAGTCAGGGTGTTTGATGTGGATTGCTTTGAAAGCCAAATCGAACGCTGTCGAAGTGGCGGGCACAGCTAGTTTTATAATAATTTCCTGATAGTATAAGCCATTTAACTGGTACTGTTTTTAATTTTCTTAAAAATTTTTTAGAAACAGATGGGTATATAGAGCTTTTCTTCTTTAGTACAAGTATTTTTAACATCGTTTTATTCGATTGCTTTTTAAGCATCATCAAACTGAATATCGGTTACTGTTGTTATTTATTTTTTATGTTTTTTTCCCGTTGCTCAACTAAATGATGATCAATGTAATGGATGTGGTTTGTAGCGATAATGTTGGTGGCGGTGGTTATGAGCATAAAGTTGTGGCAGTTTGCTGTTAAAGAAAATGCCTCCTTGTAAGAAACTAATAAAAACTAAAAAAAACTCATTGTATATAATTTATGAAATGAAAAACTTAAAATAAATTTGCCACAGTCATTCACAGTCAGTAAGGTAAACAGCAAATATTATTAGATTTTAGCCTAATGTTGGCTTTTTATGCTGCTGTCTCTCTAAAAACCAAAACAAATCAGCAGCAGCAGCCACAGCATAAGTGGAGAGGAAAAAATGATTTAAGAAAAACATCAGCTAAACAAAATGAATAAAAAAAAAGAAGCCAACCGGCCACTATTTTGATTTAGAATCTGAAAGTTGTTAAAGCAACAACTTTTACTTAAAGATCTCTGAAAAACAATAACGAAATCCTAAAAAACAATCATAAGTTTTCAATAAATTTACAAATTCAATTTATTCTTTTTCTAAACAATTTTAATCTTCAAATGTTTCAGCTGCTTGCTATTACTTAGTTTTGATACAACTTGGCCGATATTTTTTCGGTTTCAAAGGAAATTGTTATTGTCAACAAATTTTTTATATTTTCTTTTGCTTTTTTCCCCTCATAATTCCAATTTATGAAAATCAAATCATCAAATCCAATCAATAATTGTTTGTCAAATACACTTCAATGTACGAAAGAAATAAAAATCTTCTTTATGGTGGGTGGTGAAAGTTGCCACAAGACATTGTTTTATGTTGGTGCAAATGTAGTTTTGGTTGCTTATTATTTCTTATTCATTGGTTTCATTACTATTATTATTATTATTGTTGTTGCAGTTTTTTTTATTACCAATCACTCGTTCAATTATTCATTAAGAGCCTAAAGTAACTGATGTGTGGCATGTCTCGTACAAATGTTTAAATGTGTTAAAAGTACATTCGTTTAGTTCCTCATATAGCCACTAGCAAACATATATCTTTAACATGAAACTCACACATTAATTAACGATTTTTTTTTATTATTCCTAATGTTGTTCGATTATTTTTTATTTTATTTCCAATAGTTTTCACAAAGATTTTAACTCGCATTTATATAAAAAAAAATTAATTTTAAAATCGTTATTTTTCAATCTTTGGAATATAAATTAATGTGAATGCACAGTAGTCGAATTCGAAAAATTACTAACTTGTAATTTCGTTCGTTATTAACTTTTAGTTCGCTTAAAGGGAAATTTGCTTAACAGAAAAATCGGTTAAGTGACACACAATTTGTTTGCAAAGGCACACATCTAAATGAAGAAAAAGATAATGAAGTTTTAGGTAAATTAAATGATCTGGAAGAAATATAAAAAATAAATAAAAGATGTAAATTTTTGATGAAAGAAATTAACCCATTAACGCCCAAAATGAAGCTAATACTATTTACTTTAATTTAATTTACTGATATTTATGATTTTAATATGTGCTACATTTAACATTTTTTTGTAAAATATTAGAAAATAAATATATCAGTTCGTAGTTATAGAGCTGTACTCAGATGTGTACAAAAGGCGTATTCAGGAATGAAATTCTCTGAAGCAAGATCACTTAACGCACGTATTTCCCGACAAAGCTCACAAAACCAGTCAATTCTACTGTGACAAATGTCCAAAAATAAATTATTAATAAAATTTTTGGGAATTTAAATATTAATTATTTAATATTATGCTAATTACCCACAACGTTTTTTAATAAAAATGCAATTTATTTGTTGTATTACACTGGTTGCTCAGGCCAGATCATCAGGAAACCTTTTTCCTAATTTTAGAGAAGCCAAAAATACTCTATACTCTATAAATAAAGTTCGTGACATAAAACTGACCACCAATGGTGCAGCAAAATCTTCGTCTAAACCCCAGTAACCACGTTTCGAAGTAACCAGACGGTACCAAATATCTCTTTAAATCGTTCCTACTGAGTTCTAAGTCGTGTATATTATTTTGATCCACGCGTATTTCACAACGTCATTTTCATTAGTGAATACCGATCACGGACTTCCTCTATCCCTGAAAAATTATTTTGACTTGTAAAAATGCGCCTATTCGCCATTATGAAAACTTCGTAACACCTGTTGGAAAAATAAAAGTGTGATATAAAAACGCCCATTGTACCTGCATGTGTACAGTACAAGAAAACGGGGCCTAGTATATGATCTATCACATAAATGAGCACATTTGGTGTGTAGAACATAAGAATATAATATTCGCCTACTTTTTTAATAAAAAATAAGTCCATATAATGTATTATTTGTACGAATAATAAAATCCAATAGCTCATCTCAGTAATCTTGTTTTGACTCCGACTGACAATGTATAAAATTTGGCACTAGTTTTCATGCCACTGCCAAAATTGGCTTTTACATCAATTAGTAGAGTCCTCTATCGTCACTTTATGTAACTACTTACTTAATAATAAACATTAAAATACATCAAATTGCGCCTCCATTAGATGTACCCAAGCGGGTATAGAGGGCGTTAATGAGTTAATATGAACTTTAATTTTTAAAATGTCTATATGCAGTGAGGTGCACAAATGAGTACAAGTTTGTATTTTGAGCACTTTATGTCATAGAAATGAAAGTGATAAAGCAAATTCAATTTTTTTTTGTAGTTTATTTAGTATAAGGTGCTTAACAAAACAGTGTAAAATTCAAAACTTAATCAATTTCTAAGAAAAAATAAAGAAATCGAAAACAACTCCAATGTATTCAATTGTACTTAGTCTAAAGCCCTTTCTTTTGTACGACATCATTTACGCAATTGGGCATACTCTCCACCAATTTCTGTACAATTTCTTTTGGAATTTTCTTCCATTCATTTTGCATCCGTAAAAAAAAACCGCTGTCTCCAAGGATCTTTACGTTTTTAGTGGGTGGGTATGTATGTATGTATACCACTACAGGTCATATCAACCAAACTCAGATAACGGTATATGAGAAAAATCGCATTCAATCATCTATCGTCAGTTGATAAGAGCACAGTCTACAACTACCTAAAGCTTCCTTCTTGTTTTTAATATTTTTACTTTCATATTTACCAACTTATGCTATTGCTTCGGCCAACCTTTGGTTAGCAATGAAACCAACTGACAGACTATAGATGATTGAATGCAACTTTTATCGTGTTCTTTTATCTGAGTTTGTTTGGTTAAATAGATGATGTTAACAACTTAACCCTATCCAAAGTTTATATATGCGTAGAATGCTGAAGATGGACGTTCTGCTAGTGTCTAAAATAAAATTTTCCCAATTTTTCTTTAATATTATTTAATATTACCTAATTTGTAATTAAAATTATTCATTCTTAGGCACAGCTAAAAATATACAGGTATCCCTCGTTTAACGCGGTATGTATACAACGCGTTTTCGATATAACGCTATTTGAAAAAAAAAATCGGTTTCAGTACAACGCGAAATTTCTACTTTTATAACGCGAAGTTGAAAATACAAAAAAATAAATACATACGCGCTTGCAATATTAAATTTTGTAGGTACATTTTCATATTTATTATAGATGAGAACGGGGAATTCCCTCTCCTTTCAAAACATGTGTGAGTATATTGAAAAAACAAAAAAAAAAAAAAAACTAGAGTGGCCTACACTCAACTTTACCATACAAATGGAAACAGATATTTTTATCGATATATTACATAAAAAATAAAAGTCCAAAGTAAATTCGAATCGAAAAATTATTTTTTTTCGGTTTGGGGTGTTAGGTAAACTACACCTTGCCCCTTCCCGATTATGCCCAAAATTTATATAGCCCTTCATCTTCAGAAACCAAAGGCACATATTGAATTCCATTTCGATATGTTATACGGTATGACCTGTACAGCGTTTACAAAATTTGGAAGCAAGTAAACTACCCCTTGCCCCTTCCCGATTATGCCCAAAATTTATACAGCTCCTTATCTCCATAAACCAAAGGTACATACTAAATTTCGTTTTAATATGTTGTAAGGTATTACCTGTAGAGCGTTTAAAAAATTTGAGGGTAAGGAAACTGACCGTTCTTCCTTCCCGATTATGTCCAAAAACTATACAGCTCTTCACCTCCACATACCAAAGGCACATACTTAATTTCATTTTGATATGTCTAACGGTATGACCTGTACAAACTTCACTAAAAAAGTGGCATACACAACCCACCCACAGACATCATCGCGAAAATAGTCAAAATGGATTCAGGGGACCTCAAAACGTATAAATCCGTCGAAATCCCGACTTCGAATTTTTTCATGATTAACCTTAACTACGTATGGTAAAGTAAAAAACCAAGCAAAGATTGATAACTGATTTCGCAATGATAAAACCAGTGGAAGAATCACAAGGTCCCATAACTAGTTTTTTGTCCAGTAGCGAAAACTATGTCGAAACAATATCTTCTGATGAAGCTATTTCACATCCAAAACGCTATTCACGAAATATAATGCTTGAAGACAGTGAAACAGATTAGTCCTGTGGGATTACTGCGTATTTCGATTCGAAAGAAAAATCATTCGAATTTGTATGTCTTTTACATTGTGTTTCGAACAATTTTTCTTTCGAATCGAAATACGCAGTAACCCCCCTGATCGTGAATCACAATGAAGTTTGTTAATAAACTTATATTTTTTTCAGTTTATAATAAAATTTTATATAACATGTGCTTTTTTTTAAATTTGTAATATTATGTATTTATTTAATTTGTGTTTTTATATTATAACAAAGTCTGAAGTTTTAATTTTAAGTTGAAATATATATGCGTCTGTTATTAAGCATATATTTTATTAACAAAAAACCTATTGGAACACAACTCTAAAATTTATATGAAATCTATGACTTATATAACGCGAAATTTTTCTGGAAAGTTACTACCGCGTTATACGAGGGATACCTGTACTAACATTAACTTAATAAAAACGCGCAAATGACTGGATTATATTAGTGAGAAAACCAATAAAAAATATACACTACATTTTTTGCATGTAATATTTCGGATATGAGTTTAAACCCCAGTAAAAGGTTAACAGATACAGTGGCTCTATTTCATCAAACACAACTGTACTTCATGGGGTTGCAAAAGAATATTGTCAAAACGTGGTGAAGGATATAAAATCGTAAGCATACCATTAAACTGTATCTTCAGGCTTAAAGTTACAATGTCTTGGTTGTATAAATTAAAAGTTAAAAATTTTAAATTTGTATTCTTTCGTTCGAATCAGAAAAAAATATTTAAAATTTATTTCTTTTATTGTAAAGGTATCACCTTGGGCTAATTTCGCTTAAATTTTAAAGCTTAAACATATGATGTCATGCAAGTTATAAGCCACATAAATTGTTTTATGTTGATGTTTTCTACTCTTCATTTACATTTCCAAAATATTTATTTTTTTCTTTCGTCCAAAACGTATTTATCACTGAACATGAAGCAGATCATAATTGCAAAATCAGCAGAACTAAAACATCTTTTGAAGTTGAAGTTGTCTGTTTACCTTTCTTTGGCAGCGAATGATTATACTGTCTATTTATTATGTCTTTAAAATATTTTGACATTTTGACAGATTTTGCTGGTCAAATTTTCAACTTAAACTTTCTTTTCACAATATTTAATTTGTAAACAAAGATAAAACCCTTTTACGTCTTACGTTGTTGTTGTTGTTTATGTTGATGTAAAGCAAGATGGTTTTATTTGATAAAAAGAAAATTAAATAATATGTTGAATTTACATAATTTTGTCGATCGCTGCACAGTGTAATTGTTTGCTTCTCTAAATGATCAAAAATCGTATTTCTGTCCACTTTTTATTTTGTACTGGTTAGCTAACAAACTCAAAAATATATAAATAAAAGTAAGAATTAAAATGAAATGTGGGTGCCCCGATAAGATAATTATTATTGTCTAAGTTTAATAGTCTAGGAAATGTGAGTTCAAGCTCAGCAAAACTTAAATTATGCTAGAAATAAAAGCATACTACAGAGAGAGAATAAAAGATTTACTATAAAAAATTATTTGTCCCCCTCGTGTAATTTGAAAATCTATACATATAATAAAATACTAACTCATTTCCGTGTATCTGTCTGCGTTTCATTTGTGTTCGCATCACATAAAAAGTACTGAATGGATTTAAACAAAATTTTGTGAGGAGGGACCTTAGCATCCTGATTCAAATATAGGATTCTTTTTACTTTACCATACGTAGTATAAGGTAAAGTATAGTCATGAAGAAATCGAGATCGGGATTTCGACGGATTTACACGTTTTGAGGTCTCCTGAATCTATTTTGACTATTTTCGCGATGATGTCTGTGGGTGGGTGGCTGTGCATGTCACAATTTTTGTAGAGTTTGTACAGGTCATACCGTTTGACATATCAAAATGAAATTTACTATGTGCGTTTGGTATATGGAGATGAAGTGCTGTATAGTTTTTGGGCATAATCGGGAGAGGGCAAGGGGTAGTTTCCTTACCCCCAAATATTGTGAACGGTCTACAGGTCATACCGTATGACATATTAAAACGAAATTAACTATGTGCCTTTGGTTTATGGAGATGAAGAGCTGTATAAATTTTGGGCATAATCGGAAAGGGGCAAGGGGTAGTTTACTTACACCGAAAATAATTAATTTTTCGATTCAAATATACTTTGAACTTCCACTATAAAAGTGAGAGTATTGGCGTTGAATACTTTCAAAGCAAAATCGAGTAAAATATTGCCAGGACGCCCACGACGTGGCGGGCACAGTTAGTACTAAAATATTAAGTTGTGTTCAGCATTTGTTTTATAAATAACACGAGATTACGAGTATATTGTTATGAAGCACGCAAACAAAATCGATTTTAAATATTGAAATATTAAAGTTACCCATAAAGATGCTCTTACGGCAAAGCATCTTATAAGTAAATTGCATGTGAAGAATATGTTGATCGATAGGTTCACCATGCTTATTCCATCGGAATATAATTAAAGCAATGAATCTTAATACGTAATTAACTAAAATATCCGATCTAATATACAGGTATTAATGCAGATTATATGTAGCAGTTTACTGCGAAGTACTAATATCATATAGACATCCCCAGTTGAACATTTTTTCAAATATCTGTGCCCTTATTTATAAAAAATAATGTTGAAAGTAAAATAATTTTTATAAATATTGGTACTAAAATTAAAAAAAAAAAAAAAACAAAATAATGCAAATATTTTGCAATCAAAGTAAGCAGGCAAAACAAATACCAGTTCAAAAAAAATCAGACATTAACAATACATAGCAGGTAAAAATTGGGAAAATGAGCACTGTTGCCGATCATGGAAAGCCCCACTCATCCTTGATTTCTTGCAAAATAATTAATAGAACTACATTATATGTGTTGTTATCATATCCATCAACATGATTGTGGGACAAGATTGACGTGAGTACCTGCCTACTCGGCCTAACCTCACGGTGGTCTTACCACCAAGTGAAACTTAGGCGTAGACTAGCGCCCCCATTGTGTAGTATAACAACACTTTACGATTGCCACCAATCGCTTTTTGTGTGTGATACAGTCACAATGAGTAGCACTTTATATAATATGGCAAGCCTTTCCAAGGCAAGCCTAGATCCATATTATAACCTCTTGCTTAGGGGTTTGGAGACTATCCAAACTCCGTCTGTTGAGAGTGCAACAGCACACTTGATCGACCTTGCACCTTACCTACATAAATCGATCTTAAACCACAACCACCACGTGTACTCCCGAAGGGGAGTTTTAACACACAGACCTTTTCTTCCAGATTAAGGCTCTAGGAACCCTAGCGTCTGGTGCCCCTATTTTTCCCGAGTGAACCGCGTCAAAGCATTTGCCATTCCTGCAGTGACAATTGGAACCCCCCGGGGTATCCATCAACATGATTTGTGGAACAAGATTAACGTGAGTACCTGCCATACTCGGCCTAACCTCACGGTGGTCTTACCACCGAGTGAAACTTAGGCGTAGACTAGCGCCCCCATTGTGTAGTATAACAACACTTTACGATTGCCACCAATCGCAATTTGTGTGTATACAGTCACAATGAGTAGCAATTTATACAATATGGCAAGCCTTTCCAAGGCAAGCCTAGATCCATATTATAACCTCTTGCTTAGGGGTTTGGAGACTATCCAAACTCCCTCTGTTGAGAGTGCAACAGCACACTTGATCGACCATGCACCATATCTACTTTAATCTATCTTAAACCACAACCACCACGTGTACCCCCGAAGGGGACCTCACCAATAACCGGTCACAGAGAGGATAGGCTCTCTGTGGGGCTACCGATTCCCGTGGTACCAGTCCTTTGGGCACTGGTCAGGCCTCGAAGAGGACCCGTGTTAAAACAACAGACCTTTTCTTCCAGATTAAGGCTCTAGGAACCCTAGCGTCTGGTGCCCCTATTTTTCCCGAGTGAACCGCGTCAAAGCATTTGCCATTCCTGCAGTGACAATTGGAACCCCCCGGGGTATCCATCAACATGATTTGTGGAACAAGATTAACGTGAGTACCTGCCATACTCGGCCTAACCTCACGGTGGTCTTACCACCGAGTGAAACTTAGGCGTAGACTAGCGCCCCCATTGTGTGGTATAACAACACTTTACGATTGCCATCAATCGTTTTTTGTGTATGATACAGTCACAATGAGTAGCAATTTATATAATATGGCAAGCCTTTCCAAGGTAAGCCTAGATCCACATTATAACCTCTTGCTTAGGGGTTTGGAGACTATCCAAACTCCGTCTGTTGAGAGTGCAACAGCACACTTGATCGACCTTGCACCTTACCTACATAAATCGATCTTAAACCACAACCACCACATGTACCCCCGAAGGGGACCTCACCAATAACCGGTCACAGAGAGGATAGTCACTGGTCGGGCCTCGAAGATGACCCGTATGTTTTAACACACAGACCTTTTCTTCCAGATTTAGGCTCTAGGAACCCTAGCGTCTGGTACCCCTATTTTCCTCGAGTGAACCGCGTCAAAGCATTTGCCATTCCTGCAGTGACAATTGGAACCCCCGGGGGTATCCATCAACATGATGTCCAATCACAAAATTCAGATCGGGATTTTAGTTAATAAAGCTAGGAAAAAATTTAAAATTGTTTGATTGATTGGGCTGATCCCGCCAAAAAATGTGATGTCTAGTCCAGCCAAAAGTTTGATGTCGAGTCAAATAAATTTCAAAATAAAAAAAAATTACTTTTTTTATCATTCGTCAGGACAGAAATATCCACTGTGCGCTGTAACATCGATGATTATGATCCAAATGAAACAAAGAGAAACCCCCACTTGAAAATTAATTTATGATACCAGTATAATATTTGATTTAATGTTGTAGAAAATTGGTTTAAAGTTATTATTTCTTTAATTATGTAAATTTCGAAATTGTCATTTTTTATTGTTTTTTATTTATTTATTTTAATTGAGTTACAAAAAAAACACATTTAAAATTTTTTTCTTAACAACATTTAAATCTAGAAGATCAAATATTTACTACTTTAAAACAATAAATCTGTTTGTATCTATCTCGTATTGTTTTTGTATCTACTTGTTAAGTGCTAATTTGTTCCATGTTTTGTTGCATCTTTAAATTAGATATTGCATTCTAATTTGCCAAGTGCTAACCGTTCTTTAACATTAACTTTGTAGGTGTCTTTGTTAAAGTCATGTCCATTGATCTCATTGAATCAAACAACCCAATATGATTTCTTATGTGTGAATTTTTTTCTTCAAATACGTTTAGCACCTTTAATTATTCATAATAATTTACTCTTAGCTGGTAAATAGTCATAAAAGAATATTAGTTAAATCTTTATGGCTGCAAATATTGTATTAAGTGCAGCTTAAAACTGTAAACTTGATGCGTTCCGATCTTTAACAGTTTAAGTAACAGTTTAAGGCATGTTGCTGCAACATCGAGAGGTTGTTAAAATTTAAATCTTGTTACTTTGAACAACAACCTTTACATTAATCTATCTATATATATAAAGCACAAAATGTGTTTGTTTGTATGTTTGTTTGTTTGTCGGAAAGCTATAGCTGTCTACACCAGTGAACCGATCTTTCTGAAATTTTCACGGTTTGTTATTGGATATACGGATGGTAAAATAGGGTAGTTATTTTTTTGATAGACGACGTGGGCGTGGCACCTCCCATACAAAGTAAATATTAATCATCGTATATCTCGGTAACAGTAATAGGTAGCGTCTTGAAATTTCGTACCCGTAACCTCTATATTAACGTTAATAGTTTAGCGAAACACTGACTGTATTGGAACAGTGGGCGTGGTACCTCCAATACAAAGTAAATATTTATCATCGAATATTTTGGTAACGGTAATAGGTAGTGCCATGAAATTTTGCAACAAAGATTGACTGGATTGAAATATTGGGCGTGGTACTTCCCATACAAAGTGAAAAATTATTATACTGTATCTAGAGAACTGCCATAGGTAGCGCCTTCGAATTTCGCACAAGTAACCATCATATTAAAGTACATAGTTTAGCTAAACACAAACTGAATTGGAGTATTAGGCGTGGTACCTCCCATACAAAGTGAAAAATTATTATCGTTATCCTGGCGAACTACAACAGATAGCGCCTTGAAACTTTTCATGAGTAACCCCTGTGCAAATGCGTATAATTTACTAAATTACAGAATTAATTGAGACAGTAGGCGTGGTACCTCCCATATAAAGTGAAAAATATTATCGTGTACATAGAGTACTATAATAGATATGATCTTAAAGGTAGGTACAAGTAACCCGCATACCCATATACTCTAGAAAAACATAGTCTGGATTGGGACAGTGGTCACGGTACCCCCTATAAAAGTACAAAATTATTATCCTGTATCTAGAGAACTGCAATAGGTAGCGTCTGGGAATTTTGGATCAGTAACCCCTATACGAAGATACATTGTTTAGAGAAACATAGACTGAATTGGAAATGTGGGTGTGGTACCTCCTATACATAGTGAAATATTATTATCATGTACCTAGAAAACTACAATAGATAGAGCCTTGAGGCTTTGCACGAGTACCCCCTGTGCTAATGCACATAGTTTACCAATATAAATTGGATTGGGGCAGTCGGCGTGGTACCTCCTATACAAAGTGAAAAATTATCGTTGACCTGGAGATCTACAATAGTTGGAGCCTTGAAACTTTGCAAAAGTAACCCTCAGAGTAATGTGCATAGAATAGCAAAATACTGACTGAATTGGGACAATGGACGTGGTACC
Source organism: Phasia obesa (assembly GCA_949628195.1). Classification (NCBI taxonomy): domain Eukaryota; kingdom Metazoa; phylum Arthropoda; class Insecta; order Diptera; family Tachinidae; genus Phasia; species Phasia obesa. The sequence continues at coordinate 43,331,893 of OX451217.1, forward strand.
TCCCATATTAACTGAAAAATTATTATCATGTACCTAGGGAACTACAATAGCTAGAGTCTGGAAACTTTGCACAAGTAACTCTCATACTAATGTGCATAGTCTAGCACAACACAGACATGATTAGAATAGTGGTACCGCCCATAAAAAGTTAAAAGTTCTTATCGTGTTAAAATGTATAGTCAAGCAAAAAACAGATTGGTTGCGAACAGTAGGCATCGTACCTTGTATATAAATTAAAACATTTTTGATGTGAGAATAGCGTGCGTTTTCGATTTAGAGGTTGGTGTTTATTGTATTTTTTGTGGATGGATGTAGCGAAGCGCACCGGGGATAGCTAGTAATGTTTATAAAGAAAATTTGGTGATTTTAAATGTGAGCTAAATTAGTTTACTAATTTAGTTAAAGCCAGCATGCTTCCTGAATAAATTCAGCATGTGTTTTGTTTAGTCCTTGTTCTGTCTCTATTTCATGTCTATCGTGTCGTGGATGCTTTTTTGATGAATGCGGTATACCGTTTTTATTTAACTTTTTTCGTTGATAATTGCGAATCTGTAGAACAGAAAATCGTAATCAAACAATTGCTAAAATTGTAAATATAATAAAAAGAAAGATTGTAAAGCTCGCCACTGGTGGCACTACTCCATAATTGATCTTAAGTTTCACTTTGATATTTAAATGCTTGTCCAGCCGATATTTAGTTTCTAATTACATGACTACTAAACCGTTTACTATATTTAAATTCTTATCTGAAAATTTCTACAAAAGAAATATTAAAGTTAAATAGAAAATGTACATTTGTTAGTATAATATAATTTGTATTATTTATAACCATATTGATGGCAATTTACCGCACAAACAATAATAAATATTCTCTATATATTATAACATTATTGCAAAATTACTTTTATTATCTACAACATTTTATCTGAATGTATATAAACTTTGTATCTATGCAATGTTTCTATGCAATAACAAGTGAGTGGCTTACTTCTCTCTGTTTTTCTCTCTCAACAAATTTAGACTAGTGAACAGCGTTGCCATTTTAGCCCTTTTCTGGCTATTAAATATCCTGAAAATTTTTTGGTTCAATAAGCTTTAGCCTTTTTTTTTAAAGAATTTTGCTTTTCTTTTACAAAAGGCTTGACAACACTGCCTCTTACATTTTTTTAGTTTTACAAATTTTGAAGCAGTTAAAATATTGCTTTATATAAATTTTATTGGTTGAATAGATTATCTTTAAAGTTAAGTTAGGAAATTATAAAGAGTGCTAAATAGTAATGCAGCAATTCAGAAAATGCAATACCTTCTGCTAGTGTTTTAAATATAAACTTTCTGTTTTCCTTCTAAATTAATCACCTAATTTGAAAAGAAAATACGCTCAACTCTAAGGAATAGAATACGAAGTAGTAGAATACGAACTCAAGCCGATAAATGTAATAAAATAGTTCAGCAAACATAAAGAAAAATAATATTAAAACAAAATCTTAAGTGAACTGGATCCGTTCCTATAAACCGTAAAAAGTAGGAGCTCATCAATATAAAGTTTATAATTGAGCTCAAGATCTATTTTTTTAAGTTTTACAACTTTATGTCCAATATTTGAGGTTTTAAATTAAAGATATAATTTTTTTTATTTGAGATTTTTTTATAGACAGTATTTAAAGTGCTTCGGTAAATCATTTTTATAAAAAAAAAAAACAATTGAAAATTTAGGTCTTAAAATAAATAAATATTTTTTCTTTAATAAATTATCCAAAATGTGTTGCCACTAAGCCCAGACAGTTTTAGTATTTGTAGACAATCTAGCACTTTTCAACCAATCCGTTGAAGGCGGCAACCATGCCACTAACCCACTCACTGACGCACACTAAAAATAATCGTAATAAAATGCAGAACTAAATGTAAAACGAAAAGCGGTAGATAGACCGACCAAGAGATAGATGCACAACAACGTCAAGCAACATAGAGAAAAACAACAAAAATGTATCTGTTCGCTGTCTAGATACTTTAGTAACACGCGAACACTTCACATGGAACGTTTACAATAAAAATAAACACGGACGCGTACGTTACATTACAGAAACAAAAAAATTTTTTTTTGTGTTTCAAAGTTTTTTTTTGTTAGTTTGCAAAATAGTTTTTAACAAAAATTACAAATTAAATGGTGCAAAGAATATATAAAAATAAAATTTTTACAAATTTAAAATATTACTAAAAAAAAGGTTTTGAAAAATAGTAATTTTAAATAAAAAACTTAAAAAAAGTGATATTTTCAAGAGGAAGTAAATTAATTAAAACCACCACCACCACTATAAATAACTTAAAAATAAAGTCAATTTTATATCTGAACTTTTTTTGTCCAAGTGTTTGTAAAATAAATACGGGCAAGTTTTATATTATTTCACAAAAACAACAACAACACAGTGCTTGCATTTTAAACGTAATACACAAAACTTCAGTAAAATTATTTTTAAATAACAACTGAAGATTGTTTTTTGCATTTATTGATGCCTTCTTCCTTTTTTAGCTTCCACTTCTTTTAAAACTGCGTTTGTATTCAAATATTTACAGCAACAACTAGTATCAGCGTTGCCAGAATCTCTTGACATAAATTTATAATTATTTGAAAGTAATCTTATATTATTTTTAATAAAAAATAATTAAATGTATTAGATTTGCTTTTTGATCTAACGGTAAATATACCAATAAAATAAAAAATAACAAAAAAAAAATGCTTAAGCTACAATCATTTGTTTCCTAGTAAATTTTGTTTATTATTATTGTTAATTATTTTATTTAAAATTTCTGCTGAAATGAAATTTTGGGAAATTAGATTTTTTTTTTAATTTTCCGTTTGTATGTCTTTTTTGTGAAAAAACTGGCGATTTTTAGTTAAACTTACAATGTATTGGCGAATATTTAGAATGTTTTAGCGAAATTTCAATGGTTTTGTGAAGTTTTTTTATTGGTCATTTTTAGCGAATTTTCTGATTTCAAAGCATCAAACTAAAAACCCATAAAGCATGGAAAAACCATAAAAATTTAATTTTTGTCGCATTTCTCCGCCTTATATGTAACGCTTTTCTCTATTTTCAATGTTAAATTTTCAGAAACTATAGTTAACAGACAGCATAGTTAAAATCTAGTTAACTTCTCACAAAGGAAACATTGTTAATGCATAAAGAAAACAAAAAAAAAAAGAAAAACCTTTAAGCAGTGGTAGACTTCCTTCCTTCTAACTAACTGACATTATGTGATGGATAATGTTAAATACACAAAAAAATATGTTCACCAATTAAAGGTTTTAGTTGGTTTCAGATTAAAATTTAATTAAATAATTAACTGCCTCAATTATTTCTTTAATTAGAAATTTTTTTGTTCTGGTTTAAAAAAATATATATTTGATTAAGTGACTTTAATTTAAAAAAAAAAAATTTTGTGTAAAATAACACACAAAAATTCTCGTATTTCTTTGTCTTAATTCGGTTGGTTATATATGTAGCTAAACTTTACAGCTTAAACATTACCCATGTAGATACATATAGATGTGAAGAATGTAGCGATCCAGCAAAAGTCTGTTAAAGTCGCGGAAATTAAATTAAAACAATATATTATTTCATCTATATGAAGCTATTATAGAGAATAAACTCGAGCCTAATAAGAATAATTAATTCAAGCGTAAACAAATTTTTCACATTTAACTAAAGTCCCTTAAAGCTTCTTCTAAGTTTTTTGTAAAGAATTTGTAATTTTTTTTTGCTCATAAATAAATTAAAAAATTAACCAAACAGCGTACAAATTAATAGGTTTTAAAATAATAATAATAATAATTTTAAAATAATAATAAAATAATAATAATAATAATAATAATAATAAAATAATAAAAATAATAATAAAATAATAATAAAAACTAATAAGTTTTCATCAAAGCTTATTATTTTTTTACGTGGCCTTGTCTATTAAAAACTATTTGTTTATTGTCTTAATGTTCTTAAGTGTTATTAAGAATTAAAACATTTACCTTTTTTGAGTTAAGCCAAAATTTTGTCAAATATCTAAAACTTGTTTGGTTGATTTGTGCTTTAAATTTCCTTATAGATTTTGGTCGAAGTTAATTTTAATTGTAAACATCGGAAAAATAGCGCTATTTAATTTCTTTATAACTTTAAAAAGGTATTTTAATGTTTTTTTAATCACTCGGACGTTTTTGGGTTCAAGCCAATTGTCCACCAAAATGTATATATTGGAAATTTCGCGGTATTTGGAATTTTCGGAATACCAGAACTATTCCGAAAAACTTAAGAGTTTTTGGGGGTTTCGGGGATACTTTTTCCTTGTTTCAAAAAAAAAAATATTTGTGAAATATTTATATCGTATATATTTAATAGATTATTAAGTAAACTAATTTTGCAAAATCCACGGTTAATTGTCAGTAAAAGATCGGCGTTTAAAAATATCAAAGAGGTTTTGGGTTACAACTGTTCGTTACTTGTAAAATAAAATACAGATGAAAGTCAGGCTTATTATCTTCAAGATTTTTTTTAGATTTGGTGACTGAATTTAAAGAAAAAGTGGGAAAAATTTATTTTATACGCCAGCAGAATGTAAAGCATTTCCTAAATGTAAAATAAAATATGTAACAAATAATAAGCTTCAATGCGTGGTGAAGAATATTTTAGGTTTCAGCGTTTATAATAATATTAGGATCCCCGGTAGACTAGCAGGTAGTGTACTAGTCTATAAGTGTGGGGTTGTGGGTTCGATTCTCACCAATGACTCTGGGTGTTTCACTACAACGAGTGAAGTGAGTCTTCGTTACTATGCTCGATAATTAATTTAGAATATAATTTGCAATTGTATTGTGACATTTAATAGATAAATAAATAAAAAAAATAATATTTTACTGTGAATATTTGCCTACAAATTGTTAACCCTAAATATACCATATTAATATTTTAATTATATTTCTTTAAATTATTGAATTATGTGTTTTTTAAACCCTTTATAAAATAAATGTTATTGAATACTTTTTATGTGATTGCAACCCATATTTTTTTTTTTTATTTCGAAAGCATCAATCACATGTTCACTTGACAGATGTAACAAAATTTTTTTTTATTTATACCTGCTATTTGCGAAAATCAAAATAAGATATACAAAATTCAGTCAGTGTCGTTCACAAACAAATTAATTATTTACACAAACTATAAATTCACTAAAATTGATTACTACGGGGCCATTTCGCTAAGTTTTTGTTTTAAAAGTAAAAAACACGACTTAAAAATAAATTTACACTCTTATTTCCATTTATCTCATATATTCTATGACCAAAAGGTAACCTCTCATAGTGTTATTTAATTTTTTCCACCCACAATCCTTAGCGCTAATCGTACCCGTAACTACCCAGTAACAAAAACTTAATAGGTACTTTATTAAAAGAAGTTTTTTTATTGCAAAAAATTATGATAACATCGAAAAATAAAGTCAATAGTTTAAAAAAATCCCTTAAAATTTTTTTTTCTATAAATCCTGTCATTTGAAATTTAACTGGGAATTTTCCTATAAATTCCCAGGATTTTGTTAAATTAATGTTTTGTCAAATTTATAAATTTTTAAATAAATAGGTATTACACCTATCACATTATTAAGAAAGTAGCAATTTTAAAAAATTTCCAATTAGTTTTTTTGTGAATAAGAACAACTTATGACAAACAAACAATAAAATGTCATCATGCTGGCAACGTTGACCCAAAAACAAAAATTGAAGTACAGAGGAACAAGTCGTTGTAAAAACTCGGCGGCGGCGGCTGAGCAAAAAATTTTTGGCGGCGGCTAAAAGTCGACTTACAGTCGACTTACTCTGTTATCAAAAAGAACAACAACAAAAATAAACACACACTTACATTTATTGATAATTTCTTTACTTAGAACTCGAAAGATTTAAAAAATTAATATTTAATCATATTATGATTTATATATAGTGTAAACACAAAATTTTCGTAAAGAATTCGTAACGACTGTTCGAAAAAAATCTACAGATTTCGGAACCGAAATATTACCGAAATCGTAACGATTTTTATATGAAAGGGTTGACACGACTTCGTAGAGATATGTAGTTACGACATAGTAACATAATGTAGTTACGAAATCGTAACGACATGTACGTACAAAATCGCAACATGTTTTCTGTCGGTACCTCCGTATAAGCTTCGTTCTCTTAAATTTAAGTGAATATAATTATTATTTAACGAGTTGGTATTTAAGACAATACTTTACCGTAATCAATTCAATTTTAATTGTCCATCTTGCTTGTGTTTATTAAATTTTTTTATTTTAATTCTTTTTTATTTAATACAATTTTGGCTTTTATTTACTTACGTATACATCAAAGTTTTATACTTTTTTTTGTTCAGACGAGCAACCGAAATGTCTTAACGAATTCGTTACGACAAGTCTAATTTCAGACACACTACCGAAATGTCTTAACGAATTACTTACGACACGTCTGACTTCAGAAAAAATCGAAACATTTGGTTTGGTGGGTCCTATCAAAATCTTCAATAGTTTTGATTGAGTGTTTTTTTCTTAAAAGAAATTTGTTATTAGGATATGTACATACATACATATATACAATGTGAAAAAAATAAAAAAAAACTTATATCTTTTTGCACCATTTTCAACAAAACTAATAATAATTATTTCTGTGGAAAATCAGTTACATTTTAGACATTGGAAGGTTTTAATTCATATTTTAATGTTGCCAGTCGTAAAAAAATATATGTATGTTGATTAACTTGTAAGGTTGGCATTGCTCTTTAGGTAAAAATTACCATATAAATACTATTCTATACGCAAGTAAAGAAATAAATATATTGCAAATCAACCGCTTAACAACTTTTTTTATATGCCTGCGTTGCTGTTGTTTATTAGAAATACACGTGCGTGAGAAAAATGTAAATAAAAAATGTAAAATATTACAGAGTTTGAAGGCTTGTAAAAACTATAGTTTTAAACTATTTAAGCAATTTTAAACGGTAATCAAAAGGAAAACACCTCATTTACGACATTTTAGTATTCTGTGAGATATAAGACATAAAATATACGACTTTTAAAGTCTTTAAAATCCTATTATAGGGAAAATACGATTTAGTAAATGAGCAACATAAAATTAGGTACCTAAGGTGTTTTCCCTTTGATTACCGTTTAAAAATGCTTAAATAGTTTAAAACTATAGTTTTTACAAGCCTTCAAACTTTGTAATATTTTTACATTATTGTAAATGTAGATATTTTTCTCATGCACGTGAATTTCTAAGAAACAACAACAACAATACAGGCACATAAAAAAGTTGTTAAGCGGTTGATTTCCAAAATATTTATTTCTTCACGGCGATCAATTCTATTAACAATCAATTTTAAATAAAAAGCTACAAAGTTTAATTTACATTTCTTTACTAATAGAAATTTCAATATAGAGAAAATGAAAAATGTCGGCTAACATTTTTGAGCCGTGACAAGCCGTACTCTTCGGCGGCGGCTCGATTATTAAAAAAAAAAGTAGGCGGCGGCTGTTAGCCGGCTATGAGCCGCTCGACTTGTTTCTCTGCTTAAGTATATCAGAATTTTTGATTATTCTTTCTTTCTCTCTACAGCTTCTTTTTCGTTTACTCTGTGTTTTTAATTCTTATTATTCCTTAATTTGGAAAACAAAACACCACCATCATCAACTTTATTTTGTACAAAATTCAACAACTAAAAAAAAAATCGCATGATCAACAAGAATACCCGGCCACTAATAAAATTAAAAAAAAAAAAAAAAACAACAATAACACACTAACAGCACATGTTTGTTTTTCTGGGGTAGACTAAATACAAAAACATCAATAACAACAAAACACAACTACACCATAAGAGTATGAGTGTATGAGTTTAGAGCATCCGCTTTTATTGCAGGATTTATGATTTCTACAGAAAATAAAACAAACAACTAGTGTTTTTCCTTTTCTTATTACCATTTTTGCTCAGAAGGTACAGAATTTAAATAAAACTATGTATTAACATATGTTATACATACAGAAATCTGCACATACATATATATGTACATATGTATGTATGTGTGCATGTGAGGTTAAATACAAGAAATTACATTAGTATTTGTGCGTGTACATTAATTTGATGACAGTAGTTTGTTTTGTATTCGCCTTAAATCGTTTTTATTTTATTGGATTAATTAAAATAAAATTCAAAAAACAGTTCAACTTCGTAATTAAATACATAACGGTTTTTACCATTTGACTCACACACGCACATCCATACTCATATTCAACAATGCCGAATTTAATAAAAGAGTTTGCATCCTCTAATTATTAAGGTGAGTATTTTTTTTTTTTTTTTTTTTTTTAAATATTTCTGGATGCCCCTAGTAGGCTAGTGTGTTAGTCTATCAGCTTGGGGGTTGTGGGTTCGATTCTCACGCTGGTTGTTTCACTACAACCAGTCGTTAAGTTAGAATATTATTTTTAATCGTATTGTAACATTTAATAACTAAATACATAAACATATAAATATTTAAAATTTTAAATGGTGCACCTCGTGTTAATCAAGGTCCGAAAAAAATATGTAACTTTCTAAAACCTTTAGAAATGATTTTTTAATTGTTTTCTGGGACTCTGGAAGTGTTTTAAGGCTTAGTAAGATTTTGGATTGTTCTCAAAATAGGATTTTGTTTCAGGGCTAAATGACTAAAATATTTTTCTGCCAAACTATATCTTTCAATTTGCAAACAGTAAAACAGTAGCCAATACAGCACACTATCGAATAGAATAGAATAGAATAGAATAAAATAGAATAGAATAGAATAGGCTAGAATAGAATAGAATTGCGTTTGGCCGAAGATCACTTCACTTGTTCAAATAATACTCAATCAAAGATTTAATTATATCTTATTCTGTAGGTCGTCTATTATGTTCGCGCCAATAAATTTGCTTCTGGAAAAATAAGTAGGGATTTAGCACCGAATAAGTAGGGTATTAACACTGAGTGTAGGGACCTCAAGCAACTTCTATTGTATGGAAGTCCTACCCTACTAGCATGTATACCACCGTCAGTCAGTTGACCGGCTAACACGGCAGGCAGCTTAACGCTTGTGATTAGCCTTCTAGAGACCTTAAAATTTGACAGTGTACGCCATCTTTGCTTAGCTCTCCGAAGATAGTGGTCTTAATAGTGATAAGCGGCATTGCGAACGATTTTCCATTAAAAATGTTCAAGACGGTTCCAGCCCTTAACATCCTTTCGGTCTGTTTCTTTCCAAAGAAGTCACTATGAGCAGGAACCCAAACTAGGTAGACTTTAGCTTGATGACCCAGCTTGAGTTTTGTAGAATTGAATATCAACAGAACTTCACTAATTCCGGAATTCAGAACATTTTCCTTGTCAAAAAGACAAAAGATATGAGAATTCTTTCAGAGCCACAGATCATCGTAGATTTGTCAATGTATATCCTGGTGTTGTATTAATTTATTATAAAACCAACCTGTTTCTCGTCGTGATATATATGTAGGTACCATTTAGGAATTTTATTCTCCAAACTCAAACACCCTATTTAAGATCCTAGCATGTACATATTTCTGTCTCTATCAGTCAATTTAATATTTTTTTATAATACTTTTATTTTCGCATTGGTTTAATGCAAGCTACGTTAGATAGATCCTAGTAAGCGAGTGATTGCATAGTCTTCATCCTTTCTTTATTAATCCAGGACAGTGACAGAGGAGGTGTTTTTCTATGACAGAATATGTTACATTAAGCAAGAGAGCTTGACATTCACGTCTTCCAAAGCGGAACCAGTAAGTCTGAGTTTAGAAACGAAGCCATTTAGAATATTACGGGTGGAGAAGAGAGCATCATTTTTGTTTTAGGTACTCCGCGATATGCTTTGTTGACATTTACCTTGTTGGCATATACATAAATACTTGGCATTTTGAAATTTGCTTTAATAATAACAAAAATAATGAAACGTTGCCGACAACATCGTGTCATAACCGCCGAAAAAGCTCAAGTGACATTTTTTCATGATTTCGTTTTTTTACAAATATCGATAACTTATGATTATTTGCACCATCTCTAAAACTGTTATCTCTATACAAAGTACCGTTTCAATTTTACATCAAAAACAATTTTAGCTCAAGTGCACGTTTGTTATTTGTTTACATTTTTGCTGACAGCAGCTTGTTATTTAAGCTAATTTTTCTTTAATCAGTTATAAAAAAATAAGTTAATAATCTTATATTTGTATTCAAAATATCGTTAATAATTACTTAAATTTCGCATTTTGAACTCGTGAAAAATATGGCAGAGGTAAAAGTGTATAAATTATGTTTAAATGCATTATAATTTTTCTTAAAAAATTTTATTTAGAAAGCGCTCGTTCCATATAGCGATTCAGATTTAGATATTGAAGAGGAAACATGTGTAGGTCAAAGAGGTTATAAAAAACAAAAGAAGCTACCAAAAACATTACAAAAGTTAAAAGCCCAGGACAAATGTGTTCTACCCAATCCATGTAAAAATAAGAAATGTGGAAATTCATGCGGTGATAAGTTTTCTGAATCTGAGAGGGAGCAAATAAACGAACATTTTTGGGGCATAAGTAAAATAAGGCAAAGAGATTGGTTAAGTTCCAGCATTAAAAGAGTCAGTGTTAAAAGACGAAAAGGAGAGAATAAAAAAAGGCAGTGCAGCTATAATTATGTCATTAATTTTAATAATAAAAGTTTAAAAGTATGCCAACAATTTTTGATAAAAACTTTGCACATATCTCAACAATTTATAAAGACTACAAGAAATATGTCAGGATATAATGAAAATGTTAGAAAATCTACTCCACATAATAAGTCAGATGAAGCTTCCGTATCATTAATAAAATCATTTATTGAAAAATTACCAGCTGTTCCCTCCCATTATTGTCGAAACCAAAGTAATAAATTATACCTTCCACAGGAATTTGGAAACATAAAAGGAGTGTATAAAATTTATACTGAACATCTTAAAAGTATAAAAAAAGAATCTTGCCAATTGTCACTGAGAGTATTTCGTAGCATTTTTAAAAACAACTTCCATTTAGGTTTCCATCTACCTAAAAAAGATAAATGTATCACATGTGAAAGTTATAAGAATAGTCAATCCGAAAAAGAAATGAAATATACGGAGAAATATGAATTACATTTAAGAGAAAAAGAAAAATCTAAAGAAGTTTTTTTGGAAGAACAGAAAAAATCTAAAGAAAATTCATCATTTTTATGTACAAGTTTCGATCTGCAGAAAGTTTTAAACACACCACATGGAAAAGCTATAACACTATTTTATTCACGAAAATATGCATTTTATAATGAAAGCTTTTACGAAAGTGGAACCAGAAACGGCTACTGTTTTTTATGGGGAGAAAGTGATGGAAAAAGGGGATGCAACGAAATTTCAACGATTGTCTTCCAGTATCTAAAACTAGTCGACGAAAGGAAAACATACTCCTCTGTGAGTCTTTATTGTGACAGCTGTGCTGGGCAAAATCGTAATAGAGCAATACTAACCAGCATAATTTTTTTTATTGAAAAATCAAAATACATAAAAAATATAAAAATTACTTATTTGTTACCAGGGCATACAATGATGCCCGTTGATTCAATTCATAGTACAATAGAAAATTTTACCCGTGATAAAACTGTTTGGGCACCAAGTGAATGGTCTACTTTAATAACCAATGCACGTAAAAATCCAACAAATTATAACTGCATTCTAATGAACTACTCCGATTTTAAAGATTGGAAAGCATTTTCACAAAAGATGCTACCCAAATCAATGAAGATTTCATTTAAGAATTTACGCTCAGCTTCATTTGAAAAGGATAACCCTATAATTAGTCTTAGATATGGCTATTTTGACAACTCTGAAAGAAAAGACTACGATTTAAGTTCTTTTCCAATATCCAAGCGAAACCCTGAAATTATCGCCAGGGGGCCTGTTCAAATATATAAGGAATTGTTAACAATTTCGTTACCCAAATACAAGGATTTAAAAACACTTTGCGATAATGGGACAATACCAGACAGATATCACCAAGAATTTTTAAATTTAAGGCACAGTAAATCTGTACATGATTCACTATGCGAAACTGACGAAGAAGATAATATCTATTAATATTGTGTTATATATGTATATGTACATTCCTATTTATAGATTGTTTATTAGTTATTTCGGAGCCATTGTTAAAACTTAAAAATTACTATAGTTACAACTCTTAGCTAAAAGTTAGGTTCTGATATTGAAATAAATATTTTATAATTTCCTTTTCTTTAATACTACATTCTTATAAAAATGAATTCAAGTCTAATTTTTAATAAAACAAATCTATTTAATTAAACCTGTATTATTTTTATTTTTTTCATAAAGGAGATTATTTTATCTTAACTAACAAAAATTTCAGGAATAGGCTTTCAGAGTGACAGCAAAAAAAGCTTAAGGGACAAAAACCACCCTTATATCACCAGTATTAAAATAAAAAACCTTAAATTGTATGTATCAGACAAAAAAATGCTTATGTACAAAATTTGAATGTAATAAATATATTTTTAGCCAAGATAATTACAAAAAACCGTCCCCTGTAAAGTTTGGTTTTTTGCACTTAAGCTTTTTCCGCCGTTATAACACGACATGTTCGTTTGTGTGAACGCTAATGCAAAAAACAAAAGAGAATTCCAAATGTATTCCCTACAAGTGTTCGCCCATATAAACTGGGACTAAGACAGTACGAACACAGAAAAATTGGTTCAGTTTAAAATTTAATTAAACGATTAATTGATTTAATTATTTGTTTAATTTATATTTTTTTGGTTCTGTTTTAAGCAAATATATATTTCAATCAATTAAAAAAATAATGGAACTTTAATTTAAAACTAATTAAAACCTTTAATTGGTGCAAAACATTTTTTCTGTGAAGTGTGACAAGCTAATCCCCAATAGTGTTCTTTGTCTTACTGGGATATTTAATCTATTTAAAACACACTTCTCGCCAATTTCAATAGGCTTTGGTCCCAGGTTGAAATTGTAAGGGAAATTGCTATCTGTACAATGTACACAAGATTAACACAGGCTGACAACCAGTCATATAGTAGGACACCTTTTGGATGGATCAACCTAACACCTAGGTGTTAGTTTGCTTTTTATAACACTAAGTTAATACCAGGATATTTTTTTCTCTACTAAACGTGCAGGAAATAACTTTAGTTTCATTGACCCATTTTTTCTTTTGTAAAATCACTTTTATAATCCGTATTTGTATAAATTTTTATTTTTCTGTTTTTTTTTTTAACTTAAAAAAAAAGACATCTTGTCATACAGCTGCTTTTGTTTATAACCTCACACACGTTCAGCAAAAGATAATACCATAAATAATTTATATTTTTATGTGTGTATTTCTGTTATGTCTGCTACATCCTGTTAAATGGCCAGTGTCATCTTTACACCGTTTTTTTTATACTTCATACCAAAGAACTGTCTTGAGAGCAGACTTTTTTGCAGACATATATGTTGTGTTTTAGTTCCAGTTGTGCATTTTTTCTTATATCCTTCCTTTCAAAACTGATTTTCAAACAAGAAATCACACAGCCACTCTGCCAATCAACAGTTGTCCAGTTAGCATAAGCAGATGTTTTACTTCACAAGTCTTTGGAGGGGGGGTTAAAAATTGGAATTAAAGTGCGTGTGTTTTCAACAAAATGCATTTAACTAAATTGCTGTCGGAAATGTTGAAATGAGGAAAATAATAACAAATTATTTGCTTATATTTTGTTTCGAAACACTTAGTCTGAGTTTAGACACGGAAATATTTGAAAGGGAAACATTTAGTTTGCTAGCATATTACTGGTGGGGAAGAGAGTATCGTTTTTGTGTTCGGTACTCGGCAATACGCTTTGTTGACATTTGCTTTTTAAAATTTGCTTTAATAATAACAAAATGTTTCCGAAAAATTATTCGTTCGTTTGAACGCAAATGAAGTACAAAAGAGAATTCAGAGTGTTTTTCTTCCAAATGTTGGTCCTTCTAAACTGGGACTTACAGTGGCTCACAGCTTATTTTATGCAGTAGTTTTTTTCTTTTCAATGCTCTATAACCACAAAAATAGCAGGAATCTAAAAATGAATTAGGCATCATTCAATAGAAAATATTCTGGTTTAAATAAAAAAATATCATTTATTGCAAAAATCTTTGTTTAATAATTTTAAAACTAAAAAAACAAAAAATACTACAAATTTTCATGTCACAGCTTATTTTATGCAGGCACTTATGATTTTGCATATATCAAGTTTAGGAACGGTAATTAAATTATTTATTGTTTATGACAGATTTGAGGCGGTTTGGCATAGATGCAACCAGTTTTTGTGTAACATTGGGCAAAATATTCTACCACTCTGTCTTCAGCGCTTCCTTCCTTATGTTAATTTCTAATATTGAACATAAATTTTCTATAACGTTAAGGTCGAGCGACTGTGGTGGAGATGTCATTAAATGTGTACAGTTATATATTAACCAAATTTGGACAATACCTCATTTGTGCTTTGGGTCTGGTAATATCTAAAATTTGACTTTATACCCAATTTCTCTGCACTCTCCAATAAATTATCCTTTAGGATCTCAATGTTTCACTGTAGCTTTTAGGTTTTCTTTTTGAGCTCCGTATTTGGTTTCCGCCATACATAAGACATGCCATCTGACCCGAATATGTTAAATTTTGTTCCTCGGCAAAGATAACCGAATTCCAAAATTCTGAATCCTTGGTAGAATGTTCTTTGGCGAAATTTAATCTGCAAAGTTTGTTTTTCGGGTTAATAAAAGGTTTCTCACGTGCGACTCGGCCATGAAAACCATGTTGGCGCAATACACTGTGAACAGTTTCGACGCAACATTGCTTTCCCAGGCCAGCTTCAACTTCGGCAGTCAGTTTTGGAGCTGAAACCTTTGGATTCGCCTTTATTTTTCTTAAAATATATTGCTCGTCGTGTTCAGTGAAAATTTTATTTGGTGCATTTCTGCCTTTGTTGTGGACCCTATTTTCATGAATAAAGCACTCGACGATTTTTTGCACTGTGGAAGCATTTATGTTAACTATTTCTGCTATTTTTTGCTGTGAGTGACCGTTTTTGACAAACGAACAGGCTGATGAATAGACATCGGGGCGATATTACGTAGCCTTTGCGCACTAATTCCTAAAAATACGATTTTGGCCAGTTTTTGGTGAAATTAAATCGCCAAATTCTATCAACAAAAAATTTATAAAATTTTATATTTTCTAAAAGATAGTTTTGTTTAAAATATTATAAAAAGCACAAAAAATTTGAAAGTTGTTTTACTACTAGAACCAAAGAATAGACGTAATTTTTATAAAAATGTCAAAATGAAACAATATTTTCTCTCTTCGCAAAGATGAAATTAAAAAATTTATGATTTAATATTTTTTTAACTATCGCTCAATTTCAATGTTTCACCCAACTTTTCGAATGGTAAATACTGTAAAAAACCGAAAAATCGATTTTGGCCATTTTATACATTTTGTTTTTGTACCGTGCGAATATTTCATTTGAATGAAACTTTATATTTGGAAACTATTTATATCCTTGTTTTTCTCCCACTGTGCATGGGGGTACGGTTTGGTAAAAAGTGTTAACTGTGTTCGAAGATGGATGGATGGCTTTCACATTTTGCCTGTAATGAAGTCGTTAGTAAAAGGGAATTTTAACTAAAGTGAGCTTTATTTATTTTTGTTTTGATAACCTATGTGTGATTCAATTTTATAAATATTAAATTATGCAGCATCACAACAAAAACCGATTAATTTTAAGTAATTTTATGATAAAATTAATTAAAAAGTAATGGCAATTTAAAAACAGTAAAAAGAAACAGCAACTTTGTGAAGATATGAATGCCATAGGAAAACGTTCTAAATTAAATAATTAGACGAAAGCAAAAATATGGTAACTTCAAAACGAACTAGGTGCACGCTAGTGCGTCAGCACAAGTAGTAAAAACCTGAAAAATCTCAAAATGAGATTTAAACTAGTGCACCATGTTATAGTTTTAGCGCTGGCACTGCCAACCGTAAACTTTAAATACAGGGATAAGAAAAAATAAAATTCGAAAAAAGGAGTTTACAATAACATATACATATAATTCTTGCAAAAAAAAACAACTTCAAAACAGATAGAAGGGCACCAATTCTAAACTAAAAATGTAAGAAGTAATCTGTAAGATTTAGATTTTAACCAAATAATATATGCGCCAAAATAAGAGGGAAAAGAAGTAAATACTATGTGAATATCAAGCCTCTCCCTATTACTGTTCAAAAGTTAAGCTATTTTCACCAGCATCCTCCGTCTTTTAAGGGGACACCATTCAAGCCTCTGTGTATAACGGTTTCAAAGATAGGGTCACATAGATCAAATAACATCTCATATTGGGACACCCTTTAATTTACAATTTTAAATTAAAGACCTGTTGTTATAAAGGACGTGGTCACAAAGATTCTTTGTAAATTTCAACTGTCTTTCTATTACGGTTCAAAAGTTTGGGCATATATATCAAATTACATGAACTATTGGGACACCCTTTACATTATAATTCCAAATATTTATACTTGTTATTATACCAGAGAAAGTAGTGGACATTCTGCCTATTTTTCAAGTGTTTGTGTTTTACGGTTCAAGCGATAGGGCCATATAGTTCAAATTACATAATTTATGGGGACACCCTTTAATTTCTGAATTCAAATTGTATATTTGCTATATGGACTTTGGAACACAGGTTCCTTGAAAATTTCAGCTGTCTGTCTATAACAGTTAAAAAGTTTAGCCACATACATAGAATTACATTAACTATTGGGACACCCTTTTATTTCCAAATTCAAATTTTATAATTTTTGTTATAGCTGACTTAGCAATACAGCCTCTTTGTAAATTTCAGCGGTCTGTGTACAACTGTTCAAAAGTATGGCCATACACATCAAATTAAATGAACTATTGGAGCACCCTTTAATTTAAAATTTCGAATATTTATACATTTTATTATAACGATCATAGTAATCGACATTCTGTAAAATTTTCAAGGTTTTGTCTATAACGGTTCAAAAGATAGGCATATATAGGGCAAATTACGGCACCTGTGGGGACACCCTTTAAATTTTAAATTTTTTTTTTTATTAATATCTGCGTTGGAAGCTATAGCGACACGCAATTTTTTAAAATTTTAATTTGGTACCCTTTACGGTTCTTAATACACGTAAAAAAGATGTATGTTGTATGGTGACACCCTTTACTTTTTAATATAATGAACTGTTTTTAAAACGGGACCAACCTGTAAGCATAACCTTTCAAATAAAGACAAAAATTTTAAAATCGGTTCAGAAATGGCTGAGTTCTGCGGTTACATACATACAAAAAAAAAGCAACATTCAGACGAATTGATAACCTCCTTCTTTTTTGAAGTCGGTTAATAATAACCAAAAGATGAAATGATGCCCAATATTATCCTACCTTCAATTATTGGTTAGTTATGAAAACCGCCCTTAATGATTTAAAAATGTGCTCTAAGGACTAAACACAAGCTGGTCACAAGCTGTAGGTTATGCTCTTACACTGCCAGCATCGAATATATTTTATTACTTCCATCTGCTCTTTTAAATCGGCGGTCTTTTGTTGTAATAGTTTATTTGCAACCCTATTTTTTGCAACAGTTCATTTATTAAGGTATAGAATAAGTGCTTCATCTTAATCGATTCAAAAATTGATTAGGCTACAATTTTTTAATTTTTCGATAAACAAACTTTTGTTGAAATATTTTGAAAATATCTATATCTATCAGATGCCCTTGATGGTCAGATAAAAAGGTATTCAGGGTAAATAAGAAAAAAAAGGATACAATTTTTTGCTTAATTCGATAGACAGGGTTTTATATTGATAAATACTAAAAAAAAAATGTAACACAGTGTAAAAGTACCAAGATTTCCTCTTTTTAAAAAAACTTTTAAACAATGCCAAAATGGATAATTTTTTATTGTTATAAACTTTATTTCCTTCATGAATATGTGCGGTTTTCTAACAATAAATTTCAAAGCCACTTGTGGCACATGCCCTTTTACGTACCCTGTACGTCTGCCACAACATGTTGCCAATTGTATTTGTTGCCAGTCCTGCAATGTTTGTTGTTGCAATAGTTTTTATTTGTTAAAAACAAACACAATAACATTTAGTTTAACTTTATTGTTTTCAAATTCTTCTTCATTTTATTTCATTTTTAATACGAATATTTTGCTATAAGAAGTTTTTTTTATTACTTCGGTTTCTCCTCGAACGCCTCTTCATAATTTGTGTTTTGTCTTGTTAAATTCATTCTTGCCAGGCCTCCACCTCCTCCTCATCAGTTGCAAGACATTTCAGACAATGACTTAAATTTTTATCATCATCATACCCACATTTTTCTTCCTTCTTTAGATGCATTGAAACATTCACGTTTGTTGTGCTTTTGGAGAGGTTCATTCCAAACTACGAATACATATTTTTGTTGCGAGAGCTGTTTATCATTAGAACTTTATCTCGTTTATTGCGCCAGCCTTAATAAGGAGAATTTGTTTTTGTCTTTCTTTCTACTTTTTGTTTTTTTCTTGTTGTAGCTGTCGTTGTGTGTATGGCTAAGAAGGTCTTCACCTCATGGTTGACTGCATTCACTAACTAACTTGCTTGCCTGCCTGCCTGCTTGGTTGCCTTTCTTTCTACCAGCCTGTTTTGTGTCATGCAATGCCCAGTCATACCACCAGGCTAATTTACCATGTGTTGTTGTTCTCAAAAATTAAAAATGTTTTCATTTTTTTGTTAGTTTTATTTTGTATATTTTTGGATTTCAAGCAAATAAAACTCGTGCTAAAATACTGTGGAAGATTGCCTCCAAAAAAGTACTTGAAATATGTTTTTGTTCCTGCCAAAAAACAAACTAGTTTTTTTGTCACAAGAAAAATAAGAAGAAAAAAATTGTGCACTTTTTGTTTTATACAAACAAGTTCTTACGTAAAAAGAAAGAGTTTAATAAACTTTCTTGCTTAAAAAATCCTACAAGAAATCAGTATAAAAACCTGAATTAAATACGAATACAAGAATGATTTATTAAGATTCATTATAAAAGTTTTTCTGCTTAACAAACACAAATGCTATTTTAATCATTTGCAACAGAAAACCCTTGATTACCTGGTGAAACTCCGTTATGGAAGTTACATAAACAGCAACAAGAATAACGTAAGAAACATTACATGTTCCTCGATTTTTTTTTTTGTTGCTGAACCACCACTACTCATGTCACTTTAATGATGTTTAACCTGTTAATTTACCATTTTTTCTTTAAACAAACTTTGGATTCTCTATCTCCTTATTCCTTTTTTAAAGTCTTATAATAAATATCAATTAAAAAAATATATATTTGCAAGATAGAATATGCTATATAGTACAGTCAAATGTCAAGAGAAACGACAAAAAGTATTTATGTATATAAGGGATACTAAAGCAGATCACTAACTTTATGTTTCGCCTTTCGACACCCTTCGTCCCTTAATGATATCCTAATGCCTTAATTCCTTTAAATAATTCTAAATTTTCACCTTGTCAAGTATCTGGAGTCCAACAGTTTACTAAGCGACCGCCAGTATGGTTTTCGTAGGGGGCGTTCTACAGGGGACTTGCTGGCTTTCCTTTCGGAAAAATGGTGTCAATCCATTCACCATTTCGGCGAGTGTAAGGTGGTGGCTCTAGATATCTCCAAGGCTTTTGCTAGAGTGTGGCATGGTGCACTCCTGTCAAAACTTATTGCTTTTGGTGTCGGTGATAGCTTTTCTCGATTTATATCGAGCTTTCTAAGGGATCGCACTATACGAGTTGTTATAGATAGGATATCATCAAACGAGTTCAAGATTAATTCAGGGGTACCGCAAGGCTCTGCTCTTTCTCCTACCCTGTTTCTTTTTTTTTCTAAATGACCTTCTCTGTCAAACTTCCAACCCTATCTACTCTTTTGCAGATGATAGCAGCATTTGCCATTCGTATTCATTCTGCAGACGGCCGAGCCTTTTAGAGATTGGGGCCAAGCGGCAAAACATGAATGATACGCTCAATCACGATCTCGTAACAATATCTAATTGCGGCCGGGCAAATAGGGTCGACTTTAACGCTCATAAGACTCAATGTTGTATGCTAACGCACCGGCGTTCGGCCGAAAATGGTGCCACATCTGTAATTATGGGTGGTATAAGTATTAAGGAATCAGAAGCTCTTGATGTTCTTGGCATGAAAATCCAGTGTGACGTTCGATGGACTAAGCGCATTTTTTAAGTATCAAAAGAAGCTTTCAAGTGTCTCGGTTTTCCCAAACGGTGTAAAACATATTTCACCTCATCCTATCTCCTTACTATTTATATCACTTACATCCGGCCAAAAATGGAATACAACTCTTATGTATGGGCCGGTGCTCTAAAGTCTATTTTGGAACTACTTGACCGCGTGCAGGAGAGGGCGAAGAAGCTCATAGGTGACAGTAGGGTATCCAACTCTATTGAACATCGACGCAATGTGGGTTGTGTTTCGCTGTTTTATAGCTACTACAATGGAATGTGCTCTGATGAGATTAGAGAACTAGTTCCCGATATCCACACGTTTTCGCGCACAACACGCTTTTCATTAAGAGCTCATCCATTTGTGGTCGATTGGCCAGTGAATCGCACAATGCATTACATAGAAAATTCATCTTTTAGCCGTACAGTTCGCTTGTGGAATCATCTTCCTACAGAGGTCTTTCCTGTCAACTACAATGTTGGAAAATTCAAATCGAATGTCCACAAACATTACTCCCTCTATACACCTTCCCATAACCTAATTTCCTAGTTCTGGCACAATGTTTTGCATGAGTAGGGGTCA
Source organism: Phasia obesa (assembly GCA_949628195.1). NCBI lineage: Eukaryota > Metazoa > Arthropoda > Insecta > Diptera > Tachinidae > Phasia > Phasia obesa. Next base: position 43,352,891 of record OX451217.1, read on the forward strand.
TCCCCTGAGTGCTGGTCCGAAATAAAAAAAAAATAATGTGTGGTCACTAGCTTTTCCTCTCGATTGGTAAATGTCTATCTTGTTCCCTCTCCCAGTCTCCCGTGAGTTCTAACAATTGTCAAATTGTTAGAAATTATCGGACACATTTTCAGCTTTTGGTTATAATGTGCCAAAGTACACGATAACCTATCGGACAGATAATAGAAGTTTTGAATCTACAGTATGTTCGATGGTGTGTACATGTTGATTGACGAATAAGCTGATAAAGCTATATAACAACAAAATTGACACAATTACAGTTAAAAAAGTACAAATTAATTATGTTTCTTCTTAGAGCTTCAGCTTTTATCCTAAACAAAAGAAGTGAAATGCATTAACCCTTTCAATACGACTTTTGGCCGGTGAAGATATTTCTGTATAATTGAACTAAATGTGTCGTAAATACATAAAGGAACATGTTTACATAATTTTATATTTTTAGAAAATATGGATTTTGAAAAAACGACTTGGGACACATATGTCCCTGCAGTAGTTTAATTATGGGATAAATGTATCCGAGCAGTAAATAATCAGACCTCAAATTTAGGTATTCAAGATTAGAAAATAAAGGGTGATCCATTTCGAGGTACTTTTTTCAATAGCCTTTTTTTGACAGATCACGTGTGAGTTGTGTCATGTCATGTTATTTTTGTTTGGTATTGTTTGGCATTTCATAATGGAAAGACTTACGCCTGAATCGCTTCGCTCTATGGGCTCTTGAAAAGTTCCAAGAAGATCCGACGTTTTCGAGGCAAATTTTGTTTAGCGATGAGGCCCATTTCTGGATCAATGGTTATGTAAACCTGAAGAGATTCAAGAGCTGTCACTTCATCCACATAAAAACAACGGTTTGGTATGGTTTGTGGGCCGGTGGAATCATCGGTCCATATTTCTTTAAAAACGATGCCGGTGCGAACGTAACCGTCAATGGCGACCGTTATCGTGCCATGATAACCGACCATTTGAATCCTGAAATTAAAGCTCGTTATCTCGGCGACTTTTGGTTTCAGCAAGACGGCGCCACTTCCCACACATCGCATCAATCAATGGATTTATTGAGAAAACATTGCGGTGAGCACGTTTTGGGCCGGTCGATTGGCCACCAAGATGTGTGATATCATATCGTTAGAATTTTTCCTGTGGGGATATGTAAAGTCTAAAGTTTATGCGCTTCGATTCAGGCCTTGGAGGAAAACATCACGTGTGGCATTCATCAGCTACCAGACGAAATGCTCGAACGAGTCATCGAAAAGTGGACTCAGCGGATGGGCTAGCTGCGACGTAGCAATGGCCAAAATTTGATAGACATAATCTTCAAAAAATAAATGCCAAAGAATGTTCTTTCAAATGATAATAAACATCCATTAAATTTTAATTTTCGATGTTTTTTTTCTTTAAAAAAGTAGGGTACCTCGAAATGGACCACCCCTTATTTATTTTCATCGAAACTGTTACTTAATGTAAGGTATGGTGTCTTTTTTGGCAGGTGATGATGATTTCCAATAATTGCAAAAACATACTTTGAAATCCTGCCCTGTCTTATGGACCGTCCATTACTAATATGCTGAGTGTAGCAATAAACTGTTTGGATTAGAATAGTGGGCGTGGTACGTCCCATATAAAGTTAAAGATTATTGTCTTGTAGCTAAATAACTGTAGTATGTTGAGTCTTAAAAGTTTACACAAGTACCCTTAATATTAGTATTTATACTCTGACAAAACACAGACTGAGTTGGAACAGTGGGTGTAGTACCATTCATACAAGGTAACAAATTATTATGGAGTACCCAAAGTACTATAATAAATTGAATCCTGAAATTATGTACAAGTAAGCCCCTTACTAATACGCATAGTCGAGAAAAAGATTGGCTGAAACTGGAACAGTGGGCTTGGCACCTGCGATCTGCGTATTAATTCTAAGTCTCTAAATTAGGCATAGGATTCTCTGGGAAAAACTTGCGTTTTTGTGGGCTATACTTTTACCTACAAGTGATGATTATATTACTTTTTGACGAGCGAAGCGTACCGGTGATCGCTAGTATTGAATAAATTAGTCAAGTGCGAGTTAGACTCACACACTTAGAGTTCCGTACTATGTTTAAAAATTCAAGTCTTGCATCACTGTTGGAACACCCTTTAAATTTTAGCAATTTTTGTTATAGCGGCCATGGTAATACACTATCTATAGAAATATACATGAGCTTACCTATTGCGGTTCAAAAAATAAGGTAATATACGTGAAAAATATGTCACTGATGGATCACCCTTTAGATATTAGTAATTCTTACAGCGGCCGAAGTACAACATCTACTGTTAACATTTAAAGAGTCTACCTATTACGGTTCAAAAAATAAGACTATTTACGTACAAATCATGTCTCTGTCGGAACACCCTTTAATTTTGTTATTTGCTATGGCGGCCATGGCAATTCTCTTTCTATGAATATATAAAGAGTCTACCTATTACTATTAAAACAATATGTTACTATACGTGAAAAAGATGTCACTGTTAGAAGTCCCTTTAATTTTTACTAATTGTCATAACGGCCATGGCATCACATCTTCTATACAAACTGGAAGAGTCTACTTATTACGGCTCAAAAAATATGTCGTTATACATGCAAAACACGTCACTGTCGACAAAACCCTTTAAATTTTTATTGTTTTTATAGGCCTCATGGTAATACGCCATTTGTGAAAATTTCAAGAGTCTATCTATTATGGTTAAACAAATAAGTCAATGTCCATGTAAATTACGTCGATGTCGGCACACTCTTTAATTTTTACTATTTGTTATAGTGGCCATAGTAATACTCATCCTGTAAAAACTTCAAGAGTCTACCTATTATCGTTCAAAACCTATGCCATAATCACATACAAATCACGTCACTAACGGAACACCCGTTAAATTTTAAGTTTAATATTGTATACTTGCTTATAACGCGAACATAGTTTAAATCACTGCAAATTTTAAGTGGTTGCTTCCTATAGCTCAAGAAATAATATATATAGGCAAATAACACGTCACTTTCGGAACACCCTATAAGTTTTAGTATTTGTTGCTATAGTGGCCACAGTTATACGCCTTCTGTGAAAATTTTAAGAGTCTACCTATTATGGTTCAAAACTTAGGCCTCATACATGCAAATCACACCACTATCGGAACACCCTTTAATTTTTAGGTTTATTTTTTTAGACTTGTTTATAAAGCGAACTAAGTTTTAATTACTGTTTGTAAATTTTTAATGTATGCCTCCTTCAGTTCAAGATATAAACACATATTCCTGAATAACACCTCTACATCGGAAAACCCTATATGTTTTAATTTTTGTTGCTATAGCGGCCACAGCTATACACCTTCTGTGAAAATTTCAAGAGTCTACCTATTATGGATCAAAACTTAGGCCTTATGCATGCAAATCACACCACTATCGGAATACCCTTTAATTTTTAGTTTTATTTTTTATAATTGTTTATATAGTGAGCTTGTTTTAATTACTGTTTGTAAATTTCAAGTGTATCCCACCTACAGTTCACGAAATATGCAGATATTCGTGAATAACACCTCTCTATCGGAACACCCTATAAAATTTTGTATATGCTACTATAGCGGCCACAGCTATACACCTTCTGTGAAAATTTCAAGCATCTACCTAGTACGGTTCAAAACTGAGGCCTTATACATGCAAATCACACCACTATCGGAACACCCTTTAATTTTTATTTTTATTTTTTTTTATAGTTGTTTATATAGTGAACAAAGTTAATTACATCATCTGTTAAAATTTCAAGAGTCTACCTATTACGGTTCCAGAGATAAAAGGCGCTGACAGACGGACAGACGGACAGACATTGTAGCGAAAACAATAGGGTTTCGTTTTTACACTTTGTGTACGGAACCCTAAAAATGAACATTTATTTTGTGGCTTAATGTTATTGCTTTCTGAATTACATTCTTAATGATGTCATTGTTACAATTCTAGAACTTAAATCGAATATTACAGATTGGTATTGTTAACTATATTCTTAATAAACACATTTTCTTTTTCTTTTCAGGTAATTATAAACATTTTTATTAACATTTAAAAGTAGTTTATTTCGTGGTAAGTAGCTTTTAAACAATAATTAATATTTAAAACTATAAAACAATTCAAATTTAAGTTTAAATATTAAATGTGTATTACTACACCTTTTACCAAATTTGTTTTAATATATAAAACTGAAACAAAACGAGCAAGGATCAGATCTTCACTAAACCCTTTTCAATTGTTAAGATATTACTAAATAAATTTTACTTTAAATAGTTCAAATAATATTTTCTTTAAAACTAATGACTTAATTAAAAAAAATATATTCTTTCAACTTAGGGAGAATAAAACGAGCTTAAGCCTTACTTCAAAAAATTTATTTGTATGGTAATTGTAAAGGGTTTTTTTTATGGAAGTATAGAACTTTAAGTTGGCATTACTTTTCAAGATGGCGACCGCTTTAACAGCTGTCAAGTGATTTATTCTCAGTTTGGTTTGGAAATTCATCATGAATAGACTCACGCCTGAGCAACGCTTGCAAATGGGCCCAAAACGAGATTACCGTTGTTCCCGATTTTCATAAGCGAATTTTGTTTAGCGATGAAGCGCACTTCTGATTGAATGGCAGCGTCAACAAACAAAACTGCCGCATTTGGAGTGAAGGTAATCCTCAAGTGTATGTCGAAACACCGTTACATCCAGAAAAACTCGCTGTTTGGTGCGCTTTATGGGCTGGTGGAATCATTGGTCCGTACTTTTTCAAAAACAATGGTGGCCAGAACGTTACAGTCAACTACTAACTTTTTCATTCCTGAATTGAATAACTTTGATGTCCAGGATATGTAGTTTCAACAAGACGGCGCAACATGTCACACAGCTTGTGCCACAATAGATTTATTGAAAGACACGTTTGGTGACCGTCTAATTTCACGTTTTGAACCTGTGAATTGGCCTCCAAGAGCTTGTGATTTAACACCGATAGACTACTTTCTGTGGGGCTATGTAAAGTCATTGGATAACCCACAAACTCTTGGCCATTTGGAAGATAACATTCGCCGTGTTATTGCCGATATACGGCCACAAATGTTGGAAAAAGTCATCGAAAATTGGACGTCCAGATTGGACTACATCCGCGCCAGCCGTGGCGGTCATTTGCCAGAAATCATATTGCTTAAGAAAACACATGAGCATGAGTTTTGATTTCCTTGTATATCTTTGGTGTATAGAGAGAACCCAGTTTTTAACTCCTTATATTATGTTCTCATGCAGGTTTGATTCCACAAAAGTATGCGCTGGTTTATTTATCTGAAGTTTCGAATTTCTTGTCCCACAAAAACATAACATTTTTGTGTCGGAGTGCTTCAAGGTCGTGTAAATATTGCATGATTTCAGCTGCGAGGGCACATTTTTCGCAGGCAAAAGTTAATGCAGTATTTTATGTACGGTAGTGAAACTAAAGCCTTATGGTGGACTTGAGCTGATGACTATAACAGGGAGATCATGTGTCGTAAATATTCTTGCTTTCTTGATTATCTTGAAATCCTAAAAATTTTGATCTTTGTGAATTTTTACGCACGGTTCGAACAGTAACTCGAGGTCTCTTGTAAATTCTTACGAGAGGATGAAGGCTCATTGAGAAATAAACCAGTCGACCCGAATTTGACGAATAGGCGTTGAGGAGAACTCTATAGATTAGCTTTACTTCATTGCAAAAAACAATAATGTCTTTCAGAAAAGCTTATACTGTACTATTATATTAAGATCTCGTGCGTGTGCGTTTTTTGTTTTTGTAATCCTTACTTTGTTTCTTTTTGAATTTTCAACGCATGACATTCGAGTTGGCTGATTCATTTATTCCTACAGCTTTTTTATTCTTCTGAATTCTGCTGTTTTCCAAAGTAATTTATAAATCTGTTTGTTTATTTATTTTTCTTACACGTCTGTTTATCCATGTGTCCGTCCTTCAATGACTGACTGGCCCGGCCGCTTCCCTGAAGTGGTACTTGTTTGCCTTGGTTTGGTCATAAAGTTTTTTTTTTCTTCTTTAATTTTTTTCTTGTCTTGTATGTTCTTCTTCTACTACTTTTTTGTTGGCAATCGTGTCTTGGGTTACTTCCACTTCTTTATGTCATTTACGCTTCATTTTTTTTAACACAAACATATGCTCATAAGAAGAAATGTATCTACACATCTTCATGTTTGTTTTCTTATTGCCACATACTTTGTGTTCTTCTACTCAACCTGAAAGATTCTCATCTTCGTTTTGTTTCTAAAGATGGTTTAGTAGTTTTGTATATTTAAGATTCTATTTTATGTTTTGTTTTTATTTCATTTTTGCATGACTTTGAACTTTTAAAATGCTTCATTTGATGAACAAGATTACAATCTTTAAACTAAGTTTGAAGTGAGTTGGTTCTGCAGTAAGTTGTCTTGTTATGTCTTAATGTAAGTTCTTTGTTAAGCATTTCGTTTAAAATGTTTAACGAGGATTTTTCTGCAGTTACAGTTGGGGCATGTAAATTAAAGAATGATTTTTATGTTCTAGAAGAAATTCTCTATATCACTATGTAAAGAGCAATAAAGTTTTTATTAATTTAATAAATACTGTAAGTCAATAAGTCTTCCCAAAGTCATGCCTGATATGGCTTAGGTTATGTCGGGTTCGGAAAATAATGTCGCATTCTTTCAGTTTTTTTTTAATCAACATCCCTTTTCTATCTACTGTGTAAATTTGCCACTTCGAAAGTGTTGAAGTGATCGGAGTATATGCTGGATGATCAAGCGGTCAAACAAAGCATCTGTATTGTGCAGCAAGCTTTATGGGTCCTGTGTATAGATCTTCGGAGAGGTTATGTGAAACCCGTAAACAGGCAAGCCTTTCCAAGGCAAGCCTAGATCCACATTATAACCTCTTGCTTAGGGGTTTGGAGACTATCCAAACTCCGTCTGTTGAGAGTGCAACAGCACACTTGATCGACCGTGCACCATACCTACATAAATCGATCTTAAACCACAACCACCACGTGTACCCCCGAAGGGGACCTCACCAATAACCGGTCACAGGCTCTCTGTGGGGCCACCGATTCCCGTGGTACCAGTCCTTTGGGCACTGGTGGGGCCTCGAAGAGGACCCGCAATTTTTATAGCAGACCTTTTCTTCCAGATTTAGGCTCTAGGAACCCTAGCGTCTGCTGTCCCTATTTTCCCCGAGAGAACCGCGTCCAAGCATTTGCCATTCCTGCAGTGAGAATTGGAACCCCCGGAGGTGCATTAATATACACAATTGTGGAACAAGATTAACGTGAGTACCTGCCAACTCGGCTTAACCTCACGGTGGTCTTACCACCGAGTGAAATTTAGGCGTAGACTAGCGCCCCCATTGTGTAGTATAACAACACTTTACGATTGCCACCAATCGCTTTTTGTGTGTGATACAGTCACAATGGGTAGCAATTTATATAATATGGCAAGCCTTTCCAAGGCAAGCCTAGATCCATATTATAACCTCTTGCTTAGGGGTTTGGAGACTATCCAAACTTCGTCTATTGAGAGTGCAACAGCACACTTGATCGATCTTGCACCTTACCTACATAAATCAATCTTAAACCACAACCACCACGTGTACCCCCGAAGTTGACCTCACCAATAACCGGTCACAGAGAGGATAGGCTCTCTGTGGGGCCACCGATTCCCGTGGTACCAGTCCTTTGGGCACTGGTCGGGCCTAGAAGAGGATCCGTGTTATAAAAGAACAGACCTTTTCTTCCAGATTTAGGCTCTAGGAATCCTAGCGTCTGGTGCCCCTATTTTCCCCGAGTGAACCGCGTCAAAGCATTTGCCATATTCCTGCAGTGACAATTGGAACCCCCGGGGGTACATTAATGTACACAATGAGATGATAAACGACAATCAAATAGTGACCTCTAATATTTAGAGAGTTGATAAGCAAACGTAATCTAGTGTGCTAGCCTATCCGCCTGGGGTTGTAGATTCGATTTCTACCAAAAACTCTGGGTGTTTCACTACAACGAGGTCTGCGTTACTTCTTAAATTATTCTTAATAATTAATTAATTAATTGTATTAAACCTATGCATAATAAATAAATAATTTATTTAAGGAATTTATGGAAAGCTCAAAATTTTACACCACTAAAAACTCGTATTCTTCTGGCAAAAACATATTTGATCCCAACACTTTTGTATGGATGTGAACTCTACGCTGGAGCACTAGACTCCGTGAGTAATCATAAACTCAATGTTACATATAACAACATTGGTAGGTACATTTATGGACGCAACAGATACGAAAGAATTTCACATCTCTCGAAACAAATTTACAACAAGTCGTTGGACAATTTACTACAGTGCCAGACACTCATCTTTTTACACAAAATTATTTATACCAAACACAACCATCCTATCTTTATAATGGGCTGCAATTTTCAATCTCAAACAGAGGATATAAATTAAACTCCATTAGATACCAAAATTACAAATTTTGCAATTTCTGTCTAGTTTTGTAATGTTTAAAACTCTCGTAATTTATATTTTAATGTAACCAGTAAATCGAACTATGTACCTACATATATCTAACCAGTGCTGTTAAATAAGATATTTTTTTCTGATGGCTTTCGTTGCTAGTGCTCTTTTTTTTGTTACTTTGTAATAATTTATTATTATTATTATTATTATTATTAAGTTTCTTATTAAATAATAAATAAGATTTATTTTCTTGTTGCACTGAATTTTTAAAAATAAATAAAAATAAATAAATCTTAATGGTCCTTCGAACCGCTTTTAAATAAGTGACCTATAGAAATTGCCTAAACTCTTAGTTTACTCTGGCGGAAATTAACGATTATCACTTTTGCAATGTGTACCAGTGTTAAGATTTCTGACTTAATTATCTCTTTCTGTAATAGTCGTTATCGTTTTTTTGCCAAATTGTTTAAATAATAAATTTTATTGATTAAAATTATCCACGCCTTTACAAATCATACATATGCACCGTTATCTTGTAAACTTTATACTTGCCAAATAAATAACTGTTTTATATTTTTACAATTTATTGTACTATATCTCATGAGCTGTAGTAAAGAAAAAATAGTTAATAACTTTTCATAGTAATTAAAAATATCTACATGATCTTTAAATACCATTCAACTGTATTTTACTCATATCGATTAATTTCTACTAATAGTTTTACCTTATAAAAAATTAAAAGTTAATTTTTCTTTATACATAGTAAATATTTATTTATATATTTTATTTATATATTTAAATGCAATTTGAAAGCCTCTTTAAAATAAATTTAATGTTAATCATAAATATGACACTTAAGAGTTTTAAATACCAATTTGTTTTTTTTTTTTTTTAAATTGATATTTCATGTACCCAGCCGGCATTTTTATGATAAATTTGTGTTTTTTATGACAAATAAATAATTTAGTTTATGGAATAGTTATTGCATTTGTGTATATAACTTAAGCTTTGTAACGTTTTAAACTCTTTATTGAGTTGAATCTGTTTGGACATACAATGCTTCTAAATTAATATCACTTTGAAAAAATAAGTAAATCTTTACGAATGCTAATGGCAAAGTAGTACAACTATGTAATTAGTAAAACAAGTTATGATTGCCATTAAAAAATGAAAAATTAAGTTTTAACGAATACAAACCAAAAATTAAAACAAAAAGAGCAAAAGTATTAGTTCCTGAATAAAAGGCCAACTACATATTTCTGCATCGTCTAACTAACAACTAGCTGATGAGTCAATATAATTGTCAGGATCTCTTTTGTGAAGCTGAGAAAATTAGTGCTCACTGGGAGGAGTTTTGTAAGTTATTTTACAGAACATCATCTTTTTGGGCCTTGTTTGGAAACTGGATTTAATAGGCGTATATGGCAACGATCTGGCAATTATGGTTGGCGACAAGTTCATCGGGGCTATACAAAGTTGCATTAGACAGGTTCTCATGACAACCGAGACATGATGCAAAGAACAGTGAAGAGCTTAGCAAGTCTGATGCTAAGCTCTTCACCAGAAGGAGGAAGATGGAACATCTACACGTTATGTTCGATAAGGAACTTGCCTACTTTTATTAGTGTAAATGAGTATGTGATGTTAGTGGTAGCGGAAGGCAATATACACAATGAGTGTGTTCGTTTATCAGGCTGAATTACTTGGGTTGCCACATGCTTTGGATCCTTTTTAAGAAACTGTGGTTGGTTTTCTAACCCTCTTCCAACTGGAGTGACATAGTTGCTCATCAATGTATGTCACGTCCACTAGAGCCTTCACAGTTAACATAGCTAACACTTTCTACCCCTAGTCTATGACCGTCTACCCACTTCTGTCTCTAAGTTTCTTCCTCAGTCTGTAATGACCCTAATCTTTGTTCTCAATCTTTTCTCTCTAACCCTCCTCTTATCTGTAGGTATCACAAAGAGACCAACATAATGGACCCAAGTGAGCTATTTTTCCTCTCCTTTTCTGCCTCATTTATTTTCTTCTTTTATAAGCTGAAACCTACATGCGTTGGATCATCGGTAGAAAGGTCATGTGTAGGGAAGAAAGGATATCGTTGCCCTCTACAACCAGACAATTCCAAAAGGCATGGGGCAAGTAAATAGGCTCTTTAAACTAGTGCTTGAATGCGTTTTAAAATAAACATTCAGATGGTAACTCTTTAAACCTACAGAGGTGAAGGGAGGCTACCACATGTAGACAGTATCGATTGAAGTTTAAAGATCCCTTTAGCACGACGGCTAGAAAGGTGCTTGGATATAATAGGGACCCCTTAAGTTGAATAACTGCGTAAGTCTCAGTTCACAGTTCACTGGCCAAGATGAAAATGGAAGAAGATGATATTTGCAGACTGTGTCTGCAAGAGGCGCAGATTGCGAGTGATTGTCCAGTATTGGTAAGCGTAAATCTAAGAACCATGGGCAGCTACATAAATATGAATACCATAGAAGATCTCAGCCGAGAGCATTTTCATGGCTGCCGTTGTCATTTTGGATTTATCTCTCAGGTGTTCGGCAAATAAAGGCAATATCCCACTTCTTGATTGAAATTTGCCAGTATTGTTCAGGTTAATACGGGCCAGCTGCCTTTGATGTGCTTACATACTTTACCGCATGATTGGGGATTTCTGCTTCAACCAATGGCAGGTTTAAAAATTTTGAAATGTTCTAGCTTCTATCATAACAGGGAGCAGCTGTACTAATTTTCTCAGAATCTTATTTTGGCGCTTACAAATTTTTTACAAGTTTAAAGCTGAGACAGTGCCCCTTATTTAAACTCCTTAACACCACATTGCTTTAGCGATCAAATGATAAGGTAGCTAGCTGAGTTGTATTGCTTTTAAACTTCATTTGTCGCCAGTAAACGATGAAACATATTGGAGTACTCTGAGATGATCTTAAAAAATCTCCTTTCAGTCATACTATGGTACGAGATTCCAATACCTTGATGTAAAGATATATGTGGGTTTGTTCGACATTAGTATGTATTTTTCTGAATCCGAATTAATGATTCGGAATGCGTGATTTCTTGCTTATAATTAGGACAAACATAGTAATTGGCAACTTCTCAAATAGTTTTGACATTTTTGATAACAGGCTTTTTGCTCTGACTGATCTTTTCCTGGCTTGGGAAATCATTGTTAGCAAAATAACCAAAGAAATCACTCTTAGGGAAAGTATTCGATACATTCGAAATAAAAACATTTTTCAAATGACTAAGTAAAAGTTTGTCTTTTTCGGTTTTATTTCTTAATCATGTTTGCAAAAAAGTCTGGTCTTTATACACACACGCCATAATGAAAAATGGTTCGACATCTTCCAGAGTTACTCTCTTAGCCGATTCGTGATTTCTCTTAGTATGTTTTTATGTTGACAAGATCTGTGTGATTGCCACTCTCGTCGAACTCTTCTCTTCGACGTCTACAGAAATATAATTTTATTAGTTTTTTTAGAGTTATTCGGCCCTATTCCCATTGGCGTTTTAAGTCGTTTCTATATCGTTGTCGTTTTTATCGTCGTTTCGTTCTAAATTCGTACTCTGGAAATATATTGAAACGCTGAAGAAACGTTATCGAAAACAAAAAGAAAAATTAATAAATTGTGGTAGCACTGCAATTTTTTGTGTCGTTTTTTATGACATTTTTGTAATTTCTGAAAAGTTTGTTATTTCTTTGTAAGTTTTAACAAAATGAATTTTAGTTTTCAAGTTCAAGTTTATAACAGCCTTCCCCTGTTGCTCTGGATTGAGCGCTTGATTTATTTTAATAAAAAAAAACATTTTAATGGATATTTTCTCCTAATTTAGTTTTATTTACTTTATGCCAACCGTGTCCATCAAGAACTGGAGGCCCAAACGGATTTAATTTCTGTACTTTTTTCATTTAACATTTTTTTCTTGTAGTCGTTTGAATTTCGTTGCCTACATTGATGACGACAGAGAACAAGTTTTTATTGTCTACTGTCTTCGTTTCAAAATAGAGAATACCGATATATTTACGATGAATGTCGTTAACTCCAACGGTGATGCCAAATTGTCGTTTTTATTTCATTTTCAAACTACAACGCCAATGGGAATAAGGCCGATTGTTTCATGTTGGACAGGTTTATTTATTTATAACACCAAAATCAATAATAACATTACATTACCTTATGTTGATAATTAGGCCAATATGTTGGTTGTTCACTCGAAATAACATTTAAGACAATTCATGTAATTTGATTTTATTAGGTTTTATTCTGAAATGCGTAAATCTCTTTTAACATACTATGTAGGTGAAAATACTTTCAAATATTTAAAAACTTGTTGTTTGCTTTCATTTTAACATTGCATACTTACAACAAATTAAAATTTTATTTTAATTTCATTTTATTGCATGTACGATCACAATACAATACGGAAGTCTTACAAGAGAAATACAAATTTAATCAAAAGTTATAGTTTTAAGTTTTTGTTTTGTTTTTGCAAATGTTATAATGCAAATGCAAAAAAAAAATGTTTTTTATTTCACTGCTGCTTTTATGGTTTAACTACCAAGATATATCATTTCCATTTCATCAGAAACCGCAAATTTATGAAATTATTTGTTTGTTTTTTTTTTTTTTTTTTTTGAAATGAAAATAATACATTTTTCAATTAAAAGAGTTAAGAAATCTACTGATTTAGATTAATAAAAAGTTAATTTATAGCACTGTAATCGACAGGGTTTATTATCATTTGATGTTGAATGTGAATGTTTTTTTTTTTTTAATTGGTTCACAACTCAGGGTATGACCCCTACTAATGCATTGTATTGGGATAAAGCTATGAAAGTATATTATGGAAACGAGCATAAAAGTTCTGTGGATATTGAATTTAAATATTAAAGGATCTCTATAAGGAATTTATTTCATGTTCTTACATGAACTGTTCGTGCGATAAATGTATCTTGCTTTTATTGCTTTGTGCGATTTTTTGACCCATAGACGACAAGTCGCTGGTGCAAGTATGGCAAACAAGTTCTCAAACAAGATTTATTAAAATACATTCTATTATAGTAGCGATGAATCAGTGAAACACACCTGCTCCAGTAAATTAGATACCCTACTGCTACTGATGGGAATCTTTGCCCTCTCATAGTTCGTGTAGCTCATACATGGAAGATATTAATATTAAGATGATTGAGTAATATGAAGTATGTCGTACTAGGTTAGGTTAGGTTAGGTTGCACGGGTCGCCGGCTCCGTGTAGAGCGAAAAACCGACTCACTTGGGTCCCTTTGGTCCCGTTGTGACGCCCGAAAGAGGGATGAGCAGGAAGATACCTGCTGATCCACACTTTAGGTTTGGTGCAAAAACCGTCCAGAAAGCCGGATAAATGAATTTATCCTGTTAATATCGCAACCCGATAAGTCTGCAAGGTCTTGTAGTAACGGGTTGCCAAGCAGCGCCGCTCTTTCCATAGATAGGGCCGGACAGTGACAGAGGAGGTGCTTCACCGTCTCTTCTTCCTCCTCGTCCTGACAGCTTCTGCAGAAGTCATTATACGGCAGATTTTATCTCCTAGCATGTGCACCTATAGTGCAGTGCCCTGTCAGCACAGCCACTAGTGTGCCAATCCGTCCTCGAGGGGTTCTCAGTAGGGTTGCAGTACGTTTGCAATCATACTGAAGCCATAAAAGCCTCGAGATCATACAGGTGGGCTCGTTCGACCATCTGGTTTGCGCAGCCCTCAGTAGTTCCTGCTGGAAATTATCTTTACAGCAATTTAGCGGAACGCCAACTAGTTGATCTAAATCCTAGTCCCTAAGGTAGGTTCCAGATCGTACTATCTAGGCGCACGATGCACAGAGGGATTTTTTGTGCATTAAGTAGTTTTTTCGACACATAAAATTTAAAAATGTAATGATGCAGTTTTGTAGAAAATTGATTCAGTATGAAGTATCCATAAATTGTATGCCAAAAAAAAAACGTTCATTTGTCTTTGAAATAACGAAGTAAAGTCACATGTATATTTTGGTCTACAATATTGAAAACTGTTTACGCTCTTCTATAGTGTTTGTACGTAAGATAATTTTATTGCTCTGATTGAAATAGTGATTTTTTTCAAATATATGCTCTTCTGCGTATTTAAAATAAAAATTATAAAGTTCGCTCATATGGTTTAAAAGATATGATAGAACAAAATTTGTTCTATAACGTGCCGTGATTACAAACTTCCTTGGAAGGAAAAAAAGGTTTCTCTGTCGTGCTCGGGCTCCCGCTATAATAAAAAAAAGTTTAAATAATTAATAATCTTATAAAATCATAAAATTTGTCTCCAAATACATGAAATTTTTAATTTTAAAAAATTACAATTTGTGAAAAAAGTAAATAGAGAAGTGAAAAAGGTATTATTAAAATGAGTTTATTTTCTGTGTTATATAGTGAACTGAGTTACGAACTCACTAATTGCAATGAATAATCTTAAATTGGTTTCAAGATGGTGAAGCACCAAAATGGGCGTTTCCTCCTTACATGTTCGCATAAAATTTATGGAGTGCATACTTCATATTGCCTACAACAAACCATTTGAAAGATGGCCGGCGCTGAAGGACGATCACACAAGTCTAAAACTGGAAAATAAACTTCGAATTCAGAAGGCCTTAAAGGAACTGCTGGGTATACGAGTGGATGCAGTTCAACAAGGAACTGGGTCTACTAACGATGGAAATACGTCCAGGCGTTTCTTTTCTAACCCCGCACTTGTTGCCGATGTGACTGGTGTAGCGGAGCCACTAATTAATCGATTTCGCATTATACTACAAATAATAACTTGTGGCAAAAAAGTTAATTCCTTGAAGTTCAAGAATTTTGCTCTAGATACAGCAAAACTTTTTGTTGAAAAATATAGTTGGTATTATATCCCAGTAACAGTACACAAAATACGGATACACGGAAAGGATATCATGGATGCGGCAATACTTCCTATTGGAATGCTTTCTGAAGAAGCCAGAAATAAATATTATTATAGATTAAAGTGCTCCAGAAAGTGTGATAGAGTTGCAAAAAATACAGATTTTTTTCATCGACTTCTAGTATCCTCATATCCTTTTATAAGTAGCATAAGATGTCAACCCCGTTAATAGGTTCTGGAACTTGATGAATAAAAGTCTATATTTAAATGTATGTATTGCAATTTATTTATAAAATAATTAGTTTTGGGAAAGAAAAAAAAAGTTGTGGGAAAAAATATAATATGGGTTATATGGGCGGTGGGTAGTGGGCGTAGCCAATTTTGATGAATCTTTATTTTATTCTTAATTGAGGTAATAAAAGGCTCTTTGCCAAATTTCAAAAACTTTGGACCAAGAATAAATTTTGGGTTCTATGCGCGCTGGGTAGTGGGCGTGGCCAATTTTGATGAAACCTTATTTTATTCTTAATTGAGGTAATAAAAGGCTCCATGCCAAATTTCAAAAACTTTGGGCCAAAACTAAATTTTGAGTTCTATGAGCGGTGGGTAGTGCGCGTGGCCAATTTTGACGAAACTTTATATTTTTCTTAATTGAGCTAACCAAAGGCTCAGAGCAAAATTTAAACATTCTGCGGGCACTCCATATATTTTTTGCCAAAAATTGTATGAACAAATCCCACTGTGTAATGCGCCATCCCATGTTCCGGCCTATGAACATAGACTATGACTAGACTCGACAACTCTGAATGCCAGGGTTGTTAAGTAACTAGGACAGGGTTGGTTGGTTACTACGTTTAATAAGGGATAGCATATATAATTTTTTTATATTGCTATCTCGCTTCTTTAATGATAATAATTTTGTAGTTATGCAAACAAATTTACTAATAAGAATTTGGCGGCAAAGAAAAACACGGAAAAATGTAAGTATATTTTTCTGATTATAATACAATTTATTTTTAAATTAATGCGATGCATAATGGGATGTCCAAAAGGGGACACAAATGCATTTCACAAAGACAAAGTTCCTGCAATATCCCATACGTAACTACATAAATCATGGCATATTTCTTTATTGTCGCACAACGCTATTTTGCGCAGCAACTCTTGCACACCATTGCATAATATGGCAAATATTTTGCTCTTTGTAACCATTCGGCCACCTCTGGTTTCGTATGTGTATTAATCTCCCCACTGGACTTTTTGCACTTTTCCTCATCTAATAGCACATGAGCGTTGACTTTGAGCCAGTTAAACTCGATTCAGCTGATAATCTATAAAATAACAAATTTTCAAACTAAAAATACAGATTTTATATGCAGAGTAGGAGAGGCATTGGAGATGCTTTAAAATACTATAAAATTTCAACTCAAACGTTTTATCTGTAATTTGAACTTACGTTAACGTCGCTTATAGAAGCAGTTTCAGCCATAACAATATCTTCGATTGGACTTGAGGTCAAACCTTTGCCAGCATCTTCTTTAGGCGAAATTTGCGATGTCACACTGCTGCTACCAGAACTATTTATATCTGCCGGTTTTTCTTCTATTGCCACGTCTCCATCATTATCCGTCTCCAGTTTTACGTCCGCTGATATAGAACCTTAAACACAAACAAAAATATAGTTCATCTTTGGGTTTAAGTATTTAAAACATTTACTTACTATTTATTTTCGAATCCAAACTGCATCTTGACCAGTAGGCCAATATATGTATTGCTATAGTATTGGCATGATATTCACAGTTTGGATTGGTCATTACACCACGCAAATGCAAATGAATGTATAAAGCCAACGTGCACTTCGCCGGAGAAACATATGTATGTACATTGAAACCAACGTGCACTTGACCGGAGAAGCATACATCTTTTGCACTGCACAAACGATATGAAGTCTAATATTTTTATATTAAAGGACTCAAAAAATTTGCACGCGACTTATTCATCAAATACAATTTCATCATTTTATTCTTTTTTAAACCCAAAAGCCACTGGAAAAACTTATCGGGCCAATATGATTGCAGTTTTATAGCCATGACGTATTTTTTATGTTTTATGTTTTATTTTTACACTTGTTGGAGTTAATTTCAAACTTTTTCAGTAAAATAAAACTTTGGCTTAAATTTTATTTATATTTTTTGTTTGTTAATTTGTAAACAATGACTACGTATAGCTGTTTCTTTTTACACTTTGTTTCAGACGATTCAAGTTTTTTTCTTATTCGTCTAAGTAAACGTAGTAAAAACATATGATAACACGCTGTTCCACCTGTCAGTGTTGGGTATTCTGGTTATTTTGTGCTATCAATACACTGTGTATATTTCACAAACCCATACTGGTAAACGTAAAGTTGAAGTTTGATAGTATTGTATTTGATATTAGAACATTCAATGCCCAAATTGCATATTTATGTTTTTGTGCGGATCTGTTTAATTTCTTTGTTATCATTCTCATTTATTTAAAGAATTTTTTTGACATAATTGTATTTTTAGCTTGCCTAAAACTTGGGTTAAGGATTCCGATGAGCTTAATTGAGCACTCGTAATGATTGATTAATGAACTTCTAACAGTTTGATCTAATAGCACATTAAAGTTATGTGAAGATACATGGCTTTAATTTTTCAAAATAATTATTATCTCTTAAACTGTTTAAAAAATACCAGGTTAAAGATTTTTTGAAACTTGAAAAATGTTTTTGACCTATAGAATATGTGGCACTAGATGCCAAGAACATTTTTTGATTGCTTAATACGTATATTTCCCATAAGTAAAAAAAGCGTGGTATTGGGTCCTCAGTTGCCATCTGCCAAGGAATAGGGGTGATTGGACGCTTGACAAAGAAGGCCATTATAAAAAATAGGTGTTACCACTAAAAAATAGCCATAAACACGTTTGAATACCCAGTAGTTTACGAGAATGCCGCATCTGTCTTTTTATGGAATGGCATTACATTATCCATATATTTTTGGAAAGTTTAGCTAATGGTTGCGCTATTGTAAAGCACTGCTTCAGGACCAGTGAGGGTAAATAGAATTCGGCCTAAGAGACTATCAATAAGATCCTTTTTTAGGGTTCCGTACACAAAGTGTAAAAACGTAACCCTATTGTTTTCGCTACAATGTATATCCGTCTCTCAGCGCCTTTTATCTCTGGAACCGCAATAGGTAGTCTCTTGAAATTTTCACAGAAGGTGTATAGCTGTGGCTGCTATAAAAACAAAAAAATTATAGAGTGTTCCGATATAGAGGTGTTATTCACGAATATGTGTTTGTATCTTGAACTGTAGAAGGCATACACTCAAAATTTACAAACAGTAATTAAAACCTAGTTCGCTTTATAAACAAGTCTAAAAAAATAAACCTAATATTAAAGGGTGTTCTGATAGTGGTGTGATTTGCATGTATAAGGGCTAAGTTTTGAACCATAATAGGTAGACTCTTGAAATTTTCACAAAAGGTGTATAACTGTGGCCACTATAGCAACAGATACTAAAACTTATAGGGTGTTCCGAAAGTGACGTGTTATTTGCCTTTATGTTCTTATTTCTTGAGGTATAGGAGGCAACCACTTAAAATTTGCAGACAGTAATTCAAACTATGTTCGCGTTAAAAGCAAGTATACAATTTTAAACCTAAAAATTAGAGGGTGTTCCGATAGGACTTGATTTGCATGTATTTGACATAAGTTTTAAACGATAATAGGTAGACTCTTAAAGTTTTTACAGGAGGTGTATTACTATAACCACTTTAACAAATAGTAAAAACTAAAGGGTGTGCTGACAGTGACGTAATTTACATGCACAATTTTTTAACCATAATAGATAGACTTTTGAAATTTTCACAAATGGTGTATTACTATGACCCCTATAAAAAGAATAAAAATTTAAAGGGTTTTCCGACAGTGACGTCTTTTGCATGTATAACGACATATTTTTTGAACCGTAATAAGTAGACTTTTCCAATTTGTATAGAAGATGTGTGGCCATGGCCGTTATGATAATTACTAAAAATTAAAGGGTCTTCTAACAGTGACATGTTTTTCACGTATAGTAACTTATTTTTTTTAATAGTAATATGTAGACTCTTGATATATTCATAGAATGAGAATTGCCATGGCCGCCATAGCAAATAACAAAATTAGAGGGTGTCCCGACAGAGCCATGATTTTTACTTAAATAGCCTTACTTTTTGAACCGTAATAGGTAGCCTCTTCAAATGTTTACAGTAGATGTTGTACTTCGGCCGCTGTAACAATTACTAATATCTAAAGGGTGTTCCATCAGTGACATGTTTTTCACGTATATTACCTTTTTTTTAAACCGCAATAGGTAGGCTCATGTGTATTTCTATAGATAGTGTATTACCATGGCCGCTATAACAAAAATTGCTAAAATTTAAAGGGTGTTCCAACAGTGATGCAATTATGACTTTAATTTTAAAATTAAAGGGCTACTCATAAGACATGAAAAAATTAACAACTTGAATTTTTAAAGTTCTACTAAACATAGTACGGAACCCTAAGTGTGAATTTTGAAATAAACGCAGTGAATATGTATCGGTTTTAAATTTCTAGACATCTCGTTTATTAAATTTGTTTTTTAAATATTCATTGCTATTGTTTGCTCCTATTGTAAAAATTCTTCCTTAGTTTCAAATTGGTCCAAAATAATAAAACTCTAACATCTAAAAAAATTTGCGTAATTTTAGTTCTAGGAAATTGTTTATTCAACTTAGCAATTAGCCTAGAACCAGCCAGCAAATAAGTACTACTAAACAACAAGTCTGTGCAATGTTTTAGTGGTTTCAACATTTTCCATGGAAATAAAGTCCACTTTATGAAAGTTCAATCCCATTTAACATAATAAACATTACGTATTAAATCTGCAATGCTTTAAAGCTGTTTTTCTACTAAATGCTTATTTTCTACAATGTTTTATTTTTACTGCTGCGAACAAATTGATATTTTTTAGTGTCTCCAATATCATACTTAAATTAGTTTTTTTTTTTTTTGCAATATCTGCAATCCGTTAGTAATGTCAAAGCAACATAGAATACATTTAACTGTTGTGAGGTGACTTTGTTGCAGACCATTTAGAGTCAATGATCTTTTTTTTATTTTAAAAAACCTACTTACCTTTATCTTTATCCACAAATCTTTACATATAATAAAACTGTAACAGGAGTATTTCTGTATATGAAATTTGAATATTTTGAATTGGAATACAAAACACAAATTTTTAGAATCTTTGTACTGGTTGATTTTTAATAAACTTTTGTGAGGATCTCGGTTCAAATATAGGCTACTTTTTTTTGTAAAAATATCTCATTTCCAAGAGAAATTAGAGAAAAAGTAGTGAAAGTACGTAGTTTTACCGATTTAATGGTACTGAAAACTTGGCAGCACCTTTTATTTTTGTCAGCGGGAAATTTCAAAAACTATTAATAGAACTCTACAAGAATCTTAGAATAGTATATACATTTTTGAATTTTATATAAGTGCTATGTTCCTTAAGCCCTTTTCACACTATTATACGGAGTATTAAGACTTGTCACATACTTAAATCCAATGAGAAATTGTGATACTGTGAAAACAGTATGTTATTAAAATATGAAATAATACGGAAAGAAACTTGACCAAACCATTTTTAAAAAATTTTCTAAACGATAACATTTTTCATTTTATCAGGGTTGTGTTTTTTTAAAGCAAAGAACCAAGCTGAATGAGTCGCAGCTGATAGTTCGCCGCCGCCGATGATATTGTTTCTTTGTCCTGCACCTGCCTTAAATTGCCAACAGTCTTAACGCCTACGTATGTACTTTGTTTCTGCCATGCCTAGCAATTGTTGAATGTACGTATTATTTTTTTGTTTTAATTTTTATTTTTTTATTAACCGAAAACTTGAACGGCCAAACAACCTTAGGACCCGGCACCTCTGCCGTCCACCTAAAATGCTCAGCCGACGCCGTTCAATGTCTCGTCTTGGCTTGTTCCTTTGCTGATATTTGTCATTTTATTTGAAATGTGATAGATAGTGTGAAAACGAAATGTTATGCTACGTTAGATTTTTTGACAATCACACAATTCTGATTGGATTTCTATCTTACAAAATCCAATGAAAATCTTAATACTCAGTATTATAGTGTGAAAGGGGCTTTAGTAATTACCCAAGAATGGGTATCTCTATGTGAAGTAAATACATAAACCATATCTGAAGCACACTGTAAAATTACGAATCTTAAAACTTGGTGTGGATCACTTTCAAAGCAAAATCGCACAAAATATTGTAACAACGCTGACGAAGTGGCGGACACTGCTAATACTTAATAAGTGCAGACATCATCATTACCATTCACTGCTTAATCATTAATAACGCTTCTATCCTCATCTAGTCTATCATCATCATGAATTTTTTTTAAAGAAAATAAATTTTTACTGTGTTTCGTTGTTTGTTTATGACTTGTAAAAATATTATTTTACATTTAGTACGAGAATATTAAACATTATTCAATGTACACTCTCGATCAGATGATTAGAATCACTTAAATGTCTGTTTTTAATTGGCCATATCTTTTAAATTTTTTGTCGACAACTAAAATTTTATAACCATCGGAAGACTACCTATAGTGTATTGCGTAAAGTACTCTTTGTTTGTAAAGTACTCATCCAAATATAATAAAATAGTGACTCATTTCATGTCTGTCTGTCTCTCGCATCACGTAAAAACTACTGGATGGATTTTAATAAA
Organism: Phasia obesa; assembly: GCA_949628195.1. Classification (NCBI taxonomy): domain Eukaryota; kingdom Metazoa; phylum Arthropoda; class Insecta; order Diptera; family Tachinidae; genus Phasia; species Phasia obesa. The sequence goes on from OX451217.1 coordinate 43,375,156, forward strand.
ATTTTGTGAGGAGGTACCTTAGTATCCTGATTCCAATATAGGATACTATTTTTTCCTTAAAAATATATTATTTCCAAAAGAAAGTGAGGAAAAGGCAATGAAAGTACGACGATTTTTTTGCCGATTTAGGTACTGCACACTATAAGGCACCTTTTATTTTTGTTGCGCAACAGATGGCGCTGTTTTATAATAATCACAAAATATGAATTTATTACTGCCAGATAGCCAATTGAATAAAATTTGTATTTTTACCTTATGGAATTAAACACCTTTACACCAGAGCTTTACAAGAAACTTGTAAGAATTTTAAAAAATAGCCAAAAGTTTTTTTAATATAGCGAAAAGAGCCAATAGAGATGAGCCTTAAATAAAAAAAAAACTGAAGAAAATAAAGCCGCTAAATAATGTATGCAAAGAAATTTGAATACAATTTATTGGAGAAAATATAACATGGAACATTCGAGTAAGAGGTAATGCTAATGACTGACTTAATATTGTTTTCAGTGACAAAAAGATATTTAATTTTAATACTAGAAAAGAGCACATTTTTAGGGTTCCGTACCCAAAGGGTAAAAACGAAACCCTATTGTTTTCGCTACAGTGTCTGTCCGTCTGTCAGCGCCTTTTATCTCTGGAACCGTAAGAGGTAAACTCTTGAAATTTTCACAAATGATGTATATCTGTTGCCGCTATAGCAACAAATACTAAAACTTATAGGGTGTTCCAATAGAGAGGTGTTATTCACGAATATGTGTTTATTACTTGAACTGTAGGAGGCATAGTCTCAAGATTTAAAAACAGTAATTAAAACTTAGTTCGCTATATAAACAAGTATAAAAAAATAAACCTAAAAATTAAAGGGTGTTCCAATAGTGGTGTTATTTGCATGTATAAGGCCTAAGTTTTGAACCATAATAGGTAGACGCTTAAAATTTTCACGGAAGGTGTATAACTGTAGCCGCTATAGTAGCAAATTCTAATACTTATAGGGTGTTCCGATAGAGTAGTTTTATTCACGTATATCTGCTTATATCTTGAACTGTAGGAGGAATACACTAAAAATATGCAAGCAGTAATTAAAACTAAGTTCGCTTTATAAACATGTCTAAAAAATAAACTTAAAAATTAAAGGGTGTTCCGATAGTGGTGTGATTTTCATGTATAAGGCATAAGTTTTGAACAATAATAGGTAGACTCTTGAAATATTCATGTATAACTGTGGCCACTATAGCAATAAATACTAAAACTTATCGGGTGTTCCAAAAGTGAGGTGTTATTTGCCTTTATGTCATTATTTCTTGAGCTATAGGAGGCAACCACTTAAAATTTGCAGACAGTAATTAACACTATCGTAGATACTTTATAATATGTGTACTTTGTAATTTAAATACTTGTTTAATTTTTTAAATTTGTTAAGTTTTCTGAGAGATATGTTTTATTAAAACAAAAATGTTTTTATTAATTTTGCCATTATGATTTTTTGAATTCGAAAAGAATATTTTAAAAATAAAAATCTAAACATAAACTTTGAATTAAAATAATAGCAACCACAACTATGTTCGCTTTCTAAACAAGTATATAAAATTAATCCTTAAAATTAAAGGGTGTTGCGAGAGTGACGTGCTTTGCGTGTATATGGCCTAAGTTTTAAACGATAATAAGTAGACTCTTGAAGTTTTTACAGGAGGTTTATTACTATGGAAACTATAACAAACCATAAAAATTAAAGGGTGTTCCAACAGTGATTGATCCTCATGTATAACGCCTCATTTCTTGAACCGTAATAGGTAGATTCTTAAAATTTTGTACAGGAGATATGTTGCCACGGCCGATATAACAATTACAAAAAATTAAAGGGTGTTCCGACAATGACATATTTTTCACGTATAGTGACTTATTTTTTTAATCGTAATAGGTAAACTCTTGATATATTCATAGAAAAAGAATTTCCACGGCCGCTATAACAAATAACAAAATTAAAGGGTGTTCCGACATAGACATGATTTTTACTTAAATAGCCTTATTTTTTGAACCGTAATAGGTAGACTCTTGAATTATTTACAGTATATGTTGTATTTCGGCCGCTGTAACAATTGCTAATTACTAAAGGATCCATCAGTGACATGTTTTTCACGTATATTACCTTATTTTTTGAACCGCAATAGGTAGGCCTGATTTTTTATAGAAAGTGTATTACCATGGCCGTTATAACAACAATTCCTAAAATTTAAAGGGTGTTCCAATAAAGATGCAATTTTTGCGAATATGACTTTGTTTTAAAAAATAAAGGGTGCCCCATAAAAAATTAACAACTTGAATTTATAAAGGCCTACTAAACATATTACGGAACCCTACATGTGTGAGACTAACTTGCACTTGAGTGATTTATTTTAAATTGTTATCGGTAGAGATAGTGGGTTACAGTTATAAAGCATTACGCCACAATTGATTTGAAATTTCAATGTACAAAAATAACTGAAAAACTTACAAGACTCTGCCACAATCAGCTTTCCCTGAAGTAAATTACGTATTCGGACCGTAAAAATGTTCGTCTCCTTAATTAGCCACCATAATTTCTTCCGATCCAATAAAAATATAATTGAAAATTTTTGATTTTGGCTTTCCGACAAGGTTTGTGAAGAGGGAAAACAAGTCAGTATGGAATCACTAATTCAAGCCATTAAGGACTCGTGCAATTAGATATTGTCGGTTCATTTGAATTAGTGCTGGTATTTTGTACTAATTTTAATTACTCGATACTACTCAATACTTTTCAATTGGAGTTTTAATGAAAGGGTTAAATTTTTATTTAATTTGTTTCTAAAACTATAACGTTAAAAGTATCGAGTAACTACTTTTGATTATGGAGTACTCTAAAAAATGATAAAATACTCGGTACTCGATACCCACTAATCAATACTTTGCCAGCACTAATTTGAATTCACTCTTATGATTTAATAAAAAAGCGAAATAAAGACTATTAAAATATATAAACTATCAATAAATTTAATAAATTTGGATGTTTTTATTAAACTATAATAATATAATGCATTTTTAACTTAAATTGTTCTAATAAGATGAGCGAAAAAATTTAATTTATTCCGCTTTTTTTCTGGAAAAGGGAGTTTCAAATACAGTTGAAACAAACTATATTTTTAATTTTTGATATTTTTCTAATCTTTGAACAATTGCTGCAGACACGTTGTTACCAAATATGGAGTGACTCTTTTACGATATGCGACAGTGCTGAGTTGATAGTATGTATCAGACTTTGAGGCGTTCCTTCTCCAAATTATGAGTTGATGTTAGCGACCTTCAGCTGAAATTGATATTAGCTGACGACTACAAAAAAATTTTAAATAACAGAAATTTAGGCGGTTCTAATCATCTGATGGACAGTGTACAACACAATTGTGGCATAAATGGTTGCCCAGCAAACACGCCGGTTTGATTTTAAATTAAGAATGATTTTTAATCAAAATCAAGTTGAATAAATTTTAATTGAAATACTATTCTAAAATGACATAACTTTAAACAAATAATTGGCTTTATTAGAAGGATTTCCATGAATCATTATTTTCCAAACAAAACTGACCACAAATGATAGAACAGTTAAATCTTTGTCGGACCATGGAACCTTAAATAAAAAACGCTTTGTTAATAATATTCCAGTCTCAAAAATTTTGTTATATCCCTTTTCGTCTCTACCTACACAAATGTGTAGGGAATTTTTTTCATGGGTTGAACAGCATTTTATATGTTATTGTCTAGATCTAGTGAAATCTCAAGGGTCAAATGTGTATATTCTGTTTCTAAGGACATGAACTTTGTATGGACATAAAAAAATATATTTTTATAGTTTGTTTTTTTAGTTTTTTATATCTGTGGCAATAAGGAAAAAGTGCTTAAGTCTGATTTTTAAGTTTTGTAGCAGAGCAATTTTAAACTTTAAAATTAATTTCTTTTTTAAATAGCTTATCTTAAAACTTTACATAAGAGAGTCTAACGTATGTTTTGGAAAAAAATCTTATATCTACCAAAAGTACGCAAGTGTTGCAATAAATAAGTTGTGAAAGAAGTTTTTATGCTTTAAAAAAATAACTTAGTAGTTTCTAAAGCTTTTTTTCAAATGCAATTAGACATTGAAAAAAGATAAGCAGAAAAAAAAACTTCCTGAAAAATAATACAAAATAATTGAAATTTGCACATGGGTACTTTGGATTACGGAGATTATAAAGATGCCAGTAACTAAAATTTTGCATAAGTCGACTTAAGCACTTATTCCTTATTGCCACAGATATTTCATTGACATCCGCAAAATTTTTAAATTGCTTGGGACGGAAAGGGATATACGAAGGTGGGTCATATTAATAAAAAAATATTTTTGTTTTATGAAAGGTTTATTGAAAAAAATTTGTATAAAAGTTTGTTTTATAAAACAAAAATATTTTTTATAAATTTGGGCCTTAAACTATAAAAAATTACATAATGATGGAATTCTAAACAATCAATCATTTTTAACCAATAACAAATTTGTTATGACGAGATTAAAAATATTTTAGAGATAATGGGTCTCATGCATAAAACGTGAGCTTGAGCGCGGACTCGATTTTTTGAGTAAAAGGTGCTTGTCGTATGCATAATAAAATTTGAAGTATTTGCTTTTACTCACAGCTCACGTTTGATCTCGTCGTGCTCAGTTTGAACTAAGTGAGATGAGCTTGAGCTCATTTTCATATGCATAAAAACAAGCTTTTGCTTTCTTTCGTGAGCTCTTACTCAAATTTTTTTGAGCCTGCCTTATAATTGACTCGCGTACACTAAAAAGGAATCATGGCTGAATATTTTGTGCCACAAATAAATACAAAATGTTATCAACAGCGTAAAACAAATTTAGCAAGTGAGGATAAAAAATTATACAGGTTTGTATTCTTAATTATTAATTTTTTTATATAATTAATAATAAAATGATAAATACATAGGTTTGATGATAGTAGCATCTGCTGGTTGGCTAATTATTTTTTTGAGGATTAAGAAGAAGCAAGATTGATAAAATTCGACTGTTTTTAAGATTTTGTGTAGATCCTGGATTCCAAAATGGTATAGCCACAGATATTGGAGTCCATCAATCAACTATGTCGCGAACTATTGCGGAAGTTGTGAAACTTATATCTGCCAAAGCAAGCGAGTACTTTCCATTTGCAATTGGAGTGATTGATTGAACTCATATAAAAATTAAAAAGACCAACAAATCAAAGCGATAAGTATATTTGTAGAAAAGGCTTCCACTCTATAAATGTGCAGGCAACTTGTGATGGAAAAGAACTTTTTACAAGCGTTGACATATCCTAGCCTGGTTTAGTTCATGACTCACGCATCTTACGAAACAGCGAGGTCTGTAGAATAACGCAAAATGCAACGAACGATGCATTACTTCTCGGCGATAAGGGCTATGGAATACGCCCATGGCTAATGACACCATTCCGAAACCCATCAACTGATATAGAAAAAGCATTCAACAAAGTGTTTACAAGAGAACGTGTCATTATAGTACGGTGTTTTGGGCAATTGAAGCAGAGATTTTCGATACTTCAATACAAAATTCGGGTATCGACAGAGTTATCGCCCCACGTAATAGCCAGTTGTTTCATTTTGCATAACATATGTAGCTAAATTTTTAAATTTTTATCAATGACGATTACAACAATACTGATATATGGCAATTAGGAAACGATATCGAACAACAAACAACAAGAAATTCTGATTCTACTTCACTTTCACTTGACGGCATGTTTGCACTTCAATAACAATTAGACGTTTGATCTCCCTTTGCTCAAGTAATTGCAATTGGTTTGAACTTATTTTTATGCATACAAAATTGAGCAAAAGCTGTTGCTGTTTGATTGAACTCGACTTACGAGCAATTGCTCACCTGCCTCAACTCAGCGCTTTTACTCGTTTTTATGCATGAGGCCCATTGTTGATATTTAATTTGATATCAAATTGAAAAATTGCTGTTTTGAAACAACGTGATACTTGTGTTATGTAGCTTCGAGAAAGACTTTATTTCTCAAGTTATAAATCATTTTCAAAAAAAGTATTTGTTGAGTACAACTATATATTTGTGCATTATAGCGACGTGATACAAACACTATATCAAATTGGGAACAAACAATATATTAAATGTTTTTCTAAAATAATATATCAATTTTTGTTAGAATAGTAAATTAAACCTCTGCTAATATTATTAAAAAATTTTTGACAGTTACACTTAACCTCAAATGAAACAACCGTCTTATTTCAAACGTTTGATTTTGTGTTTGCTGGGTAGTGGTTAGTGAGGTGAACTAAATTTGCTTATACTCGTGTTAACCTATGGACATACATATGTTTAAAAAAAAAACTGATTTTCTAATCAAATTTCTCAGTGGTAGTAGTAGTAGTAATTATGATGACCGACCAAACCCCAGTGAGTTTTAGCTGGAGTCATAAAAAATAAACTTTGACGCGTCAAATTTAGTTTCATACTATTTAATTTACTATTATTATACTCCATGGCTTAGTTTTTATTTTATATGTTTGCATTTTTATTGCTTTAAAGACCGACATTTATGTATGAGTTAATTTCATAAGCTTCGTAAAAACTAATTTCTTTTATTGTAGGTTTTAGTCCGAATTCCAGCAATTTCCTATTAAACTTATTAAAGCAAATTGTTGTATGAGCTTCTGTTGTATGTAAAATTAATTGATGTATGAAAGCATTTGTTAAATTAAACATGTGTTGTGTTACCATATAGAGGTTGCACAAATTAAACACATTTTGGAGTTGTTTTTAAATAAAATATGGTAAAAATGGGATGTAGATATATATTTGTAAACTTAATTAAGAAATTTCTCAGTCTGGTACTTTTTTTTACGAAATTTCTTACTTTCCGTTCTCTTTGAGCTTTCGAAATCTTTTCAAAGTAAAAAATTTTCATAGAGGTTAAAAGCGTTCGTTAACCTAAATTATAATCAATTCATTGAAATTGACTGTTACGGGGGGTAATTTCTACAGCCATTTCGCTAATGCTTAAATCAGCATAACATATTCTTTTTTTATGAAGCTTAAAATATCTTACCACTTATTTTTTAAGGTGGCCACAAGGTACAATTTCGGAAAATCCCAAAAGTTTGCATTTGTTACAAAAATGTAGATTTAGAAAAGTATAAAATATCTAAGAGCAAAATCTAGAGAATAACATCAATGCGGCAATAGGTTAAGCTCGAAGGACCAATGTTTGCTTTTGAGAATCACTAGTCTTTTCTCGCAATGTGTGTTGAGAATATCCCTCAAAAGTGTTGTAAACTACTACTTACGTTTCTTCACGTTATAATGATGTTATAATTTTTGCAAATGGCCTTCGTATGTAAATCAATTTTCACATTTGTGAACCAGACAGCTGCAAAATATACAACCAGACTTTAGATTTCCATCACGAAGAATCATTTTTGATTTACTCAGTAAAAGAGTTATTTAAAAACAAAATTGAATGATTCAATTTGGGTCCATCCTGTATTATAAGGTAACCTGCAGTTTACGCTTTATATCTGATTCCACAGGGTGTTTTATTGATTATCAAAAAAAAAAAATCGGATTTGCTTCAACAAAACTCTCCCGGTGTGAATCAGCTTTTGCTTAAAAACTATAGCTGTGTTCTAGTGCACTAAAAATAGTAAAAGTAATAAGAATATAAGAAAAAAATATAATTTGATATAAATTTGATATAAATAACGATTAGTTACATGTCGAATGGCATAATTAGCTTAGTCGACTCGATAGTTTACTCGATATCGAATTCGGTAATTAGGCCCCTGACTTCTATATTAATAATTAAATAATTATTGTAATTTTTAACCTTTTAAATGATTTTATAATTGTGTTTTTTAAGCTTTAGGTCTTTTTTATAAACATTTTTTTAATTAATTTTTATTTTTATATTCAATATTTCGCTACACCATTGGGTAGCATCGTCAGGAAGTAGAACTATTTTTAAAACTATTTTTATTTCCTGACGATGCTACCCAATGGTGTAGTGAAATATTGAATATAAAAATAAAATAAATTTAAAAAATTTTTATAAAAAAGACCTAAAGCTTAAAAAACATAATTATAAAAATATATTAATAATTTGTATAAAAAAAATGTACTTACAATCTTTACTAAAAAGTTTTGCACTAATAATGGGTGATTTTTTTGAGGTTAGGATTTTCATGCATTAGTATTTGACAGATCACGTGAGATTTCAGACATGGTGCCAAAGAGAAAGATGCTCAGTATGCTTTGACATTTCATCATGAATAGACTTACTAACGAGCAACGCTTGCAAATCATTGAATTTTATTACCAAAATCAGTGTTCGGTTCGAAATGTTCAAATGTGACAAATTTTGTTCAGCGATGAGGCTCATTTCTGGTTGAATGGCTACGTAAATAAGCAAAATTGCCGCATTTGGAGTGAAGAGCAACCAGAAGCCGTTCAAGAACTGCCCATGCATCCCGAAAAATGCACTGTTTGGTGTGGTTTGTACGCTGGTGGAATCATTGGACCGTATTTTTTCAAAGATGCTGTTGGACGCAACGTTACGGTGAATGGCGATCGCTATCGTTCGATGCTAACAAACTTTTTGTTGCCAAAAATGGAACAACTGAACTTGGTTGACATGTGGTTTCAACAAGATGGCGCTACATGCCACACAGCTCGCGATTCTATGGCCATTTTGAGGGAAAACTTCGGAGAACAATTCATCTCAAGAAATGGACCGGTAAGTTGGCCACCAAGATCATGCGATTTGACGCCTTTAGACTATTTTTTGTGGGGCTACGTCAAGTCTAAAGTCTACAGAAATAAGCCAGCAACTATTCCAGCTTTGGAAGACAACATTTCCGAAGAAATTCGGGCTATTCCGGCCGAAATGCTCGAAAAAGTTGCCCAAAATTGGACTTTCCGAATGGACCACCTAAGACGCAGCCGCGGTCAACATTTAAATGAAATTATCTTCAAAAAGTAAATGTCATGGACCAATCTAACGTTTCAAATAAAGAACCGATGAGATTTTGCAAATTTTATGCGTTTTTTTTTTTAAAAAAAGTTCTCAAGCTCTTAAAAAATCACTCGTTAATTTCTTTAAAAATTTTTTGTTTAAAAAATTTTTCGTTGAAAAGTTTTTGTTTCAAACATTAATATTGTTAAGTTGAAAACTAGCTGTGTCCGCCACTTCGTCGCGTTCTTACATTTTTTTGCTCGATTTTGCTTTGAAGATAATCCACACCAAATTTTAAGACTCTTTTATAGTGATTCAGATATGGTTTATGCATATACTTTATGTAAAGGTACCCAACACTGGGTAATTAGCCAGAAAAAAACATATAAAATTAGCCAGAATTATATAAAATTCTAAAATTATTGTAGAGTTACAGTACAGTCTTTAAAATATTCGGCTTTTTAAAATTCAAGCTGCTGTCAAGTTTGAAGTACCTTTAAATTGGAAAAATAGCGTTCTTTTACTACTTTTCCTTGCAAACGAGATATTTTTGCGGAAAAAGGTATCCTATATTTGAACCGAGATACTCAGATACCTCCACATAACATTTTGTTTAAATTCATGCAGTAGTTTTACGTAATGCGAACACAGAGAGGCAGACTTACAGAAAGAAACAGTTTTATTATATGTACATATATAGATGTCTTTAAACAATAATTTAATATGCGAACAGTCAGTCAGCGGTTATCAACTTTTTTAACTGATTCAGCTTAATGATACTTAACAACAAATTATATTTGAATACCTAATATTTCATTGTTGTTAGCGATGGATCCTCTTGAGGCCATCAGATGTTAAAGAGCCTAGTCCTCGATGCTTGTATAGAGCCTAAATCTATCTTAAATAGCAATACAAGACGCCTGTTGATCGTTGAATTTTAGTCAATCTTTAACCCCTTAATAATTGGTGTGCTTATTACACAGACAGCCATGGTGAAATAAGCTACGTAAGTATTGCGAGACACATAATGACAATGGTGGAATATTATCTTCAGCTAGTGTAAACACCACTGTAAGGTTGAGTGGTAAAGCAGGTGCTTATGTAAAAAATCTCTAGGTCTTAACCTCTAAATTTGAATAATCTAGTTTGTCTTTTTTATTCAATCGCTGGATGGATGAGAGAGTTTTCTATCTTTTTAAAATAACATATCGCCGGATTACATCAGGTATTTCTAGCACTAACCTCGTATAATGTAAAAAAACCAATCGATTTGTCACCCCAAAGTTTACTTTGTCTTTCTAAACTGCTCGAAGTAAAATTTTTATGTATTTATTTATTGTATACGTTGAGTGAGTGGCACCTTGTTAATCTGCACAAATAGTTTTTTTATGCTGCAGCCATAATAACATCCATCAGCTATAAAAATAAAACGATTTAGAAAAACAGTTAATCCTAGAATTATCGTTATGAATGAAATCATTATTGTATGCTCAAGGAAAGGTCAGTGTAATTTGCTGTCTTCTATGGTTCCAAGAAACAAATAAAAAAAATAATTTAAAGAAAGAACCACCTTAACAAAATACGACAGGGCGTTAAGATAACTGCAACAATAAGTGGTAAATTGCATGTCAAAATAATGTTTCAACACAAGTGTATGTGTTTGTGTGTGTTCCTAAAAAAAAAAATAATAATAATTGCACTAACGGAAATTGCAGTAAGAAGAACTTTGTTGCTAGTTAAACACCAGCTAAAAACACAAAATGTTTAAAAATATGATGTAAGCCCACTGAATGGAAGGTGCGACCAAAACAGCTAAAAATGCTTTTTATTAAATTAAATGTGGCAAACACATCAATGTACAAAATAGTTTTTTTTTCGTTACATTAGTGCATAAAATAAAGCCAATGACCCACGCAACACTTTATTGTGTGGTGCACCATATTGTACTCGTTTATTTTATGAAGAATATTCTATAATAAAAAAGCAATATGGATTTTTTTAAACTCCTCTCCTTTATTTGTGCTAAAATAGCAATAATAAATTAGGTGTATGCATAATTTTCTGTCGTTTAACATTAGACTGTGTAAGTAGTATTTTTGCAAGCAGTACATTCACACTATTTCACTTGAAAGTGCTTTAATTTTTTCATGTTTCAGAATGTGTGCTATTGAAAAGTTAAGTAAAGCACGGTCTTTTGACGATTTAAAAATGGAACAAGAGTGCCATATTCGGCCATTCTGAATCTTATATGGCCTTCACCACAGTAATGTTAAATATTCTCTTACTATTATATATTTACCAATTTCACAATCATATGCATTCGGTTTTTACCTTTATGATTTCCTACTTCATTATTATAAATATAAAATAAAGATATACCCACATATTTATAAAAAATAAAATATATTTGAAATCTATTTTAGAACTAATTTTTCATACAAAAGGTGTTATAAAATACATTTCAAATAAGTTTTATTTTTTATAAATATGGTGGATAGAATTTTTTTTTTTAATTTTTGCGAATATTTTTTGTAAAAATTTTTCGAAAATTGTTTGTAAAAATATTTTTAGAAAATGTCTTCCAAAATTGTTTGTAAAAATATTTTTTGAAATTTTTTGGAATTTTTTCTTAATATTTGGGAAAAATTATTACAAATTTAATATAAAGATACAAAAAATTTTCGAAGAATTGTATAGAAATTTTATAGAAAATTTTGTAGAAAATTTTTTGCAAAATTTTATAGAAAAAAATAGAAAATTTTAAAGAAAATTTTTTGCCAAATTTTATAGAAAATTTTTTGCCAAATTTTATAGAAAATTTTTTGCCAAATTTTATAGAAAATTTTTTTTGCAAAATTTTATAGAAAATTTGTTTTTTTTTTATAGAAAATTTTTTTTGCAAATTTTTATAAAAATTTTTTTTTGCAAAATTTTATAGAAAATTTTTTTTTGCAAAATTTTATAGAAAATTTTTTTGCAAAATTTTATAGAAAATTTTTTTGCAAAATTTTATAGAAAATTTTTTTGCAAAATTTTATAGAAAATTTTTTTGCAAAATTTTATAGAAAATTTTTTTGCAAAATTTTATAGAAAATTTTGTTGCAAAATTTTATAGAAAATTTTTTTGCAAAATTTTATAGAAAATTTTTTTGCAAAATTTTATAGAAAATTTTTTTGCAAAATTTTATAGAAAATTTTTTTGTAAAATTTTATAGAAAATTTTTTTGTAAAATTTTATAGAAAATTTTTTTGTAAAATTTTATAGAAAATTTTTTTGTAAAATTTTATAGAAAATTTTTTTGCAAAATTTTATAGGAAAATTTGTTTGTAAAATTTTATAGAAAATTTTTTTGTAAAATTTTATAGAAAATTTTTTTGTAAAATTTTATAGAAAATTTTTTTGTAAAATTTTATAGAAAAATTTTTTTGTAAAATTTTATAGAAAAATTTTTTTGTAAAATTTTATAGAAAAATTTTTTTGTAAAATTTTATAGAAAATTTTTTGTTTAAAATTTAGAATGATCATATAGACCCCCTCAGTGAGCCTATTGACTGCTCCTAGATCCCAGTGGGCACCCTGTGCGTCTATCGGCTGCGTCTATCTAGGCTTTTAATACAAATACAATAAACAAAAATAGCAGGGGGTTAGTGATCTCCCGAGAGCTGTATGCAGTCCAAGCCATCTACAGGTCGCGGTCTAATAACTGTATACCAAAAAAGGAAAAGATATTCATTACAAACGAAAAAAAAAATACAACGTGAAAAATATATTTGGGCGTGGATTTTTGCCCGCATCCTTGAATGGAATGGTCTGATGTTGCTTAATTGCATTAGCGAAATTTTCGAAGCTATGCCTGGAAATTTTGTGGGCTTTAATTTCTGTGTCTCTTCTGGTGTATCGGCCAACAAAAAAGGTTTGAAAGGCTTAGACGAGGGGAGGCCTTACTTAATCAAAACTGTTGTGAAACTTAAGAAACATTTTTGAAACGTTAAATGCATTTGGATTCATCCAAAAACAAGGCAAACGTCGAAAATCAATTTCGCAAGTCTAAAATTCTGCTTCAGCACTACAAAACAAATACTCGATCCATTACATAACTCAAAGTACAAGAAATTATATGGAACCCCAATAAACCATACCAAAGCCAAAAGAATAGCGTCACTAATGTGAGTTGTTAAAACCAAGTGAAACTATCCTAGGATGTCTGTGTCGAAAACAGTTTGAATGAATAAAGCATTAAATAAAAGACGACCAGAATGTGCTACCAGATACGAGTCCATAATCATGACAATTCTCGTCATGATGTTCACACATTCAGTTAAAAGACATTTATAAAACAGTGGATGAAAAGTGTTCCCCCGGCTGTATAGTCCAGACAATGTCCTTCTGACTATGACCTTGATGGAATAAGCTATACTTTAGAATAATGTATAAACAATTTGCCTTGCTTATCTCTGGTATGAAAAATAGGTTTTGGGATGAAATTTATTAAACTGTCAGAAAGATGGAAAAAAGTCAAAGCCTTTTCTTGAATTTTGTTTGTAGAAAAATGACAAAAAAAAACAAAACGATAGGAATTAATGTATATACCTAATAGTATTAGCAGTCATTGTTGCAATATGCTTCAATGCTTAACAGCTAAACAAATACTGTTTTATTTGCAACATGTTTGGGTTTTAATTTCAATATAAAGTTTTGGGAGGATTTTGGGAGGGTTGCTTTACAAGCATATGAACAACTGCAGAGAAATAAAGTTTTAAGGTTGGTTTTTTGCTTGCAAACAAATAAATAGTTTCTAGAACCCAACTTGGCTTTAAAGTTTTTGTCCATGAGACTTGCAAGACAGAAAAAATTACAAAACTTTATGTCTTTTCAACCTTTTTTTATTTTATTATTTTTGTGCAACTGTTGAAATGTCTGGGAATCGAGTAACTTTTTAAAGATTTTAATTTTAAGTTGTTCCTTTTTTTTGCTATTTAAGAACTTTATGGTTGGAAGATTTTTCAAAAATCCGCTACATTTGAAAAATCTACTTGTAAATAAAATACATTAAAACAAACTGCATTCATGTTGTTCAAGATAAAAGTATTAAACAGAAAAAAAACAACAATCATGTGAAGTCATGCGTTACATTTCAAGATATTGAAAATTGAAAATCACATTTAACACGCAATATTTTAAACAATTTATTTTTGCTGTTTAACATTGACTGCTGCCTGTAAAACGAACTGCTATACAAAGGTTGCAAAGTGAATGTCTTGAAAAAAAAGACAACGATATTGAAATGTAAAATTATTGAAGCAAAGCCGAGCAAACGGATTAACCTAAAATATGCCAATTGATTCGTGTCTGCAAATAATTCACATTAAGATTTCCTACCACATTTAGCCACCAACACACAAAGTAATTAAACTTCATTTAAATAGACAAACTCTTAATTCTTTTTTTTTCTTTTTATAAAAAGTGGATTGTTTAGCACTTATTATTTCAAAAAAATTTTATTGCTTTCAGCATTCCCTGTTACCGAAGCCCGTTTCACACTATTATACTGAGTATTAAGCCTTATTAAGAACTTACATATGTATTGAAAAAGTGTAATAGTGTGTGTGAAAGCAATATTTAATACCAATAATAATACAGCATCATTTTTAGAAATTTTTCTTAACACTAATATTTTTTATTTTATCAAAGGCAATATAAGAAAATAAAAGTTGAAAAAGAAGACTGAGTCGTAGCCAATAGCGCGCCACATGCGATGATATTTTTTCTCTGTATTGGCCTAGGAATGTACTTTGTGCCCACCATATCTAGAATTGGTTACGTTTTCGTATTATGTTTGTTCTTTTTTTGTTGTTCTTTTATTTACCGTGTACTTGCACGGCCAAACGTACTCATGAGCCTTTATGAAATTATTCAGCCGCTGTTTCTTTAGGTCGGTGCACATAGAATCCCTAATACGTTCTACATCATGTTTTTTACCGTACAAAAAGGTTAAAGTACGTCTCCGTCAACGCAAAGTACGAAAGTCAACGCAAAGTACACAACTTTTAACTTTTGAGAGCAGCTGAGAGCTATAAATTGCTTTCTCTTTATTTATCTCTCTCAAAATTAAATTTTTGGCAGCAAAAAAAAAACCAAAATATAACAAAATAAATAAAGTAAAATGGTGAAAAAACTTTTCAAGTGTTTTCTTTTCTTATTTAATATCCGTCAACAAAGTACCTCTTCCGTTGTTACTTTGATTTCAGTTAAGTACGTCAAAGTATAACGTATGACGCATTCTATGTGCCCCGGCCTAAAGAAACAGCGGCTGAATAATTTCAAAAAGGCTCATGAGTACGTTTGGTTTCATCTCTGCTCTTTGCTGTTAATATAATAAAATTACTTAAGAATTGTTTTTAAAACCTAAAAAAATATATAGAAAATATATAGAATATTTAAAAAAAAAAATAATTACATTTTATTTAAGTTCTGAATAAAGCATTGCATCAGCACAAAAAAAGAGCATATAAGACGATAATTATAATATTTTATTGAATTCATGTCTGTTCAAAGCACACGAGTAACGATGAGTGGACAATAATAAACAGCGAAGACTAGCTAAATGCGATGAACTTGCAGAATCTCCATAAGCAATTTTGGATAAGTACGAGTAAATGGCGAGTTCAAGCAGTTTTATGCTTTGGGCGAAAAACGAACACAGTTCGAGTGTGCAGACAAATAACACAGAATTTTTTACCAATACAAAAATAATTTCTTAAGACAACACATCTACACAACTATTAAACAAAATACACTGAGTGTTTCGAACATGAGACGAGTAAACACGGTGATCACTATTATAGAAAGTTCGTGTTACTTGGTTAGCTCATTAAGTTTAAGATACTAACAGAGGTTTGCTCACTAATAGTAAAATACTACGAATACTTATGTGCTCAAAAATAGCCCATTAGGGCTACCGCGCAATTAAGTCTTTTCGTGATTTCGAAAAATTTCGAAATGAAATAATAGAATATTTGCATAATTATACACAGATTCTGTTGTAGTTTTTTTTTTAATATTCGCGTATTTTTTTTTTCAAAGTTTTTTGCAAAAGAATAAAATTATACAAATGTAACTAAACATGAGTAGCTATTTGCGTAATTTACACAAATGTCAAATGACCACCCAGTATATGTAATTTCAGTTTGAAATTACTTAATTTCACGGCAGCCTGAACCAGCCTTAAGCTAGTTTGTGTTCGAGTATGAACACTTTTGAATGAGCTTATGAGCACACCCACCCATTACATGAGCTTACTCATGCAACTCTTCAAGTTCTGTACAGTTTTTTTAATTTAACTCATATTTTTCATTTTATTTAAAGTACGATAGTGGAAAAGTGTGATGTGTATGGTAACTTAGATTTCACTCTTCTACAGAGAAATCCCCTCCATTGAAAACAATTTTTCATTTCAAATTCACCACTTTTAAATGAGTGTTTTTCAATCCATTAAATAGTCGCCTTAATATTTATAGTCCCAATTTTTAAGCTTTTAAACTGCATAACAAGTTGATAAACTTTACAGCACAAACAATCGATAATTCTTTTTTTAAATTCAAAATAAACACAATCAATGCAAGACAAGACTCACTAAAACGTATTTTATAACGAAAAAATTGTTGAAATTATTTTTAAAATCTTTCTACGTTTTTCTTTTATATCTTTTCTTAATTTCATATTAAGACTTAATAATCTAGCGCTTGAAATGAAAGAGTAAAATTTTAATGAAACTAATTATAGTAAAGTTAAAGTAAATATGTAATTTATATTTATTCGTTTTAAAATATACTGCATACTCGTATATGTTTAATTTGTTTGTAATATTGAAAAAAAAAAACTGCAACTCAATTGCAACGATACAGTATAAAAAAAAGAAAGTTTATTAAACTTTTGAAAATATAATGTGAAACATAATTTGAAAATAACTTTAACAACAAAGAAAAATTTATTTTAAGCTTAAAAAAAGCAACATACATACATAGTTATGTAATTAAAAGAAAATATACCAAGCAATGTTTTTAAAAGACTTTTTATGTTGGAAATAATTCGGTAGCTAGTGTATCAGCAAAGATATCCATGAAACTTCAAACGGACAAAGTTATCAAAACTTCATTACAATAACTTAAATGGTTTACGGGCAATACATCAAAATACGAGGTTGAATCAATAAGCCCTCATAATAAATTAAAAAAAAAAACTTTTAATGATTCTTTATTGGTTTTTCTTTTTAATTCGATACACGACGGCTAGCGATTTTTAACCTTTCGCATAGCACGAGTAAGATTTCAAAAGGTTTTATTAAAACTTAAAACAAAAAAAAGCTGGTGAGTTCCAAATCTAAAGGTAGGGTTGCAACAATTCTAAATATAGATCGGTTATTTTTTGCCACTTAACCTGTACAAGTATGCACCCGAGGAGCATTATCTTAAATATCTCATTATTACTATTTTTTTTCCTAAATGGAAGCATTTATTTTCTTGATTTCTTCGCTTAAATGTAGAAAATTCCATGAACTTTTACAAAATCTTGACCATTTACCAATCACCCGATTTTAATATTTTTGATTTATGCTTAGCAATTCATCTGGTTAAATCCAGTTTACTAACTGTCCTTTTTTTGTGTAGCGCTGATTTCATGAACCATATATCTGTATCGGTTTAAAAATTCATTTAGATCGCGATGGAAAAGTTTTAATCCTCTGAGCGGATGCTACTAAATCAGCCACATAATTGCGTTTATTTTTAATTGTAACGAATAGCCTTTTAAACCGACTTCAAAAAAAGAAGGAGGTTATCAATTCGTCTGAATGTTGCTTTTTTTTTTATGTTTGTGCCCGCAGAACTCAGTCATTTTTGAACCGATTTTAAAAATTTTGCACTATTAGAAAGGTTATGGCTACAGATTGGTCCCATTTTAAAAGAAGTTCAAAATTTTAAAAATTAAAGGGTGTCCCCATACAACATACATGTTTTTTACGTGTACTATGAACATTATAGGTCACCAATTTAAAATTAAAAAAAAGTGCGTATCACTGTAGCTCCCAACAACAAAAAGTAATTAAAAAATAAAATTAAAAATTAAAGGGTGACCCCATAGGTGACTTAATTTCACCTTTATTCTCCTATCTTTTGAACCGTTATAGACAAACACTTGAAAGTTGCACAGAATGTTCGTTACTATGTCTGTTATAATAAGTATAAATATTTAAAATTAGAAATTAAAGGGTGTCCCATTAGTTGGTTTATTTTGATAATATATGGCCAAACTTTTGAACCTTTATAGACAGACAGTTGAAATTTACAAAGTACTTGTATTGCTAAGTCCGCTAAAATAACAAGTGTAAAATATGAATTTGGAAATTAAAGGGTGTCCCAATAGTTAATGTAAAAGTAATATATATGGCCAAACTTTTCAACTGTTATAGATAGACAGTTGAAATTTACAAAGAACCTATATTGCTTAGTCCGCTATTCAAACAAGTATAAAACTTGGATCTACAAATTAAAGGGTGTCCCCATTATTGATGTTATTTGACCATTATGTCCTCATCTTTGGAACCGTTATAGACAAACACTTGAAAAATAGACAAAATGTTCACTACTATGTCTCGAATAAAAACAAGTATAAATATTTAAAATTGGAAATTATAGGGTGTCCCAATAGTTGATGTAATTTGATGTATATGGATACAAAGTTAAAATTTAAAAAGAATCTGTATTACAAAGTGTTCTTTAAAAAGTATTTATATTAAAATTTGAATTTAAAGGGTGTCCCAATAGGTGACGTCATTTGATATATATGACCCTATCTTTTAAACAGTTATTGATAAACACTTAACAATTAGAGAGAATGTCCATTACTATATCTGTTATAATAAGTATAATTATTTAAAATTATAAATTACAGGGTGTCGCAATAGTTTATGTAATTTGATGTATATGACCAAACTTTTAAACCGTTACAGATAGAAGGTTGAAATGTACAACGAACCTGTATTGCTACGACCGCTATAACTAGTATAAAATTTTAATTCGGAAATTACAGGGTGTCGCAATAGTTACCGTCTTAAAGAAACATGCCTTTAAGTTTGTCTGTTTTGAAGTCGGTTTTTTTTTGCAAGAATTATTATATCCTACTATCTGTGCTTTGAAAGCAATCCACACCACAGACCCTTTCTTTACTTTATATAAAGGTTCTCGTCCTTACTAAAATAATTGCCGCCTTAAACTAGGCATATCGGTTAGTGTTTCGGTTATGGTTTATGTATTTACATTATATTCACTGCTTTTTCTACACTTTCTCTTGGAAATAAGATATTTTTGCGGAAAAAAGTATCCCATGTTGGAGTAAGGATACTAAGGTACTCCCTTAACCTTCCTGACTATTTTCATTTTTGTGCGACACATTCTCATTTCTCGGTCTCTCAGACCGATTTCAAGTATTTCTCGGTATCTCAAAACTATTCTAAAATTTTCAAAACCTGTGCAGTGGACATATTTTACAAACTAATCTGAAATAACTGAAGTAAGAAAAAAAATTAAGCTTTTTTAGCTCACAGCATCAATTTATTTTTCATCACAATAATTTGGCATTTTTGATTCTAGACCTATAATAAAAATAAAAAAAAATCATTCATAAAACACAACATTTATAAAATGTTGTTTTTCTATTAACATAGATTTTAGAACTAATCAAAAAAATAAAATGAATTCAAGAAAAAACAGGAACACTAAAAATAAATTAATTTCAAAATGCTTAAAATATATGCCTCTTTATGAGGTTAGTCTTTGTAAATTTCAATCAGTCGTTAGAGTTTGAGGCTCGATTCAGCGTCCTGTAAATCTTCAACCTCACTTTCCTCGGAGTCTTCTTGTTCAGTATCAGTGTTTGCTTCATACACATCAATATTATATTCGTATTCAGTACCACTTTCCACATCAGAATCTAGATCTGAATCGATTTCATTCAGAATAGCTCTTATGCGCTCAATATCTGCCATATCTAAAGAAAATCTCACGATAATTAACTTTAAACATAATTCTTTTTTTAAATCATATAAACTGATCGCTAATTGTCCATTTTCATCTAAAAATTTCCAATTTAGCAAAACCAACTTACCTGTCGAAAATGTGACACTTAACTATAAGTCGGTCTCACAGACCGTCTGATTAGCAACACTTCAACTTAAACGTACTTGTTACACTAAAGGTTGTATAATGAAAAATAATGAAGATACTGAGAGAATAATGGAGCTGCCATTTTTTGTTTTCGCGAAATTAACACAAACGTGATTCATCGGTCTCACAGACCGACGAAATGGTCAGGAAGGTTAAAAAATTTTGTTAAAATTTATTCGGTAGTTTTTTGAAGATGCGAACACAGACAGAGAGATAAACAGCCAGGAAATAGTTACTATTTTATTATATGTATAGATAGATAAGCCTCAACTAGCATGCGAACTTCAACTGGATGATCACTCAAAACTTTATTGTGAATTTTATTGATGGTTTCTGTGGACGATAACCCAGAATAGCATTTGGTAATGGCCTAATCGGAGCGAGGGTGCTGCAATGGCTGAACTCATTACATAAGTAAAAGTGGGGGAGTCAGGCTCGAATAGGTGCTTAGTGAGCCCCTTGCCAGGAAGGCTTAAATATAGATATAAGTACCTTAAGCGTTAGTCGTAGGTAATGGAAACCTCAAGTATCATATAGGTAAGATAAAAATCAAAGAAGGTGATACTTGCAGACTGTGAAGACTTGCGAGAGGCTGAGACGGAGTGTGAGTGTCCAGCACTGGCTATCATAACACTTACGACCACTGGCAAAAAATTGTTAAGTGTGGACGCCTTGAGGGAACTGAGCCTTGGACAAATGCTAGCAATTTCGATAGTAAATTAAACTTTAACAAGCGTATTACTATGATGGTAAATAAAGCTCGTGGTGTACTAGCCTTTATTAAGCGTTGGGCTAAGGAATTCCCAGAGCATATAATAACCAAACGTTTGTACACATCTTTAAAGAGGCCTATTTCGGAGTATGCATCTGTTATATGGGATCCCTATACTGATTATCAGAAGAACTGCTTTGAATCTGTTCGGAAAATGTTTCTTTTATATTGTCTGGGTAATACAACATTCAATCCAAATTTAAACCTTTCCCCATATTCTGTAAGACTTACTTCAATTAATTAGCCGACATTGAATAGCAGGCGATTAGTGCTCAATGTAGCATTTTTAATAAATTTGATAAACGGCTCAATTTGTTCAGAATTCCTGCTAAAAAATATAAGCTTTAATGTACCTTCTAGATCTACTGGGAATTTTACACCACTTCACATTAAGTGTTTTCAAACAAATTATGCAAATGCTGATCCATTAAGAAGATTATATAAAAATTATAATGACTTTTACAATTTCATTGATTTCTCTGTAAATGTTAATATTATAAAACGTAATATTATTTTAGTTTTGGAATGTTATTCACTGATTTGTTATTTTAATTTTTTTGTTATTTTTATTGGTCTGTAAGGAGAATATTAATCAATAGACCTCATTTAAATAAATAAATAAATAATTAAATATAATAAAAATAAAAAAAAAATTACTAAAGACTCCGTGATGAGAAACAAGGCCGACAGTTACCAGTCGACACTCTGAAATCACTAAAATCAAGACTGAATAATTCAGGATGGAAGGGGCTTGAAAAGGGAGCCACTAAAGAAGTGTTTTGCTTCGATATTCCCCATAATAATAACTGCTTTAACTAGACGTGCTAAAAGAGATTTATCTTTTGTGCATATACTGTCATGTTTCAATTATAGTACCCTTTCAAGTTGGTGAAAAACCCAATGAGTTTTTTTCTCCCAAAAGTGTTGCAGTCTTAGGTTCTTTGAAACCTTCTTTGTTTTTAATTACTAGTGATTTTTAATGATTTTTCAAAACATTGGCTCACCTTCGCAATTTACCTTAAGTTCACAAGCTCGAGAGGTGCTCATTTGAGCGATTTAATTTATGAAAATTAATGTCTTAATTTGTACATCTTTTGAACATTTTTAATGAAGCCACTTACAGTAATGGGCAAATCTAATTTTCTTTTGCTTTAAATACGTGTAATTATTTTTATTTTAATTTAAGTTGTAATTAAATATATCTTCAGTCAGTATTTAATTGCTGTTATTTCATAGTGATGAAAATAGCATTAAAACTAGCATTAAAAAATATCAAAACATTTGCAGATACTTTTGCCTGAAACAAAAACAGTTGTTCAATAGAAAAATAGTGTATTTTTTGGAGACAGAAAATAAAAATAACAAAAAAAATAATTAAAATCGAAAACAAAGTTGTTAAAAACGTATAGTTATGCACAGGATTGTTGAATTAACTTTCATTTAAATGTAGTATGTAACGCTGAATTTTGTTTTAAATTGAAATAAAATACAGAAACACTTTATTTATATCCTTCAAATTGGATTAATGACATTAAAATTACGATTTCATGTACGTCACCGACGCTGTATTTAGGCAATAACACATTGAATATTCGCTGTCTGTGCTCGTCTGTTTCTGGTTTATCTTCATATAGCTGGGACTTTAGAAAATAATATAACAGTGCATTTGCACTTGAGTGAAACCTAGTACTTACGGGATTTAGATCCCTTGGTCTAATTTTTTGTGTATGGTGTACTACGTCTGCACTGCCATATTTGTCCAAAAATGGTCACTAATCTTCTCAAGAATTTTTTTATAAAAGACATTTTTTAAATCTCAATTTTCCCAAATTACAAAATTGTTTCAGAAATTCGATTAATGGGGTCTCTTTTAGTACCCCTTGGTCTACCTTTTGTATATGGTGTACTACGTCTGCACTTGCATATTTGTCCAAAAATGGTAAAAAAAAAATGGTTAAAAAAAATCCCACATTATGTGTCGTTTTTTATACCCGATTTTCTATGTTTCCAAAGTAGTTTTATATATTCCAATGTTATAGTAA
The DNA here is from genome assembly GCA_949628195.1 of Phasia obesa. NCBI lineage: Eukaryota > Metazoa > Arthropoda > Insecta > Diptera > Tachinidae > Phasia > Phasia obesa. Next base: position 43,398,213 of record OX451217.1, read on the forward strand.
CATGAAGCATGTTTTGGAGCAACATTCCTATTCGGTTTTTTAGTTGGATCTTTCCAACTGTCAAATGAGCTACATATGTTAAAAAAAATGGTTTTTGTTTCTGCTATGCGTATTTATCGTCACACATAAAATAAAATACAGTATTTGCAAGAAAATATAAATAAATAATAAATGAGAAAAAATAAAAAGTGATGAAATCTAGCTAATGTCAAAACCTAGATTTTTAGAAATATTTCAAATCAGTTAATTTGATTTGAAATTTTGATTTTGAAATTTTTCGTTGCCAAAGTAAATTTTTTTTTAATTTGATTATATCGCGGACAGTGTGATATGTGGCGCCATTCATTTGATTCTACATGGCTGCACGAATGCTGCCTTCCAATAGAGTCCCGAAAAATCACAAGTAAGTCTAGCTCCAATACCGCTTCCTGTGACGAATTGTACGGCGTTTTTCGGAATTCGTATTATCGCTAAGAGTAAACGTATTGCGAAAACGAGCCACAGTTTCTGGAATTAATCGCATCAATAAACGCACTTAATGCCCGAGGGCTTATGGAATAGAACAATGATTTTCAAAATTTTAACAATTTGGAAATGTTGCTTTAACGTGAACCCATTCATGAGAAATTGCCTCAAAACAATCAATCACAAAAAACAATGCGGGCAATTTGAAATTCTACTCGTCTAAAAATACACTCTTTGTGAAGTCAATTTCGTTTTCATTAGATTGCATTGCTGTTGAGTTATTTGTGTCGTTATAGATACAGGGTGATCCATTTCAAGGTACTTTTTTCAATAGCCTTTTTTAAACAGATCACGTATGAGTCGTGTCATGCTGTCATGTTATTTTTGTTTAATATTGTTTGGCATTTCTTGATGGAAAGACTTACGCCTGAATCGCTTTGCTCTATGAGCTCTTGAAAAGTTTCAAGAAAATCCGACGTTTTCGGGGCAAATTTTGTTTAGCGATGAGGCCCATTTCTGGCTCAATGGGTATGTAAACAAACAAAATTGCCGCATTTGGGACGTAGAGCAACCTGCAGAGATTCAAGAGCTGCTACTTCATCCACAAAAAACAACGGTTTGGTGAGGTTTATGGGCGGGTGGAATTACCGGTCCATATTTCTTTAAAAATGATGCCGGTGCGAACCTAACCGTCAATGGCGACCGTTATCGTGCCATGATAACCGACTATTTGATGCCTGAAGTTAAAGCTCATGATCTCAGCGACATTTGGTTTCAGCAAGACGGCGGCACTTCCCACACATCGCACCAATCAATGGATTTATTGAGAGAACATTTCGGTGAGCACATAATTTCACGTTTCAGTGAGAATATAGACTTTTTTAGACTTTTTCCTGTGTGACAAACCCGCTTCGATTCAGGCCTTGGAGGAAAACATCACGCGTGTCATTCGCCAGTTACCAGTCGAAATGCTCGAACGAGTCGTCGAAAATTTGACTCAACGGATGGACCATCTGCGACGTAGCAACGGCCAACATTTGATAGACATAATCTTCAAAAAATAAATGCCAAAGAATGTTCTTTCAAATGATAATAAACATATGTATCTTGAATTTTCTGTTTTTTTTTTTTTTTTTCTTTAAAAAGAGTAGGGACCTCGAAATGGATCCTAAATTTCTTGGCAATTATTTTTATGTGAAACTCTAGACAACCAATTAGCATAGACTATTGTGTAAATAGCTTGTTTGTAAATAGCTTTCTTCTTGCTGCAATTTAAAATGTATTAAAAATAAAATTATTGAAGTTGTTGGTGTTTTCAGCCTTAATATTATATTGTTTTGTTTATATTTAATTTGTTCAACTAATTTTTATTGACATTTAAAACTTAAAAATTGATGTCAGAGTTTGCACAAAGTCTTACATGTCTGCTGTTCTTTAAGTATGTCAATAATATGATGCAAGTTTTGCAAATCATGATTTCACATTCATTAGTTTGAGGGCTTTTAATTTATTTTGGATGATGCGATGAAGCGTTGTGTTAACATTGTTTACTTTAAAAAACAAATGATCTCAATTAAAGAGTCTTGTAATTTGCCAGTTAATTTGTATAAACTTTAGTTAATTGTTTATCAAGATTTAGATTGATTGAGGCAGACAGAATGACGACAGCTCATATTTATTCGTATAATTAATGCAGGTGTGTACGTTTTTCATTACGTCCTTTGTAAGCTTAATGAAATTTGTTTTTGATAGTTCTCATCGTTTAGCAGATTTTCTTTTATTAAGCTACAAAACATACTTTTTGGAAAACTTATAATTTTTTCATTTGAATTAATAATTTTTCAGGCTTTTAAGTTCAATATTATGAAGAGATAAAGAAAATTTTGATATTAGCAGAAGATAATGCATTTTCGGGAATGAAACATCCTTCTTCAGACTTCTTCGTATATTTCTCCAAGGTGGTATCATTTGTAATTCATTTTGTATTTAAACAACTTTTATTGAGGAAAAGAATACGAGAATTTGTTAATTATATTTTAAAGGCGGTAAGGGTGGTGAAAAATTATTTTACACAAAATTTCTACCAAACGCTTTTTCTTTTAATTTCCTTACCTCCAATTTTCGAAGCAGTTACTGTACGATAAAACAAATTGTTTTACAAAAAGCAAGATGATACATCATTTACTTAATTACTTGTGGCCATATTTATAAAGATTTTTTTAATTTATTAAAGTTTCATTTACAAAAAATTATGCAAATTTGTGTTAAGAGGTGATCCATTTCGAGGTACCCTACTTTTTTAAAGAAAAAAAAAAACAGAAAATTAGAATTTAATGCAGAATGTTTATTATCATTTGAAAGAACATTTTTTGGCATTTGTTTTTTGAAGATTATGTCTGTCAAATGTCGGCTGTTGCTACGTCGCAGATAGTCTATCCGTTGAGTCCTATTTTCGATGACTCGTTCGAGCATTTCGTCTGGTAACTGACGAATGACACGCATGATGTTTTCCTCCAAGGCCTGAATCGAAGCGCATAAACTTTAGACTTTACATATCCCCACAGGAAAAAGTCTAACGGTGTGATATCACACGATCTTGGTGGCCAATCGATCGGACAAAACGTGAAATTATGTGCTCACCGAAATTGTCTCTCAATAAATCCATTTATTGATGCGATGAGTGGGTAGTGGCGCCGTCTTGCTGAAACCAAATGTCGCCGAGATCACGAGCTTCAATTTCAGGCATCAAATAGTCGGTTATCATGGCACGATAACGGTCGCTATTGACGGTTACGTTTACACCGGCATCATTTTTAAAGAAAAATGGACCGGTGATTCCACCGGCCTATAAACCACACCAAACCGTTTTTTTTTTTTTTGGGTGAAGTGGCAGCTCTTGAATCTCTTCCCGTAGCTCTCCGTCCCAAATGCGGCAATTTTGTTTGTTTACATACCCATAGCAAGAAATGGGCCTCATCGCTAAACAAAATTTGCCTCGAAAACGTCAGATCTTCTTGGAACTTTTCAAGAGCCCATCGAGCGAAGCGATTCAGGCGTAAGTCTTTCCATTATGAAATGCCAAACAATACTAAAAAAAATAACATGACAGCATGACACGACTCACACGTGACCTGTCAAAAAAAAGGCTATTGAAAAAGTTCCTCGAAATGGATCACCCTTTATTAACATTTAACAAATCAAATTATTTCAATAAAACGATCCTAACAGAGATTGTAATGATTATGAGTTTTATTTTAAAAATTGGGTTGTAATGATTATTTCTTGATTTTTATTTTCTACTCAAAGAATAAAAATTATTCTCTGAGCTTTATTTAATGCTTAGAACATAACGATTATGTATCAAGTTTTATTTTCTGCTCAGAGAATAAAAATTATTGTCTGAGTTTTATTCTCTGTTCGCCATTTAATGATTGATGTTTAAGTTTTATTTTCTGATTGAAGACAATAATTTTTATTCTCTGAGCAGAAAATAAAACTCGGAGAATAATTTTTATTTTCCAAGCGAAAAATAAAACTCAACAAGTAATCATTGATGTCCGAGGAAAAAATAGAACTCGAAAAATAATTTTTATTTTTGATTTTTTTCAATAAAACTTAAAAAATAAAAATCATTGGCGGAACGGACAGTCCCCTTAAAGACGATTGCAATGGTGTACTCCTTGTACATGTAGCATATCCCTAACATAATGATTTTGTTCTTTTAAAATGTGATGGATAATCATTATTTGCGATCCCTGGATCCTAAACCTTGAAGCTCCTCCTTTAACGCTTTGATCACGTGCTTCTTAGCATGAAACCATAAGTTTAGCTTTTCTACAAGTGTTTTAAGAAGATTCATCTTTTATTTTTCTTATATGGTTATGATGTTTGTTATAAAATTTGTTTGAAATTTGTTAGTTTTAAATTTTTTTATTACATTTTTATTGTATCTTATTATTTTCAATAAATATTTATTATTTCCTAACAAAGAACGGTGCGAAATATTGCACGTAAAAATAAAAAATATCTTAAGCTTGTAAAAAATAAATTAAAAATAATTAAAAAAGCTCAAATAAGCTATATAATTTATTTTCAAATAAAAATTTATAGTTTAATATTTTTTTTTTTTCAATATTCAGCGAAAATTAAATAGTATAAAAATTAATAACAACAATGCCGATAAAATTTTTTAAAACATTAACAAACTTTAAACTTCTTTTTATTGTCTTTCCAGGTAAGTGTTGTTAACACAAATTACTTTCAAACGATTCCCTCCTCTAAATAAGCAAATGTAAGTACGAGTAATTTAAACGAATAATTTAAAAAAAAAATATTTCTTTATATAAAATTTTGCAAATAATGAGACCGCTTCACTTTAAAAGCAAACGAAAACAAAAAACGAAGGAAAAACAAAAACAACAAAATCAAATTTCATCACACATCAACAAAAATAGTTGTAAAATTGTATTATCCTCCGGGTGGTTGGGAACAATAAAATTGTAGTAGTGGCTGGCAGCGGTGTGTTTTGTTATTTGTTTTAATTTTTTTCAAAACTTAACAAATAACATTTTTTCCTGCTGTTTTTATTCGAAAATAAAGTGTTTGAATTTATTTGCTCGTCCGTCCGTCCGTCCGTCTATTCGTTTGTTCGGTTGTGTTGGTTATAATATTAATTTATATGTTTCTCCATTTATAACATGTGAACAATAAGTTGTTATTTTATTGCTAATTTAATATTAGATTTTATTACACCAATGCAGCACAGTGGTTCAGTAGTAGGACATAGAGGTCAAAAGACGATGTTCGATTTTTAACGCGTTAGTTCGCTTTAATACTCACTTTTAGTGGTACTACTAAAACATGCAAAAAGATTTGCAATCAGTTGTTTTTTACATTTACTTTTATGCATCAGAAGTTAAAAAATCAAAAAAAAAAAAAATTTCGTTATCTTTTTCAGCAGCGCTAATAAAGATAATTTTTAGTGCGTGTTTTTCAAAAAAAAAAAAACATTTTCGACTTATTGTTTTACATTGGATATTTAAGTTGAAGGTCTTTACCGTTATTATTATGTATTTAATAATTTTTTAAGCAAAAGGTATTTTGCGGAAAGCGGGTTCACGGCAAATCAATTTTCACGTATATTTTTTTTTACTACGTTTTTTTTTTCCTTAAGGTATTAACTATGCTGCCGTCTTATGACGCTTTCATGTTACATATCAAGATGTTACTCCATATCTGTACTTTTAATTTCAAAAGTATTTATATGCGTTTGTTTGCGAATGTGCATGGTATAGAGGTTATAATTGAGGCTAAATTAACAAAACACCAGTATTAAGTACTAAAAGAGTTTATCAATTCACAATTACCAAATACATTGCCATCTCATCATAAAGTGTTGGAGGCCAAGAGACAGTGTTATCCACCACAGGAACATATCACGGAATCATCTGCCGAAATAGAATTAAAATCTTTGCTAGATCATACAACTTCCCGTATACTAGAAAAGCAAAATGATGTCCTCAGTAATGCTGACATTAGTAAAGAGTTTGTTTTGATTGGTAAATGAGGCTTTGACTGAAGTACGGGGCAGAGTGAATATAAACAGGCATTTTCAGATTCCATTATACAAGATAATACCTTATTTGTTACTTGTCTATATTGTCTACTTCGTTTAATATATAAAACTAATACTTCCGATCCACGCCCTTCTTCCACTAGGTTTTGTAAACCTATTCGATTTCAGTTTGCTAAAGAAACAAAAGATCTTTCTGTGCAAGAATAAAAATAAAATTAGCAATTTACAACAACCATTTATTTTTAACATCAACAACAACGAAATTAAAGTTGTTCATTCATTACAATTAACCAGGGTTGATGGTAAAGTCTGTAGTGCTTTAAGTAACACAGCATGTAGTAGATGATATATTTGTGGTGCAACACCGAAAGAAATGAATGATATTGACATGTGTTTAAGTAAACCCGTTATTGATACTGCTAGATATCAGTTTAGGTTATCTCCACTGCATTCATGGATAAGATTTTTCGAATAATTTATACATTTATCTTACCGATTAGATTTTAGATTTTAGATTGCCAGGCTCGTTCAACCGATGAAAAGGAGCTTCATGCACAGAAAAAACTATTTGTTCAGCGACAAAGCTCAAAGTGGCGGAAGTGGTACATCCAATGACGGAAACACTGCAAGAACTTTTTTGTTGGAATTCAGCTATATCAGCTGAAATAACTGGCTTAGGTCAAGCAGTTATTGTTCGGTGGCATCATCTTTTGCAATGTCTTTCGGCGGGATGCAAAATTAATAGTGTAGAATTTAGGGATTACTCGTTAGGAACCGCGCGAATGCTTATTATAGTTCATAAAGTTTTAATTCATGGATCGGAAGTAGTTGATCACTGTCTAGTCCATAGTCCATAGGCGAGATCTCTGAAGAAGCCGCTTAATCTTGTAATAAATTATTTAAGCAATTCAGACGAGACAACACGCGAAAAATGTCTCGTGTTGTCACTAACACTGATCTTTTGCATAGACTTCTTCGAAATTCCGACCTGTTGATTTCTTCTTTACGTAAATTACCACAAAAGAAGAAGTCTATGCTATCACCTGAGGCCTTGTGTATGTTAAGTTTTTGAAAATAATGTACAAATGTTAAATTGCCGTTATAAAATGTATTATTTTTTCTTTAATTACACACTGTGTAATTTTTAAGTCATGGCAAAATAACCATATACGGACACCACTACGTGATAAAAGACCAAAAAAAAAGACCCCTGTCTCCCAGTTTTGCCCAAAGACCTCCAGGTTTTTTTTATGGGCCCTCAAAGATGTGGGGCCTCGATGTCATTTTTGCAAAAAAAAAAATGATCATTTACTCAAGCTCATATTTTGCAAACCGTTTGGAATTTTGATATACTCTCTGAGGCAAAGTAGCTCTTGTCATAAAGAACAAAAATTGTGAACATATAAAATCAAAAAAACTTCATCTTCAAGGTCAAAATCGCAAAAAACTTTAAAAAATTCAATTTTTTTTACCTTTTTTCCCCTGTTCAGGTCCATGGGTAGCAAACCGTTCAAAATTCAAGGAAACAATCAACTACAAAAATGAACCTAAGATCTCAATAAACAACTCACTTATGGGAGAAGGCTTTATAGTATCTCAATATTGAAGTAAAGAAAAAACAAATGAAATTAAAAAATTTTCGGGAAATTTTTCACTTTTGCGGCTACCTAAGCGCTACCTAAACGGTGTTAAGAATCATTCCTAGGAAGTTCATATGTTCTAGGAAGTTGTTTATTGAGATCTTAGGTTCATTTTTGTAGTTGATTGTTTCCTTGAATTTTGAACGGTTTGCTACCTATGGACCTGAACAGGGGAAAAAAGGTAACAAAAATTGAATTTTTTAAAGTTTTTTGCGATTTTGACCTTGAAGATGAAGTTTTTTTTTGATTTTATATGTTTACAATTTTTATTCTTTATGACAAGAGCTACAACTTTGCCTCAGAGAGTATATCAAAATTTCATACGGTTTGAAAAATACGAGCTTGAGTAAATGATCATTTTTTTGCAAAAATGACATCGAGGCCCCACATCTTTGAGGGCCCATAAAAAAAAACCTGGAGGACTTTGGGCAAAACTGGGAGACAGGGATATTTTTTTTTTGGTCTTTTATCACGTAGTGGTGTCCGTATATGGTTATTTTTTTCCGTGTTGCACTGTGTTAGTAACTAACATTTTTGGTAAATAAATTATTATAATATTATATTTACAAACTTTTTTTATCTTATTTTACTCTAATTGGCCCATAAATACCGTAAACATAAATATTCATATCAATTTTGATGACTATAGCTGAGTAAACTACGTATGACCGCCTTCCTTAGAAACTTGAACCTCTACGCAATGTCATGTATAATATATACTATTCCTCATATTCATAAAAAATAAAGTATATTTAAAATCTATTTTAGAATAATTTTTTCATACAAAACTGGTTCTAAAATACATTTCAAATCAGTTTTGATTTTTTATAAATATGGGGGTATATATTTATGTAAACATACGGTTTTTCAAATAAATGTTTTTATTAATAGCAAAAATTAATAATCTTGAAATAAAACACTTATTTCTTTGCGAATTTCATATCTTTTATGAAATTTTTTATACTTTTACATTTTTTAAATGTTATTGTTACTATATTATAATGCAAAAAAAAATAATTTTTAACTTTAATAGAAATATTGTAGTCGCAACTATAAAAAAAATTGTGCAGATATTTCACTGTCAAATAAATGTTTTCAAAATTTGATCACTTTCAAATATTTGCTGCCTGCGTTTACAATACTGTCATGACAATTATTCAATAAGCAAGCTAACGGTATTTACAAAATAATAGTCATTAAACAGAAAATTTACTTAATTTTTAAGTTGGGACAGCATTTGTTTGACAAACTGTACGTTTTGGGAAAAATATTAGAAATTAGACATTACCAAAAGAACTACTGTCCACATAATGTCTTACTTTTGAGATTACCAAATTCTGTTACTTGATTACAGAATTTCTTTATGAAACTTTTGATGCTATGAATCGTTTATGGAAAGTTTTCGTTTATTCTAAAGTTTCTTATATATGAACTTTGGTACGAAATTATCGTAAACTTTTATATCGTAAAATTCTTAGGAAAATTTTCAGGTTCCCTAAATTTTGTAATAAAAAAATTTCTGATGTTAACTTATAATAAAAAAACTAATATCGTAAATTAAAAAAAAAATTGAGATATCGTAATTTTTCTGTGGAAAATGTTCTTATTTTATTTACTTGTATATTTTCTAACTCTTTTAGAAAAATTTTGTGATATCGATGAATGAAAAAAAAAATAAATTGATAAATGCTTAACGACAAAATTGCTGATATCGTAAATTTTTATAGAAAATTTTTCTGATATCGTAAATTAAAACAAAGCTGTCATCGCTAATTTTTATAAAATAATTTTCTGATATCGTAAATAATCATAAAACAAAATTCTGATAGTAATTGAAGCATTCCGTTTGTTAATGCTACCCTGGAATAGAATCCTTTTGGGTGAGAGACCGACTAGAACTTGCCCTATTTTTATTAGCTTAGAAATTATATTGTATTTTTTTTTTTATACGAAAATTTGATATGACATAAATTTTTATTATAAAAGTTTTAAAAATTCCCAATTTTTCGTTTATTCTAAACTTTCTTCTTAATGAAATTTGGTTCAAATATATAATATATCTATTATCGTAAATTTTCATATTGTAAAATTTTCAGGAAAATGTTTAGGTATCGTAAATATTGTAAGAAAAAAATTTTAATGTCGTTAACTTACAATAGAAAATAAATTGTATCGTAAATTTTTTGAAAATTTTTTCAGATATCTTAATTTTTCTATAGGAAATTTTTTTTTTCTTAATATATTTATATATTTTCTTACTTTATTAGAAAAAATTTGTGATATCGATCATTGAAAAAAAAATGCTAACCGACAATATTTCTGATATCGTAAAATTTTATAGAAAAATTTTCTGATACCGTAAATTTATATAGAAAATTTTTCTGATATCGTAAAATGAAAAAATCTGAAATCAAAAATTTTTATGTAACAATATTCTGATATCGTAAATAATCATAAAACAAAATTCTGAAAGTAATTTTTAGAGACGGTTAAACTCATGCTTAAACTCATTTCGTTTGCTAATGCTGCCTTTAATGTAAAGTTAAATATTCTACTGCCGAATAGAACCCTTTGTGCGAAAGACCGACTCTAGCACATTCCCTATTTTTATTAGCTTAAGGCCCATTATTATAACTTGCCTTTAGCTAAAGTTAGGATTTTGTTGGAGCGATAAATAGTATTTCGTTATTTAAATTAAGCTAAAAACCACTTTTAACTATCACGTACTATAAGGAGAAGTTGTAGCAATGAGCATTATCCTCATTATCCCCCATTATAATAATAGGCCTAAGAGTTTTATTATAATTTTTTTTTATTCGAAAATTTGTTATGACATAAATTTTTATGGTAAAAGTTTTAAAAATTCCCAATTTTGAGCAGATCATTTTTTAAGAATTTTGTGTAGAAAATATCTTAAAGCGCTATATCGTATGATTTCTAGAAAAACATCATAAAAAAGTAAATAATTTTAGAATGAAAATCTTTGACCTAGATTTGTAGACTTGGATATGAAATTCGAAATTTATTCTTAAATATTTAATAAACTGCACATAGATTCTTCGAAAACATTCCACTGCAAGAAGGTTGTTAAGCCTCTTTGCTTACACCATAATTGCTAGTTAATTTTTTTTTTCCAATTTCTATTACTTTTACCCAATTGCAGATAAATTAAATGCAATTTTAAGCTGGTGGTTTATGTATAATCTATCTTCTTGTTGTTTTATTTTAGTAAATTTATTGCTGTTTAAATATGATTGGCAGTTGTGCAATTTATTTGAAAAGCAAAAGGTTTATTATAAGCACCTACATTTCGTTTTTCGATTACTATTGTTGCTCTTTAAAAAGTGCAATTTAATACAAAATTTATGGTCAAGAAAAATCAAGTCTGTTCCAATGATTGTCTATCAGATTGTCTGTGTTGAAAAGGCGTTGGTAGCATTGGTTTTAAATTTCATATAATTTTCCCCCATTTGTAGAATTAATGCCATTTTACTTTATTGGCATTTTGAACAAAAAAAAAAAAAATAAAAAGAAAATATTTATCCTTCAAAAAAAATAAAAATTAAATTGAATGTGTGATTTTATTACATTTACTGTTAGCGGTACGTTTGTCAGACCGCTTAAGGGGGCGCAAGATTTTCAACTCATGTGTAAGTTTCGCATTAATTTTGCTTTAATATTTTTTTATTGCTTTTTTAACTTTTAATACAACCATGTTAAAGTTATTAGCCATTTATTTGTCGATTAGACAAACACAAATATTTATTTAATATTTTTTTTCTCTACCTACAATGGCGATGAAAAAAAAGATGCCAAAAAAGATGTAAAAAAAGAGCGAGAGGGGGTTTATTCAACTAAAACCACAATGACGACAACAATCTGCATGTTTTTTTTATTAATTTTATTTGAATTTTTTAATGTCTGTAATATTTTTGTTTTATTATTTTTTATTTTTTTATTATTGCTGTCTAATCATACATTTGTTTCTTAATATTCATACATGCCATTGCATTCATTTACCACCATATGTTTGACTTTTTGACCCATTATGTCTATTATTTTGGTGTATGGTTTTTTATTGTATTTTTATTTCTGCAAATCTTTTTCTTATTTATGGTCTTTAATTATGCCAAACGAAAAGGCGGTTTATTTGTTCGGCTGTTTTTTTTTTCTTCTTTGCTTTGCAATAAATGGTTTATATAAGGAAATTATTTGCTTTTTTAATTTTTTGTTCATGTACAAAATTCGTGAATGCGCTGACAGTACCTGTGACTATAATTTATGGTCAACAAAACAAAAATTCGCAAAAATAGTACATTTTTGAACTTATTTCTTTTGGGTCAATAGTATTATTAATTCTACAAAAATTTATTTTTTTGTGTTTTTGTAAAGTCGTGTTAGTGCACCAAATGTTTTTTACATTTTGAATTTAACCCACAATTGATTAAAAATAAGTAAATAAAATAAATAATTCATTTAAAACTTTTAATTACAAAAAAATCATGTCACTTTATAAAAACTTAGATTTTAGAAGGGCCTATTTAGAGAAAGGTGTTTAAAAACACTAAAAAGGTGTTTTTTAAATGTTCTCTTCTTAGAAAGTACTTTATATGAGAGAGCCACTTTTTTAAAGATAAATATAAAGCAGGCTATTAATGCCTACCCTTCAAGAATGAAGTAAAGATAGGTGGTCCAATTATACACATAGGAAATTTAATTTTCAACAAATCTGTCTTATATTAAAATTAGACATTACAATTTTTTATTTGCTAGTATTTTGTACAAAAAAGGAGAAAAAAAAAATAAGTAAAATTTAGAGTAAAAAAATATTCACCCTTATCCTAGTTGGCGACGGCAATATTAAACGACGTCGTTTATTATAGTTTGTTGTAAATCGGTATTCCCGTTGGCAATATTGCCATTTATCGATGACTGGCAACATGTGTTTGGTATTTTGTAAGGAAATGTGACGTTGATGTTGCCATAAATTGGCTTTGATATTGTCGTCAGTAATTTTGGTGTTGTGTAGAACAAAATAATGTTACAAATTAAAAACTAAATAACGTTTACATATGTAAATATAATTTGTTGTTAGTTTTAATAGAAACAATTTAATTGTTTATTTTTGATTCTTATGTTTTATTTTAGTTATTTGTTTAAATTGAAAAATATCCTTTATGAGTAAAATACAAATGTTGGTGTTTTTTTACTTGGCTAAAATGTATGCGAGTCCGTCCATCAAAATATGCAGTTCGACTTCCTTTTTTTAGCATGTGTCATGTTGATCTTTATCCATACTTTGGATTAGCTTTCCATGTCATGGCATTCAGAGTTTAAGACAAAATTTTTACATCATCGGCGACTTTTAATTTACCACTAACTTTTTACCTGATGATAATTTAAAGATGTTTAATTTTCCTTTTAGATGTTTTCCATCGGAAATAGAAAATATTTTTATTTTAATTTATACACTTTGTTTTATACACTTTAATTTTTTCATAAACCTTTTTAACGAAAACATAAACCAAAATGAATTATTTGGTTCAAGGATTTGATATGTGTGGTGTATTTTATGGTGTATATCGATAAGATAAACTGGCAACGTCGTCATACCATTGTTAGGGAATACCAAATTAAAATTGATGTTGTGTTAAAGTGATGTTGCTTCAAAATCGACGACGATGTTGCCGACGCCAAACAGAATAAGGGTGTTTGATTAATTGTGCAAGACCTCAACACTAAACCTAATTATTAAAGACATCACAAGCTTAACGGAAGAGTTATTTCATTGAAGAATGAAATACTTCAGTTAAATAATTTAGTCAACTGAAAAATATTTCGCAATAACATATTTTATCATTTCGCTTTATGCAGTTATATTTCAGCTTTAATTTTTTTTTTTCAATTCATTTTATTCCTTCATGGTATCCTTTTTTTCAATATGAACGTATGTATGTATATATGAGTCAGTATAAGTCATTAGTGTACCTTTGTACTTTTCTGGCTTAAATTGTACCGAAAAAAGTACAATTGTACAGACTTTACTATCCTTGTTTCACACTATTCTTTAGAACATAACTTTAAAATATAAAATTTTCAAAAGATGAAAATACAAATCATTCAGATGTTTTATCTTTTCTCTCTTAACTTTCAGTGAAAGATTAAACGCTCTACAGGTCATACCGTTTGACATATGAAAATGAAATTCAGTGTGAACCTTTGGTATATGGAGACGAAAAGCTGTATAGTTTTTGAATATATTAGGAAAGGCGGAAGTCGTAGTTTACTTGACACCCAATCCGAAAATAATTGTGACACAAGCTGACAAAAGGGACCTTACCTTGCCACGGTAAAATTTTTAGTACGGGACAAAACAAAGTTTTATGATTTCTGTTGCAACAAACGATATCTTGAGATCAAATACAAAATAGATTTTATTTCATATTTAACATACTTAATACGACAGTCTTAACCACTGAAAAGTGCACAAATTAGTTGTCCAACTAACCTAGATTATCTCGATTATCTATAATTTTATACTAAAAATTTTAAAACGCCACAACTTTGTCAATTTCTTAGATTTTTGCCTAATTGTCTTGAGTTCTGTCCATAATTTTGTACAAACGACTGTAGCGTCTTACAAGCAGAAGCAAAATGCTATCAAAAGAGCGGCAAACTGGGTAAGGTACCAGAATATTCAAAAGGGATATCTGGTTTTGTACTGACAGTAAAGCTGCAATTCTGTCCTTAACAGGTGTGCTTACCACATCAAACTTAGTCTTAGAATGCCGGACATCCTTAAATGTGATGGCGGAAAATTCAACAGTCACCCTTAAAAGGGTGCGGGGACATGGGACTATTGTAGGCAACTGTGTTGCTGATGAATTGGCAAAAAAGGGAACTTTGCTCAACGGTAGCGCCATTGACGTCTATTGTGGCATTCCCCTTTCTGCTTGCGGGCATCGAATAAATCGATCATTATATGATCTGGCCCAGGTAAGATGGTCCAATGATTCGACTTGTCAAACGGAGAGGACGATCTGGCCTCTAATGGATCAGAAAAAAGCAACTTTGCTATTTCGGCTGCCAAAAATGCAGCTACGTGATTTAATATCAACGGTCACTGGGCATTGCCTATTCGGAACTCATGCAAGAAGAATGGGTCTCCATTACAACGATTTCTGCAGAAGTTGTCACTGAAACTGTCGAACACCTTCTTTGCCATTTTCCTGCTTTAGAATATCAACGCCCCCAGCACCTTGGACAACGGTGCTTTGCAAGCCTCTCTTGTGTCTCTCTATTGGAACCGAGCAGGATTAACTTCTTTCTGAGGAGCAGCGGATGGTTTTCTAACCCACTTCCACTTGGCGAGGTATAGACACTCTCGTCAACAACCTGGCTCGACCAACCTGCCCTCCGTGGCTACTTCCCTACATTTCTGATCTTCTTTTTCTGCCTTGAAACTATCTGTGTTTTTATTCTATGTTTTCTATCAACGCTTTTTTTCTCTCTTTCTTTTCTATCATTTCCTTTTTCCCCTCCTCTTTTGCAGACCAATACTTGGACCCAAGTGAGCTGTATTGGAGCTGCCTGCTTAACCTAACCTAACCTTCTATTTCGCCTTTTGGTTTCAAAAAAAGTTGCAGCCAACTTACAGTAAACATTTTCTAGAGCTTGGAACTGTTGGCAGATTCATTCGTATTTCGTGCCAATCAGAACTCAGTTAAAAAAATAAAAAGTGTTGGTCAAGAAAATTTATTTTTAAAAAGTACTTTTAAGAAGGTTAACTTTTTTATGATGTTTTTATACAAAAATCCTCTTAAGTTCTACTTTAAAATAGGCCACTTATACACAAGTTTCCCCTTTTGTTTTAATATTTTTACTTTAATATTTACCACTGTATATTTGTTGCATCAGCCAACCTTTGGGTAGCAATGAAAGCTACTTTTTGTTTATTTGTTTTGTCCCAACATGATTGGCTAAATAGATGATGCTTACAACGAAACACTACCCAAAGTAGATAGATACGAAGAGTGCTGATGACCAACGTAGCTGTCTAGAATATGCATTCTATTCTGCTAGCGTCTTAAAATAAATTTTTCCCAGTTTTTCTTTAATACTAATTATCTAATTTATAATTAAAATTATTTTTTCTGTATGTAAATAAAATTGTTCGACTAATAACAATTTCAAATATTCAATAGTAATTAATTTTATCAAATATGTTGGCATACATTTTTGTATCAACCTTTAAAAAACGAAAAAGACATTCTAATATGCTGCTGAACTTAGTGCATTTAGTAAACAATTATTTACTATTTACCTTTTGCTCTGGCCTATTAGTTTTGAAATTGTATCCACTGAAATACCAATTTTGTCGCGTATTTTTTTTTTTTTTTTGTTGCAACTAAGAAAAAGATTTTTGCTATTTGTTATAAATTTTTGCTTTTGCTTTAAACAACACGCGAATGTTGTTATTGTTGTTATTACTATTTCGGCGTTGTAGCTGTCAATAGTTAAAAATGTTTACATTCATTTATCTACAAATTGTGACACAGTAGTTAATAAATTGTCATGTTGTAACAATTTTGAAACGCCCCACATTTTGTTTTACTAGACCTTTTGTTATTTGGCTTTTTCACTTAAAAAAAAAAGAAAAGGGAGTTTAAATTTATATCGCAAAAACAGTTAGTTATAAATTGTGTAAAAATCACATAAAGTGAGTGACACCTAAGAAAATTTATCATGGAGGTTATGTAAATGAGTAAATGTCAGAGTCACTTCTTGTAAATAGTATTCTAACTATTATCTAACGAAAAAAAAAAATTAAAAGATTTTCAGTTGTGTCTAGAATTTAAGTAAGAACTCTTAGAAAAATTGCTTTAATGTAAAGGTTGATTAAAGCTAATTTTTCATGCATAGTGGCAATTATTAAATAAACATTAAATTGAAGTCCATTTACAAAATAAAAAAAATGTGTACTTCTCGCAGGTGGTGTCATAAAGCTGTACCATACATAGGTGTTATTAGTTATATTGACTAATTAATTGCCTATTTCATTAGAATAGTTTATAAATTATGATAATATTTTTTTCCATTATAATGATAATTGGTTTTTAAAAGCAACATTTTCATTAGTAGTTGCTTATAAAAACAAAATAATTATCATTGACGAATGCTTTAAAGTCATTCTCATTAACAGCCGATTTTTTGCAGAAAGAAGAACGTAGTTTTAATGATCAATATCAAATCTTGCATTGCAGTCGTAAACTAAAGCCAGATTGTTAATCATGTCGTACCATTATAATTTTACAACAATTACTTTTCCGTCAACTATTATTATTAATAATTATGCCATTTCTATGAATAAATTATTTATTTAGGCTTAAGTTCTTAATTATAAAGATATAAAGTAAAATTAGACAACAGCAGATCAGAATGCATTTTCTAGACAGCTACGTCCGTCATCAGTACTCTTCGTATCTATCTATCTGGTACACGCAAAGAAAAAACATGGTAAAGGTAACCATAATCTAAGAGCAACATGTTATGGTTGAATTATATGGTTATATATAAAAATAATATTGTTGTCGTTGGAACGTAATAGTCAATAGTCTTACATAAAAATAACATTGTAAAATACAACCATAGTTATGTTTGTAATATAAACATACTATAATATAATTTGAAACATGTAAATGGTTATATGTGACAACATATGAATATATTTATAAATAACAAAAAAACAAATTCACGAATATTTCCATTTAGACTTATATTTTGATATTTTCTGCTTACCTTTTTATCTGTATGATATTATTAATTTAAAACTATCATTTATAATAAAAAAACATATTTATTTGTTGACAACAAATATGTATTTAATGTTCTTACGGTTTTAGATGAACCGATAGCTTACACACATATTTCTAAACTGAAAAAATGTCAAAACCAAAATATGTATTTTTAAAACCAAACATTATTTGTTTATTTTAGTCAAACTTAACATACTATGTTTAATAATAATATATTATGGTTATAATTTTTAAATATTAAAAATAATTTGGTTGTGGTTTGAATTTTAATATGTTTCAAACCAACCATGTTGTTTTTTTGGTGCGTATAACCATTGAATGTTTTGTTTATCGTGACCAAAGTATTGTTGTAAATAACCATAATTTGTTCACAGCAAACATCTATTGTTACAGAGAACATAGTGTGGTTGCCGTGACCATACACTAACCAGTTTTTTTCTTTGAGTGTAGTTTCAATTGTTATTAATTTTCTATTTAAACTTATCTTATCAAAGAAATAGAATATGAGAAAAATTTTTAATTTTACATTATATTTAATATCCAACTAGACGTGATAGAATCAATCTATAAACAGATTTGGATTCATCATATAAATCTCCATTAAACCACATAACAAGGTTCAAGCTCTCAACATTTTTTTTTGCCGACCATTGTTATCACAAACCCCTAGTGCACACATCAAATTTTACAGATGACACAGCTTTTCTAAGTATTCATGAAAGTGCTCAAGAAGCATCAAAACTTTTACAAGACCACATACTTAATTTGGAAAAATGGCTAGAAAAATGGAGAATAAAAGTGAATGAGCAAAAATGTACTCACATAACTTTCACACTGCGTAGGGACTCATGCCCTCCTGTTTGCATAAATAACCAAATTATACCACAGCTTTCAGACGTTAAATATCTGGGTATACATCTTGACCGTCGCTTTACTTGGAAAAGCCACATTGATTTCAAGTTAACACAAATGAAACTAAAAGCAGTACAACTAAATTGGCTTTTTGGCAGAAACTCTACCCTGAGCTTAGATTGTAAACTTCTACTGTACAAGTCGATCCTCAAACCAATTTGGTGTTATGGGATTCAGTTATGGGGCACTGCCTCAGCTAGCAATGTAGAAAAAATTCAAAGGCGCCAAAATAAGATTCTACGTATTATTACATCTGCTCCCTGGTATATAAAAAATTCGAACATCCACAAAGACCTAAACATGCCATCAGTTAAAGCAGAAATAGCGAAACATGCAGTCACATATCTAAAGAGGCTTGAATCTCATCCAAACTCTTTGCCGCGTAACATGCTGAATGAACCTGGTTACATTCGACTAAAACGAAGAGATACTGCTTTTCTTGGCCGTACATTAGAGAGATGACCCGCAAATGATTGCAAAATCCGTGAAACAAACATTATTTTTGTTTAGCACTGGCTGGACTTAAAAAGTATATTTTTATTTTAGACTTAAGATATGAGTAATTATTGTTAGTTCAAAAATATTGAAGATGGAATAAACTATTTATGCAAAAAAAAAAAAACAAAAAAATTGTTATCACAATAACTACATATCCAATATTTTAATATTTTTATTTTATTTAAATAAGAATAACTCGAAAAATAGACGTGATAGAAAAATTATTATTTGGATTCAAAAGTTCAATTAAAATCACATAACAAAGTTCTTTCTCCAGATTTTGTGTTTTTGCCGACCATTGTTATCACAATAACTACATATTTAATATTTTTATTTTACTTAAATAAGAATATCTCGAAAACCAGACGTGATAGAAAAAATATGTAAACAGATTTAGACTCAGCACACAAAAGTCAATTTAAATCACATAACAGAGTTCTGCTCCCAATCATAATAAATACGTATTTAATATTACAATATCAGTATTTTATTAAAATAAGAATATCGAATAAATCGAATAAATATCGAAAACTAGACGTGATACAAAAAATCTGTGAATAGATTTGAATTCAGCACATAAAAGTCCATTAAAATCATAACAAGTTTCAAGTTTACTCTTTTTATTTTTTGCCGACCAGTGTTATTTAACATAATGCTAACTACCCTTAACCTTTTTAAATAAAAATGCAATTTATTTGTTGGGTGAAAAGCTAGTTCCTATACGTATTTCAATGGTATTTCAATGTCATAGTCGGATGGCTTATTATTAAATATGCAACAAAATTTTCATAAGATGAAGGATATCAATAAAATTTACTGCGGATATGTAATTAGTCACCAAAATAAAATGGCAAAATCTGCATTTACATTAAGGTAAAAGGAAATCTTACTATTCCCAAAATAAAGACATAAAATCTCAAAATTTAAACTTTTTAGTATTTTACTAATAAAGTCCACATTTGCACTTGAAAAAATATAATTTAGAAAAATTTTCACAATATTATATATGTATTTTGCTTGGTAAATACGAGAAAAAAATTGCTGAATATTGTAGTCAATATTTTGAAAATACAATGAAATCTCCCGTAGGCGGACACCGACCGTCACTGCAGATTTGACCGTTGACAGGAGTTGCCCTCTCACGGGATAGTTATGCTATTATGATTAAGGAATAAACAAATTTCAACACAACTTAAGTATGTACTTTTATTTATTTTTTTAATTCTTTCATTAAAACGCGCCATCTGTCTTAGTGCTCCATTGAACGATTTAATTTGAACGAATTTTTGTTCTACAAATTGCTCTTCTGAATCACTTGATAATACCTCTGAAATTTTCGCAGCTTCGAAATTTATTTCAATGTCATTGTTTTGGGTGTGTGCAATTTCATCGATGTTTAATAACTGTTCAAAACTTGTCTCGTTATTTTCTAAAATTTTTTTAAAATTCGTCACCCTACGGGATTTTACTATTGCGTATGATAAACTTTCCATCATGATCTTAAGGGCACATTGAAAAAATGCGTGAAGTGGTAATTAAATGAACCCGTTCAAAAAACATAAAAAACTACACAACAAATGTCAATGATACCGAAAACGGAATCACACGATTTTTTTACACACACTTTATTTATTTTTATTTGTTAACGATTTTGACCGTCTACTTTATTAGGTTTTTTATAAAAAAATGTGTCTGCGTCTAGCCAGTGGGATGTCCGTCTAGAAGAGAGTAATTTGTTATAAAAATTCTTGGTAAATAAAAGGCCTTGGGAATTGTCCGTTTAAAAGAGGTGATGGCCTCCGAGAGGTGTCCGTAATAAGAGTTTTCACTGATAAAAGCTTCATTTAGAATTTATTAACTAGATCTTTAAGACCATGTAAATTTAAAAAAAAGCGAACAAAAATGGAATAAATAAATAATAAAAATGGAATAAATAAATAAATAAAAATATTCGAAGAGGCGAAGGGGCGAAGTACCTAACTTTGAGATCACATAGCGCCACCCCACCCCTGGCAAGTGGATGGTGCCGACCGTCAAAACTTAACCTCAGATATTTCTCTACTATGCCTTTGTCAAATTTTGCATCAATCGGACTAGACCTTTACAAATGGCTAAATTATTTCCAAAATATTTTGTTTCTGCCCCACTGTGCATTGTTATTAGAGATTTACTGAAGTAAACCTTTCCTACTAAAATTACAGGGTCGCTTGATTTGCTAAAAAATTGCCCTATAGTTGCTACAACTAAAATGTTTTGAATACCGCCAAATACTACGAACGATTCCTTTTATTTGTTAATGAAAAATATTTTATAAAACAACAAATTATTCATTATATTATACAGAATTTTCAAACAAAAATCAATCAGCAATAATTTTTTAGGGAGCGGTTTTTCTTCAACTCTTAGAATGTTATTCATGTGAGTGTGTGTGTGGTTCTTGTAAACAAAAACACGTGTTTTTCTTGTTAATTTTGAACTTTTCCAAAAACAAAAAAAATGTTTATTCAATTTTTTGTTGTTTTATTTTTTATCTGTAACTATAAATCTTGATTGCAATTGGGTTTGTTTTCAACAACAAAATTTTTTTTTGTTAAAAGTAACACTTACAATTTAGCGCTCACTCAAAGCAAGTCAGCCAGCAGTCAGTCATTTAATCATTCAAAAGCTTGCCACTTACTGTCATTTCTAAATAACTGATTTAGTTCCTGTGCCTGTTAATGCCTGTCGTAGTTTGTTTTGGTACCCACTGTTTCTTCTGTGTGCTTATAATTAACCCTCTTGCAACGTTTGACTGATTTGTTCGTTCGTTTTTTAAAATTAGCGGTCTTGCAACAAATATATTGAAATGTAATTTAAGTTACAAAAAAGTTGCTGTGCCCTAAATAGATTATCAGCAGCAGTATTTTAATAATACAAATATTTGACCAAAATTATCAAAATTTTTTAACCATTAAATCAATATCAGAAGTTTAATGTTAGAATTATTTTATTGGAACAGGTGCTGTTCACCAAAAAAAATTTCATTATAATAATTATTACAGATACACATAATAAACAAATAAAGCGTATCAATAAAGAAGGGTTGATTTCAAATAACAAAATTTCATAATTTTCAATATAAAAAAGAACTATGAACAAAAGTTGTGTATAATTCATAAGTTTTTTATTATGGGTCGATTATGGATAGCAACCATGGCTGCCAGAAGATTTTCATGAAAAGTCTGCACTAAAAATACCTTTTTTTTTTAAAAAAAAAGTTCTTTTTAGATAAATATCTGTTTGTAAAAGTTAAATTTTTTGTTTATTAAGCTTTTTTAAAAGAACTTTTTAAAAAGCGTTTTTTACTAAAAAGTCGCTTATTAGTGGAAGGTATTTTTAAAGATTTTTTTTTTTTTTTTTGAAAAGGTACTTTTTAGAAAAAGTTTTTTTTAGAAAAGCCTCTTCCTTAGAAAAATGCTTTATTTTTACTTTCTTTAACTTTCAGAAATTCACGTGCCAAAAATTACACTGAACAACAATGAATTTGTTTCGGGCTTAAAAATACCCAGTTAATATGTATTTTCACCCCCTGAGTTCAAAAATCACCTCGAAAATGACCAATTAGCTCTTGTTTTCAAGATACAGTAACATGTCATTTTTTAATACTCAGCTTTCACTTGGTACGCCTGTTAACTGACAAAACCAACAGTTGTACAGCTATTTTGAGGTTATATACGTGATTTCAGTTCTTCAGATAGTGCTTGATGTGGTTTCTGTTGCTTTCTTATTCGAATTTAATGTTTTGGAGTGATATTTAAGTGTACTAAACCAAAATGCCACGATGTTGTGTGAATTCAGTGAATAACTTTTGTTACATTTGTGGTGAAGTAACATTTTCGTCACAGAAACGCAATCTTACTCTTGCTGTTAAGACTGCTTATAAGCATTATTTTGGAGTTACGGTAGGTGACCAAGATAAGTCGTGGGCTCCACATATATGTTGTAACTCTTGTTCAGTTACTTTAAGAGAATGACTGAAAAATAAAAAACGATCTATGCCTTTTGCTGTGCACATGGTTTGGCGGGAGCCTACAAACCATATAAATGACTGCTATTTCTGCTTGACTCCACCAATAAAGTCGGGATTGTCAACAAAGAAAAAAGAACAGTTCAATACCCCAAGATTGTAGTATGCAGCAACGTTAATGGCTTGATGAAATCTTTGAATTTGAACCATGATCCTACTGAATGGAGGCTATTCATAGATTCGTCGAAGCTTAGTTTGAAAGCTGTATTACTTCACAACGGTAACCGTCTTCTTTCTATTCCTGTTGGACATGCAGTTCACATGAAAGAGACTTATGAAAACATGAAAGCCCTCCTCCACTCAATCAAATATGCTGAACACAAGTGGAAAATCTGTGGTGATATAAAGGTCATCGCTATACTTTTAGGAATGCAACTGGGGTATACTAAATACTGCTGCTTTTTATGTATATGGGACAGTAGAGATAGGAAATCACATTACATTCAAACAGACTGGCCTGCAAGAAATCTTGGACCTAGTAAAAAAAATGTTGTTGCCCTGCCTCTCGTCGACCCGAAAGATATATTTCTTCCACCACTACATATAAAACTCGGTTTGATGAAAAACTTTGTCAAAGGCATGAACAAAGAAGGAGAGGCCTTTAGATATTTGAGGAAAAAATTTGGTTTCCTAAGTGATGCAAAAGTTAAGGAAGGTGTTTCTGTTGGGCCACAAATTCGGGAGCTTCTGAAGGATCCTGCGTTTGACAGAGTTTTGGAGGGGAAAGAAAATTAAGCTTGGAATGCGTTCAAGGGAGTTGTTAAAGGTTTTTTGGGGAACAAAAGAGAAGATGACTATGTTCAATTGGTGAGGATACTTCTACAAAAATATTATAAACTTGGATGCAACATGTCTCTCAAAATTCATTTCCTCCACTCTCATCTAGACTTTTTCCCTCCTAGCTGTGGTGCGGTCAGTGATGAACACGGTGAGAGATTCCATCAAGATATTTCTGTAATGGAACAAAGATATAAGGGTCGTTGGAATGAATCAATGCTTGCATATTACTGTTGGTGCGTGTGTAGGGATTCTCCAGAACTCACCTACAAAAGACAGGCCAAAAGAAAAATGAAATCCACAAAATGGTAATAATATCCAACCTGCCAAGTATTCTGCCATTAATTTTCAACTCCAAATTAATTTATAATGTTAATAAACTTATGGTTTAAAATTTACTGATTTGCCTCAATTTCTTAACGTTATATATTTTGACCCATGGTGTATCACAGAAACTAGAGCTAATAAAATTTTTTCATTGTCATTTTCGTTTTTTTTCAACCCAAAATTAGTAAGATTTGACTCATGAAGTGAAGGAAACATTACAAAAATATTTTTTTGTTGGACAGTGTTATTATCCTTAGAGAGGTATTCAAAAGAAGCCACTATATTTATTAATATTATCGGTTGACAAGTTACAACCGACAATATTTGCAATTACATAAAAAATGCAATTTTATAAAAATTGTTTTAAAACTTGATCCATAATTAAAGTATTTCAGTAGCAGTTCCTTATAATTACAATTTACTACTTTTCATTTTATTAAACAACTGAAGAATTCCAAAATGCAACAAAAGGTGTGTAAAAGTCTAACAATAAAAATCAAGCGTTATTATGCTGCTCAGCCGTAACGAAGAGTACGAAAAAAACAAAAAATAAAATTTACATACCGTTTGCAACAAGTGATGATAAACCTATTTCCTTAAATGAAAACAATTGCAAGCGAGTTTGAGGCGCAACATACAACTGCCACAATAATAATTCAGCTTGAGTATGTTGTTTGTTGAGTTGTTTAATTTTGCTACAGCGTGCTGCAACAATTTGTTAAGTTGCTTGCTTCCCATTTCAAAAAAAAAAAATATAAATATATGTATATTGAATAGAAAAAATTTGTTACAAAAATTGTAGTGTTTTGTTGTATTGTTTTGTTTTTTTTTTTTTTTTTTTTTTTTGTAATCACCCAACAACTTTGTTGTTTTCAAATTCAATTTTCTACCTCAGTTTTGTTACTTTTCAATCTTGATCGGTGTTAAATTTTATTTCAGTTGCACTTTTTGCTTGTATAAGCGTTGAAAAGCTGAACAATACAATACAGAAACTAAATTGTAATATTTTGCAGTTGATTTGCACATCAAGCTGAAATAACACCACAACCATTCATCCCGTCATCCATCCATTCAGCAACTATCTGTCTTACAAACAAACGAAAAAAAAAGAAACAAAAAGGTGTATGAAACAAAACTTACAAACATATTGCACCAAAGCTGTAGGGGGTCAATTTTCATAAAAACATTCCGTCATTTCTTATTAAACATTTTGCAAAACAAAACTACTGCACAAACAACCAAATGCAAAAAAAAAATATGTCATAATATCTGATTTAAGGAATTACTAACACGATAGACTTGACTCACAAAAATTATTATTTCAACAAAATAGTTTATGCAATTATAGAAAAAAACAAAATAGTTTTCATTTCCAGGAGTTATTTAACCCGTACACTGGGAGTGTTGAAGACTAAAGATATGATTTTAACAACACATTGTGTCAACATAATTACTTTGACGATACGAGGGCAATTTGTGGCTTTTTGTGTTTTTAGCGTAATAATTTTCAATGCGCAAATGCTCCACTGTTTTAAAATTTTAAGCAAGCTCAGCCTATAACAGATATTGACAGCAGACTAACCATCATATTTTTAACGAAAATTAAAAAAGTGAATTTCGTATGACCGCCTAATCCGAACAAAAAAGTGGATGTGCCAACCATTCGAACATATGTGTACCCAATATTGTATCTTAAAAGCAGATTGCTTAGTTGGTGGCAATAATATTAATTTCTTTGTTTTGTTCATTATAAATTTACTCCTATGGCTCCAGTGTGGAACAAGGGCCGCGAGGTTTCGTTTGAAGTAATTTATGTATAAGATTTATAAGTTATTGGCCAATTGCATTCGAGTCTGGGACTGGTCTGTTTATTGTTAATTGGTTATTTGTTGGTGCTACCTGCTCGTGACGGTACTCTAAGGATCTCTGGCACTCGGATATTCAGTCCGAGACTCTTCCCTTTAGAACCTCGGGGATTGTCGGCGACACTGCTTCTTTGGTGTTATTCGCAGTTATCCAGCATATCTAATGGGTGTTCTACTATCCGCAACCTGTGGATTCGTCCGATAGCATACAAGCCAATGCTGCCTGGTTTGGTTATTTAACAACGATTATGTAGTTTATCCTAAAAACTAGCTGGTAAATACCCGCCAGGTCGTACAAATATTTTTCCTCAGCATATCATGTGGCTTATTGAAATCAATAAGGCATGTTGAAATCAATAAGCCATATGATATGCCCCCGTGGTCTCAATTAGTTTACGTACTTTGAATAAGAACCACAACTGCATAGCCTGCAGTTGGTCTTCAAATCTGGTGCAATTGTATCACAAACTTTGTCTTAAAAGTTATCCTTTTAAGTAGAAGTGTTTCATGGTAGCACTGAATGCCTAATTTTCCTTAATTTGTCAAATAACAACTTTGTTTTAATACTAATTGATTATGATGCCTATAAGTATGTATATTTTACGACCAATCTTTTTATATTGAATACTAGCTGTGCCCACACACGTTTTGCGCGTCCTGACAATATTTTGTTCGATTTTGCTTTGAAAGTAATCCACACCAAAATTTAAGGCTCTTACGTATTTCCTTTATATAAAGGTACCCATCCCTGTGTAAAATTCTAAAATTTATAAAAAATTCTGAATTGTAAAATTCTGATTGTAAAGCTCTGTAAAGGATAAGCAGGAAATAAATTACTCATTATTTTAAAACAGCGCCATCTGTTGCTCAACCGTGTTTAAAACATCCCTCTTTAAAATATGCCTTAAAGTATGCAGTATCATTAAATCGGTAAAAAAATCGGCATACTTTAACTGATTTTTCTCCACTATCTCTTGGAAATAAGACATTTTTGCGGGAAAAGTATCCAATATTGGAATCAGATAGATTTTAACAAAATTTCATTAAAATGTCCAGTAGTTTTAACGTGATGCGAACATAAAAAAAGAAAGACAGACAGTTGATGGGTGAACGACTTACTATTTTATTATATGTATAGATATGAATATGTATAAAAGCGGAGAATAAACATAGTTATGGTATGGTCACAAGATCCATATTATATTATCTGTAATAATTATTTATGTCTAATTTGATTACTACTCTCAAAAAAATCAAACATGGTTTGTTTTAACTATATAATTTTTGCTAAACTTAAAATTACAACCATAGGTTTGAAACTGTTCTAAAATAATATAGTATTTTTAACCACCAAATGTTCCTAATAAACAAACTATGTTAAGTTTGGTCTTGTTTTAATTCATACGAATCTGATTTTACTGGTTTGTTAAAACAAAAAAAAAAAAAAAAAAAAATAAGAAAAATCTGCATATTTAATTATATTTAATAATAATTATTGTAATAATTTTTATAATAATTATTATAATATAATAATATAATATAATAAAATTATTATAATATAATAATTATTATAATATAATAATATAATATAATTATTATAATATAATAATTATTATATATAATTTTATAATTATGTTTTTTTCAGCTTTAGGTCTTTTTTATAAATTTTTTTAAATTTATTTTTTTATAATATAATAATTATTATTTTTGCTAATTTATGTACACCCAATTTTGTTTTTGCACGGTCGTTATTTATAAGGTTTTGATTTAACACGGTTTGAAAATAAAAAAAATATTTTTTTCCATTTAGCACGATTCAAAATCTATTGGGTTTAGATTTTATTTGTAACATTTAAGTTTTGCGAAATATTTTCATATCAAAAATTTAGAGGAATTTCCTTTTTGTGCATACCAGCATTTTTACTTGTTATTTTGTGAACTATCAATGCATCTCTAAAAAAAGACGTCTAAAATTACAAACAAAAAACTACAATCAATGTAAAGCCATTTCTATAGAAAACAAAATTGAAATTTTAGATCGCCTTTGAAATGGAGAAGGCTCAACATTTCTTACCAAAGTGTTCGGTTTAAACGAAGCTACAGTAAGAACTATAAAACTAATTTAAAATTCAATTAGGCAATCATTGATTTCTGAAACGAAACTATCTGTTAAGTCTTCATCATACACTAAAGATGCAAATAAACGGTGCAAATACACATTACCTAAATGATTTAGTAAAATAAACATGATTTCTTGTTCCTAAAAAAATTCTCGTCTTTCACTAATTTTAATCGCCTATTTTTGAATACGAATTCAATTGCAGCAACAAAAGTTGCATAATGTAACTCGGAACTCACATAAAAATATTATTATTTTCATGATTTTACTCCAACCAATCATATTATTTTGCTCTTAGATTGAGGTTATCTTTTTTTCTTTGCCGTTTATGAAGTATAGATCACATATTTTGTTAGAAAAAAAAAAATACAATAGCTGCATGCTATGATCACAATTGGGACGAAGGACGAATTTTTCATTGCGAATATTCGTCGGAAAAAATAAAATTAGTTTTTGCACAATCAGTGCGCCGACGAAATTCGTCGTACGTAACGAACTATGTGATAGGATAATTTATATTTCTTACACCGACGAATAACGACCAAATTGGTGTGGAGTGCACGCTTTTTTCTCCTTTTTTATTTCTACAATTAAAATAAACAATTTTTTAATTGTAAAAGTTTGTTTTAAATTTATATTTTATTGTTTTATCTGCTCAATTTATTTGGTGTAATTTTATTATAATTTAAATACAAATGGCTAACAGGGAAGCAATCAACGAGGAGGTGAAGAACAATAAAGAATGTTCCGAGAAAAACATTTTGTTTGAATTTACGCAACGATTTTCTTTCGACGAATTCGTCGTACTGAGCGAAATTCGTCCTGGTTGTGTTTACACCATATAACCCAAATGAAAGTTGCCCTAAACAGAAAAATAAAGAAACATACAAAAATTTGTTGTAAAAATTATTGGGCGATCGTTCAACAACTTTCGGCGATATAACAATTTTCAATATCTGGCCATACGTTTAATACGAACTAATATCAAAAAGTTAAAAAATAAAAACATTTTGTGCATTTTTGGTTAAGCTAACGTGGTACAAAGAAATTGTTAATTTTTAAATTGGGATAATTTTACGAAATTTTGGGTGATTGGGTTCATTTTTGTCTTGCGATTTTCACATGACTAATTAATAAACCCTGCATAAAACAAGTTGCCAAAAGCAGTAAATATATTCATTTTATCTACAATATAATTTACTATTTTAACTACTTGTTATTATATAATTGTTTTTTTTTCTGTTTGTTTCTTTGCAGGTAAATAATAATTTAATATAAATTAACTTAATTCCAAACGTGCGGTAAGTTTTTGTTTTCAAATTCCATAGAATCATCCAAAAGTGTCCAATGTTTTTAATATCAGCATGCAGAATAATTTTGCGAATATAAAATGTGTGAATGCAAATATTACCGTACACATGCTTAAAACTAAAAAAATATATTTCCTTCACCTATTCAAACTATTTAAATGTCTATCATACAAAGAGAACAAAATAATTTCCATTATTAAGTTTTCATTCAGGAAAATACTAGCAGTATTTACTACTGCTAACGCCCACTCTAACACGCCTTTTTAACAGTTCAAATACATATATATTTCACTGCATTTAACATGTGCAATATACCAACTGGTGCTTTGTTATTAAAGCCAGTAACTGATACACAGAAGCAGCATTTAGCAACCAAAATTTAAAAAAGCTTTTTTTGCATTGAATACTAAAAAAGCAATTATTTTTACAAAAAACATTTAATTTGACTACAACGCGTGGAATATTATTTCTAAACTATATAATAACAATGAATTAAATAAAATGTTGAATTAAATCCTCGTCCTAGCATTAAAAGCGGATGTATATCGTTTTTTTTGTGGTTTGAAAAAGGAAGTTCAAGAAACATATTTTTTTTTTTTTTTTTTTTTTTTTGGGAGAAATGTTGCTTAAATATTTTATGTTGTTGGGGAAAACACCAAAAACTAACTTTTTATCTAATTTATTAAACAAGTTTTTTTTTAATAAATAAATTTTCATTTCATTATAATAAAGTCCACTTGTTTGCCTGTTTGCTTATTTTGGCTTCTGTTGACTTTTAGCCTTTAGTTTTTCTCTTTAGTAGAAATAAAATAGATAAACGATGTTTAAAAGTTTTCGCTAAATAAACAAAAAAAAAAAATGTTTATTGCTCTGCCCGTATACAATTCTACAAATTATCCAAACAAATTGTTTAGTTTGTCAGGGTCAATAGTGTTAAAATCAGACTTACAAAACATAATACAATAGAGACAAACGAGCTACAAAAAAGATGTAGCTTCAAATCAGTAAATTAAAGTCTTAAAGTTATTAATTTTATTTTTTGTTTGTTTGGAAGTTCGTCGTATTGTTAGATACGTAAAAAGATTACAATATGTATTTGCATAAAAACCTCTAATACCTTTTGTGGAAATATGATATGAAGGATATTGTGTTTTTAATTTTTTTTTTATTCACAACTACTGAACTGGCCTAAACGACGTTTTCAGTGAAAGGTGAAGTTCACTTTGATCACAAAATATCTAAATTCAAAATGTTATATATTAATAAAAACGGAAAGAAATAATTCTTGCAAAAGAAAAACCGACTTCACAACAGATAGACGGGCACCAATTCTAAACTAAAAATGTAAGAAATAATCTTTAAGATTTAGATTTAAACCAAATAAAAAACCTATGCGCCAAAATTAGAGGGTAAAGAAGTAAAGACTATGTGAATGTCAAGCCTCTCCCTATTACTGTTCAAAAGTTAAGCTATTTTCACCAGCATCCTCCGTCTTTTATGGGGACACCATTCAAGCCTTTGTGTATAACGGTTTCAAAGATAGGGTCACATAGATCAAATAACATCTCATATTGGGACACCCTTTAATTTACAATTTTAAATTAAAGACCTGTTGTTATAAAGGACGTGGTCACAAAGACTCTTTGTAAATTTCAACTGTCTGTCTATTACGGTTCAAAAGTTTGGCCATATATATAAAATTACATGAACTAATGGGACACCCTTTACATTATAATTCCAAATATTTATACTTGTTATTATACCAGAGAAAGTAGTGCACATTCTGCCTATTTTTCAAGTGTTTGTGTTTTACCGTTCAAGCGATAGAGGGCCATATAGTTCAAATTACGTAATTTATGGGGACACCCTTTAATTTCTGAATTCAAATTTTATATTTGCTATAGTGGACTTTGGAACACAGGTTCCTTGAAAATTTCAGCTGTCTGTCTATAACAGTTAAAAAGTTGAGCCACATACATAGAATTACATTAACTATTGGGACACCCTTTTATTTCCAAATTCAAATTTTATAATTTTTGTTATAGCTGACTTAGCAATACAGGCTCTTTGTAAATTTCAGCGGTCTGTGTACAACTGTTCAAAAGTATGGCCATATACATCAAGTTAAGTGAATTATTTAATTTAAAATTTTGAATATTTATACATTTTATTATAACGGTCATAGTAATCGATATTCTGTAAAATTTTCAAGGTTTTGTCTATAACGGTTCAAAAGATAGGCATATATAGGTTAAATTACGGCACCTATGGGGACACCCTTTAAATTTTAAATTTATTGTTTTATTAATTTCTGCCGTTGGGAGCTATAACGACACGCAATTTTTTAAAATTTTAATTTGGTGCCCTTTACGGTTCTTAATACACTTAAAAAACATGTATGTTGTATGGTGACACCCTTTAATTTTTAATATAATGAACTGTTTTTAAAATGGGACCAACCTGAAAGCATAACCTTTCAAATAAAGAAAAAAAATTTTAAAATCGGTTCAGAAATGGCTGAGTTCTGCTGTTACATACATAAAAAAAATCAACATTCAGACGAATTGATAACCTCCTTCTTTTTTGAAGTCGGTTAAAAAAAAGTCTTTGTACTATATGGCCTCATTCCGCAAAGTTTTTTTTTTCTTGTTTAAGAAAAAAAAAAAACGTTGTCCCAATTAATTTATAGTAAAAAAAATTTAATTGCTGGTTAATTGTTATTAACCGTCTATTGTACATAGAAAAAACACCCTTGTTGTGTTTAGAACCCTGCAAACTTCTTCAAAGTAAAAAAAGAGTAAAACCTCAATTAATTTGATCGTTTTCTATCGTATGAAAATTGCGTTGCAAATGAACAACAATGAAATGAAAATTACAGCTCTTTGTTCGAATTACATAAAAGTGAAAAATAAAAAGTTTTTTTTTTGTGCGTTAGTTTGTTTTTTTTATTGAATAACAGTTTTCACAATGTTCCAATTCGTTGGTTTTACGCTTAAGTAACGCATTAAATATTTTTTTGTAAATACACCAACACCACTATTATGTTTATCAACAACAGCACTTTTGTATAATAGTTTTTATACAAGAAATTTAATGATGATGAATGAATAATTTATAGACACACGCATGCAACACAACAACAATGCAATGCTGAATAAAACGTTAGACATCCAGGCTTTTTGGAAACTACCACCACCTTTAAAGGAGCAATGTATGTTTACTCACTGCTTCTGTAGGAGCAATATTTTCAGTTAAAACAACTTGTCATAATTTTGTTTGCAAGTTTAAATCATACTCGTAGTCATACTTATGAAACTATTGTTCATTAGCCATATTGGTGGTGTGTGTTTTAGCCTTTTTTAGTTTTTTTTTTTTTTTTTGCTTGTATTATAATAATTGTCATGGTCAATTTTTTATGTCATTTTTATATTTTGTTTTATTAAAAATAAATTACACTACGGATTGTTTTAGTTTTTAGTTTATAGTTTTTGGTTTTATGTTTGATTATAATAGATGAAGTAATTTATCATCATAGTTATAATTTCAATGTGCGTCTGCCTATATGAGGTGTTAAGTAGTATTTTTATATTGGACACACATTTGTGTTTTGTAAGTTTTGTGGTGATTCCACATCGGATATTTATTAAACTAAAATTCAAGTATAGTTTTTTTAGATTTAATTTAGTAATTTTCATAATGGAAATTTAACGCCCATAACTTCAAAATGCAAAATAATTAGACCATGAACTCTGTTCGGACAAACATAAATAAAGAATGCAAAACAGAGTACACAGTCATTTCTACGTTAAAACATAATAAAGACAACAACAACAAAAAACTACCATTTTAAATAAGAAATTGTTTTTATTAGAACTTTTTTAAAAATCAATAAATAATTTTTTTAACAATATTAAAAACAGTGTTTAAAAAACTTAAGTCGAAGCAGCAAAAGTCGTAAAATTTTTACTTTTCACTGCTTTTGCTTCTCCTTACTTTTTAAAACAAACGATTGCTGCTGCTTATGCTTATAAACAAAATCGACAGTCACAGTCGAAGCAGAAGCAAAAACCAACTTGTAAAAATTTTAATTTTGCTTACGGCAGCAGTCGAAGTAAAAATCTTTCATATGCTTTGCTTTTGCTTTTGATAAGTTCGCAAGCATAAGCAGAAGCAGTTTCCTTGCTTTTGTAAGTCGAAAACAGTTACAGCTCAAAAAGCAAAACAGTCGAAGAAGCAAAACAGTCGAAGAAGCAACAGTCGAAGAAGCAAAACAGTTACAGCTCAAAAAGCAAAACAGTCGCACTTGAAAAAGCAAAACAGTCGTACTTGAAAAGCAAAACAGTCGTACTGGGCTTTAAAAAGAAAATTGCTATTTTTTTTTAGTTTTTTTAAACATTTTGTTTGACTATTAAACACAGAAGGAATAAAGTATTTTATTTTATTTCATAAAAATAATAATACAGAAAATAAAATTTTTTCTATGTAAATATGCATAAATGTATGTAAAAATATTAATAAAAAATATACTATTCATCTTCCTCTTCATCTTCAAATAAAGGCAACGATTCTATTGCTGTGTCTAAAAAACCTGGGTTTAATTTAACAAGTAAAATATTTTCAAGTGCCTCTTGACTTAGTCGATTACGGTAGTCAGTTAGTACCAGCCTCAGCGTCGAAAATGCTCGCTCAATCGTGACCTATTATAAATGGAATTAATTGTATATTAATTGTATATTACTTTATATATTAATTTATATTTACCTGAGTTGGTGGTACCCCAAAACAAACGCTACTTATTGCGTACAATTCTGGGTCCGTGTGTTGTTTTTCTTTCCAAAACTTAAGCACACCTATGTCAATATTTTGGAAGGGAAGTTGAAGATTTTCTATTTTTGAATGTACACTGAACATACTGTTGATTTCTTTTTCAACTCCTTTTTTCAAATACTCATACAAGAGTTCATCCTCCTCATCATAAAAATGGTCAACAGATGGATCTGAAGCCGAACTTGGTGTGGAGCATGGGGGTTCAGTAGATTTCATTTCTTGGATTCTATCCCAAATTACTTTGAGATGCAGAATTGCATCCAGTTTTTGTTTTACTGTTAGAATATGTTGAAAACGCGGATCCAGAAACAAACATGAAATTAAGAATTTATTATTAAATAATATTTCCGATCGTTTTTCTATAGATTTCAAGATCTCGTTTCCAATTGTTGTTATAAGTTCCTGGTTAGAGCCGTTGACAATTTTTTCGGTTAAAATTTTTAATTTTAGCCACTGCGCATAAAAGCTGCTATAGTGCAGTTGTTCCTCTTGAAATTTTTTCATTGATTTTTGCAAGGGAGTAAAAACTGTGCAATAGCATTCGATAAAATCCCATAATGATGGATCTACTTCGAAATTCTCATCTTGGGATTTATTTTTAATTGATTCAATTTTAACAAGCACATCTTTAGCTGCTAATAAGTCTTGCAACATAATATACGTTGATCCCCATCTGGTCGGGCAATCAAGTTGAGGCATTTTCAATTGTTTGAGCTCAAATATTTCCCGATAGCCATTTGTCGTTTTTCGGATGTATTTTGCAAGATTTCGACAATTCCATAGATATTTAAGAATGTCTGAATATTTGACAACATCAAGAGCAACGAGCTGGGTTGTATGTGCAACGCAGCGGCAAACTTGTATATTTCCAAGAAGCACGCTTGGAACTTTTTCTACAAGGGAAATTTTTTTTAAATAATCATCGTTAGTGCACAGTTCATCGCACTCTCCATCATTTTCTTCGCAAACATATGACAAAATGTTTGTAGCTTTTAGCATGTTTGCACCGTTATCTGTTGTTATGGAAACTATTTGGTTCAAATTGATGTCATATCGCTTTAGCACATTGAAAACTTCGGCGGCAAGATTTTTGGCTGTGCTTGAACCAACTCCTTTTAATTCTACCATTCCCAAAACAATAGATTTTATTTTTACTGCATTAACAAACTGCGCACTTACACCAAACATATTTCTTGAAAGCCGCGTAGCACTGTCTATTTTCAACGATAACAACTTGTTTTTCAATTCATTGGTGATTTGCAATTTTATGCTATCCGCCACGGTTTTTAAGGTTTTTTTACAGGTTGACGCATTCAATGTAATTTTTTTTCCATCTACATCTCTTAGTCCATCACAAATTGGATCAACGATATTTCGCATATTTGGTGAATTTAATATATTGAAGGAAATGCAGTCTTCTGTTACCAATCCGATGTATGATCTCAAAAATTGCTTTTTATTTACTTCAATTTTAATTTTCTTTTTTCTAATTGTTTTCGCAACACTTCTTGAACAAATAGGCAATTCTGCTTCAGCTTGTTCTTCATTTAAATTAATCTTGTGCAATTTAAGTAAATGCGTTTTTAAATTTGATAACCGATTATTTTTTAGCTTGTTTTTACATTTTTTACACATAGCTAAACCCTCATTTTCAAAGTTTTCGAAATAGTTCCAAATTTCATTTTTAGGCGCCATAGTTATTATGTTCATAGATCAGAATAAACTAATTTTTTAAATGCAATCTACATATATATATACATATCTGCAATGCCCTTAAAATTTTTTTAAAGACAAAAAACAAAAAAACAGTAACTACCTGACCTGTGATGTCACACGCATTCGCGAATTCGCACACTTACATTTAAAACAAAAACAAAATTCAAATTTTGTTTTACATGTAAATGTCCGAAAGATCGAATTCTCGCGATATCGTTGACCAGGCAGCAAGATAAGAAGCCAAACCAATGATTTTTGAAAAAAGAAAACCTGTAACATAATCGACTAAAACTAAAAATTTTAAAGTCGGTAATATGGTACACCCTTTAGTAAATCTGTGCGTAAATTTCTGCCTATTATGGTTCAAAATTGTAAATATTAGCATGTAACGGTTCAAAAGGTATACAGGAAATAACATCGCCTATAAGGGCACGCTTTTACTATACATATCTGATTTTAAATATCCACTTTGTTAAAATTTCAAATATATTTCTATAACGACTCAAAAGATATATCTCTTATAATGAATATTCATTATGAATGAAGTCACCCTTTTGCTTCTAGTTGTTTGCTTGTTTTTATAGTGGACATAGTAAAAACATATTCACTAAAAACAAATCACAATGTTTTACATTAGTAAATACAAAAGAGTTTAATTTTAAATGAGTTAACCAAATTTTAATGATATTGTTTTATGATAGAGTAAAAAAGCAATAAATGGTAACGTATGGAAATTTTATGGTTGCGAAAATCCCGCACAAATTTTGTTTGTAAAATTTTGAGTTAATGAAAAATTGAATTAGTGTTCTTAAGATTCTTAGAATTGAAAAATAGTCACAAATTTTAGCAAATGTACATATGTTGTGAAAATTCCGTACAAGCAGTTCTTATTAAAAAATGTAACATATTCAGTATTTATGAACAACAGGTAGAGAAATCACAAAATTTAATAGCGCTTATTTAGAAGTACCCTTTACTGTCACAAGCGCCGTTTGTGTAGGGGTTTTTTCAACCATAAAACAAAATTATTTTACTTAATTTTTTTGCATTTAAAACTCTTAAAACTAATTTCCATCCATTTATTGCTTTGCAACTGATCTACCCTAAAATTGGTAATTAAAACCGCTATTTTTGTATATTAAAAAAAAAAAATGAAAAATAACCTTTATTTAAATTTTATCTAATTTTCGTAAAGATAAAACAAAATATAATAAATTAAAATAATAAAATTAAGAATATAAAACAATAATTAATTTCTTTAAAATATGAAAAAGCAACAGACAAATTGATTATCTGCTCCTTTTTGCAGTTGATTATTGCTGCTTAAAACTTAATAAGCAAAGTAGTTTTTGCTTCATCAGTTGTAAGTTTTGCTTCTTCAAGTACGACTGTTTTGCTTCTTCAACTGCGACTGTTTTGCTTCTTCAAGTACGACTGTTTTGCTTTTCAAGTACGACTGTTTTGCTTTTTCAAGTGCGACTGTTTTGCTTTTTGAGCTGTAACTGTTTTGCTTCTTCGACTGTTGCTTCTTCGACTGTTTTGCTTCTTCGACTGTTTTGCTTTTTGAGCTGTAACTGTTTTCGACTTACAAAAGCAAGGAAACTGCTTCTGCTTATGCTTGCGAACTTATCAAAAGCAAAAGCAAAGCATATG